>CAUOFW020008168.1:228372-314309 GCA_963454935.2 Ilex paraguariensis
ACCCACCCAACCTATTTTGTTTTTCCTACTTTGTAACAAAATGATCTTTTAACCTTTATGTCTTCCCAACTATATAATGGAGGTGGGGATAGGAAAATCATAGACATTTTTTCATACTATATACGTAAATATTTCATTCAGTTCTCTCTGTATATTGTAATGATAAACTATTTAATGTGATTCTTCTTTTTGCCACGGAAAAGACTATCAAAAAGTATCGATCTTACTTTCCACGAAGGTGACATAGGTTGGGGGTAGATATTGATAAACAAATTGCAAACATATATTCATACTTTGTATCTACTCATTTAATTTTCTTAATAGTATAAGAATTTTGTGTGATAAATTATGAGACGGGGCTTCTTTTGTACCTAAGCATCATATCTATGAACAAGAATTAATTTTACTTTTCACTAGCAATGTAGTATAATACGAGGACTCGTCCCTATATCCATCATTATCAAGAGTAATGTAGCACAGGGTTGATAAATGAATGAATCCGACGTGTTTATTTCAGCCTCATTTTCCTTGTACGGCTATTAACAAGCACACTATACTTGCTTGGCATATAAGCTAGAAGAGCATTTTGGTACAAGTTGCTTGGCATATTAGGCTTTGAGTTGGAAGAGATGGTTTTTTTTGTGGTAAGGATCATCCCATGAAGTCGTACATTGCACAAAATATCTCGAAGAGGAGATGGACAATTCATATAAGATTGTGTGTAGATATGTCTACAAGGACACACCTAGCAAACCTGCTAGCTAGCAAGCATTAAATATGAGTGAGACCCAAATGAGGAAAACCTACTTGCTTCAAGTCTTTTTACATCACAACTTCGGATACAGAAGACATCACATTCCTATAACAAAATTCATTTTTAGTCGAGTCTTGAGACTTCTTTTCAGCGCCGGTTAGGACCTTCGCTTGTGTAGGTACTGATGATACATAAAATTGATCTCGTGTAAGATTAACAGTATGAAATTGTGTAATTAATGAGTAATAAATAAGATAATTAATGACAAAATAATAAATACAAACAAACACACAGATATATAATAATTCAATCCAGATGATTTACTTCACTTTTGAAAAACGACAATTGTGGCCGGATGTCTTTATTGATGAATAAAATTATAGAGAAAGTTACAATAACTAAGAGAGAAAGCTATGTGTGTAAAGGGGTGTCAAGGTATATTAAGAGATGTGTTGTGAGATATTGATATGCCTCTCATTGTGGAGAGAGTTTATAATATATAAGTTTAGTGAGGTAGTGAGATGAGGCGGTGACGTGAGGGAGAGAACAATATTTTTTTTTGTAAGTACAATTAAGGTAGGATTTAATCTCCATGAGTTCATATTCCGATATTCTCTCTCCCACGTACTCTTATCTTCTCGGGTTCCTTGGGTTTTAGACTGGGTAGGATTGACAAAGTGGGTCTGAGCTGCTTTTTAACTGACTTGGACTTGGTTGATTTATTGGGTCTGGTCAGTCAGTTTTGGGCTCATCAGATCCCATTCGCGTATATGTTACAAAATAATGTAAATAAATTTTAATAAAAATTAGGATCTTTGTAATCAAAAAATATTTAATTTTTTTAAAATTATAAATATATGTACATTGAAAAAGGGAAAATAAAAAAAGATCGCACAAATTTTTGTACACAAAATTACAAGACTTTACGCTTTTACTTTATTTGAATTTGCAATAACTCTAGTCTATTTATTCAAAAAATTTATGCTCTTACTTTAACTGAATTTACAAAACCTCTGATCTATTTATTCAATTTTATATTTTTGATCTATAATTTTTGAGTTAAGTTAATTTTAATATAATCAGTTACATACTGTGTTTGTTTTACAAGTTATTTTCGCTTTAAATATGCCTACTAAAAGATGTGAATTTAACTATTTACAAATAAATAAACTATTTATTTAAAAATAATTAAGGGCCCCATTTAAATTTTTTACCCAAAATCTCAAATATTTTTGTGCCGGCCTGCTTCTTTCTAGACTCTGTGTGAACATGCTTTTTAGGCCGATTTACCCACTAATAATTTAAAACTATCAGTAAGTTCCTAAAAAGTCCTTTATGAATATTTTAATTTGGTTGTTTCAAGAATTTAATGTGTGAACATGTGTTTTTTTTTATATACGTTTCGGCTAACATTTTAAAAGCAATCACAAGTCCCTTAAAGTCTTTTATGAATATTTAATTTGGAAGACGTTAGAAAGAGTAGTAACAAAAAGACCACATTTACAAATGAGATAAGGGCATACATTTACTTTGACCCTAGCAACGTCTATTTGTCGTTGGATCGAATCAAATTCAATTGAATTTTTTTTTAATTTAACGGTCAAAAATATTTAAATTAATTCACACGCATTTCAACTAATTTTCTCCCCTATACAGTTAAAGATAAGTTATTCACATCAGGATTACAATATTTACAAGAAATAAATTATTCATGGACTAACGTTAAGGGATTGTCAAGATTAAAATTTAAGACGTCTGAATTTAAATAATAAAATTTTGACTGGCTAAAGATAATACAATATGAAAACTCAAAGTTGAATTTGCCTTTAATATTCAATAAATTTTATTTTTACAGTTTATATTCAAAATTATTAATGATAAAAAATACAATTCCATCTATATATATATATACTAAAAATGCACACGTGCGATGCTCATGAAAAAAATTTAATTCATTAATTTGTTATTAAATTTATTTGAAATACAAAATTGATGAGTAATAAAATTGAATTATTTTTTGTAAAGGTAAGTGAATAATTAAAATACTAAGAAAAAATGTACTTAATATTTTAGTTTTTTCAAATATTTTTTACAATATATGGTGTTTAGACTATTTATTCTAGCATTAAAAGTATAATTTTTTCTACATCAAATACTAACGACTAGAATATTCGACATTATTATACACTTTTAATTTTTTTCATGTATTTCTTGATATTTAATTGGTTTTCATGTGGATTTGGGATTGCTATCAAACTTTTTGTCAATTTGAGAATATACAGAGCAAGGTTAGAAGAATGTGACAATTACAAATTATATGGCAATTTATGTTTTATCCTGTTGTAATAAAATAAAGAAATACTAACATAAAAAATTTTAACGTAAACATAGGAATTATTGAACTAAAACATAAGAATTGATAAACTATCAATCCAGTAAAAATTTGGTTTGCAGTATTGGTTCAACAATACTCCAACCCATTAAAAATATATATATTTTTTTCATGTAAATAGTAATCAAACAATGATTTAGAAACATAATACCAGAAAATAGTTAAACATGTAAAGAACCATACAAACTACTTCAAAACAAATATATGATATAATAATAAAAGTAATAGTAATTGATACTCTGACCTTTGCATTAACTCTTGGCTTTCGCACTGGAATTAACTGGACAAGCTCTTCCAGTTTTTTTTTTTGCAGTTAGGTTGAAAATCTTTCAGTATCTCTCAACCTAGAATCTATAAAATAAACCATTAATTAAAGAACAAAAGGAATTCCCCAAATTTACAAATTGACAAATTGGAAGAACTAATTCATACAAACAATAGCTGAATTTGCTTCAATAGACTGATTAGACTTCAAAAGCCAAAGCTTTGCATGCTCGATACACTTTTGCAAAGCATTCTTCTGAGCTAAACTCGAATCCACCGACCGCGAAATCAAAAGACCACCGAACATTGAGATGAAATTCAAGTCCCTCTCACCAAGCTATAGACCTATATGAATGATTGTATTTATTACCTAAAAATTATCAATATGTGGTATTATAATTTCAGTAGAATTTGTAGAATTGAATGAAAAAAATAAATAAATTTAGAGATAAAGTTTATCTACCAAGTGATATAGATAAAGTTTATGTACCTAATATTTTGATGAAGTTTATCTAGATAATATTTTAATAAAGTTTATCTACCTAATATTTTAGAAGTCAAATAGGATCTAAAAATTATCAATATGTAGTATTAGAATTATAGTAAAGTTTGTAAAATTAAATGGAAAAGAAAGAATTTAGAGATAAAGTTTATTTACTAACTCATAGAGATAAAATTTCTCTAGATAACATTTTGATGAAGTTTATCTAGGTAATATTTTGATAAAGTTTATCTAACTAATATTTTAGAAGTCAAATAGGTATGTAAGACTGAAAAATATGTGGGTATAATTGACTTTATGGTAATAATTAAGGATAAAATAGAAAATCAAAATTTTTTCACTTGCTGACATTCATTTTGATAAAGTTTATCTAGCTAATATTTTAGAAGTCAAATAGGTATGTAAGACTAGATAATATGTGGGTATAATTGATTTTATGGTAATAATTAAGAGTAAAATAAATAATCAAAAGTTTTTTAGATATGTTGACATTTATAAGTAGTATATAATATATATATAATATATATATATATATAATATAATTAATGTTCAAAATATTGAAATAATTTTTTATTCATATGTAATTTTTTTATTTTTTTCATATTTAATGATTATAAATCACTCTAATTACGATTAATAGATAAGCATCATTTTTCTATATATGGTACCATTTTGTGTGTGTGTGTGTGTTATCCACCCAAAAAATATTCAACTTATTTGGTAAATAATAATAATATCCAACTGGTAAACAGTTAATCCGGTAACACGTCACCGACTATTCCCGGTGACGACCGCCTATATATTTCCACCCTTCCGTTTCTGCCATTAGCCGTAAATTCCCCTCTCTACAGGAGGCGTGTCTTCCGTACAACTAACAGTTCCACGGCTCTCTCTCTCTCTGACCTCTCTTTCTGTAACCTCTCTTTCTCTCTCTAGATCTCGTGTTTGTTATTGCATGGCAGTGAGTTTTCTGGGTCATGAGCTATCGGACTTGTGCCTTGGAAAGCCGGCGTTGAGGTCGCTTCCCGTTTCCGCCACCGTCGCCGACGCAGTATCGGCTCTGAAGAGGTCAGGCAAGAGCTATGTGAGCGTTTGGACCTGTGAACATTCTTCGAAAAAGAAGACTACAGGTTTCGCCGGCGACGACGACGACGATTGTCGATGCATCGGAAAGGTTTGCATGGTGGACGTGCTGTGTTTTCTTTGTAGAGAGGAGAATCTGAAGAGTCCTTCGAAGGCTCTTGAATCTCCGGTTTCGGATGTTTTGCCCAAAGTTCCTGGACTTGTGAAGCATTTGGAACCCAATTCTAGGTATGCATTCTAATTGACTGACAGATTGTCTCAATGAGTTTTTGAAATTGGGATCAACCACTTCGTAAATTTTACATCAAACTGAAAGATCTGATATAGTTAATTTCAACCTTTCTTCTAGATCCAACATTGAATGGGTGAGATAAACAAATGGAGATCTATATTATAAAGGAAAGTTACAAAAAAAATTCAACGTTTGTGGGGTTTTACTGTTAACTTAGATAGTTTAATGGGTTTTGGGTTGGATTTTTAACCTGGAACTTGAATCCGAATTTAGGATTTTTTCCTTTTGGGAGATTTTTTACATGAGGTTCTGGGTAACAAACTAATGAAAAGTTGAGATGGTAAATAGGACATGTATCGTTAAGATATACTTCTTTTGGATGTTAGTTGTGTTTTTTTGTGTTGTCAGATTCTCATCTAAATAAAGGGCAACAATTGATGTGCTTTGGTAAATTTCAGCTTATTTTTATGGCTTGAAGTATTGCAGATAAGAAAGGTTAAGATAAGAAAGGTTAAAATGGTAATGAAGATGAGTTGTAAACTCGGACGGCTAAAGTTAGGATCAGAATCTAGATAATTATTTGGCATCTCCCTTATGAATGAATACCTTGATCCGGACGTTGTTGGTCTCCTTTTCACTGATTTGACCGTATCAAAAGAAATTAGTTGAGATAAATTAGTTGAGATGTCTGTAATCTGACCCAAATATGTCTATCAGCTGAACCAAAAAAAAAAAAAAAGAAAGAAATATTGCTGAGAATGGAGAGTCTCCAGAACATTCAAAGAAATACCATGAACAAAAAAGTGCTTTCAGTAACACCAACACCCCCCCCCTTTCCCCAAAAAAAAAAAAAAAACCATTGGCCATCTCTTATAAATATTTGTTGCTCTGTTGTCCCCATTGAAAATTCTTCCTCAACAATGAATTGAGAAAGTATATTTCATTTTCCTTTACATGAGAACTGGGACAAAGTACTTTATTGATAAAGAATCTAGTTGAGATAATTTTTGCGTCAAATGTTGAATATTCTTCCAATGCTCTAGGTTGTATTTCTGTTTACTTCTTGGCATGAAATCACTACCTTATCCCTTGCCAGCTTTTATTTTCCTGATATGTAGATACTACCATACTTTTTCACAATGTTTGCTTGTGTGTTGAATTAACATTTTTATATGTTCAATCTTATTTAGTTCTTCTTTCGTAATTTTTCAGCTTATTGGAGGCAATAGATTGCATCCTTGAAGGAGCCCAAAACTTGGTTTTACCAATTCAAAGCCATACCAACACAAAGTCAAGGAAAAAGGTCCTCAACAAACCAAACTCATTCAGGTCTACACATCACAACGGCCGCGAATTTTGTTGGCTAACACAGGAAGATGTGATTCGTTTCCTCCTCAACTCGATCGGGGTCTTCTCCCCAATCCCTACGTTCACAATTGAATCACTCAACATCATTGATATGGACACCATGGCTGTGCACTATCATGAGCCTGCCTCCACTGCATTGGCCTCCATTTCTCGGGCTCTTACAGAGCAAACCTCAGTTGCAGTCATTGACGAAGATAACAGATTGATAGGTGAAATCTCTCCGATCACTCTTGCCTGTTGTGATGAGTCCGTGGCAGCAGCCATCACAACTCTCTCGGCAGGTGATTTAATGGCGTACATTGATTGTGGTGGTCCGCCAGAGGACTTGGTTCAGTTGGTTAAGATGATGTTGGAAGAGAAGAATTTAGGCGCAATGTTAGAACTAATGGAGGAATTTTCTGTGTCTTCATTGTCGTCTTCTTCCTCTAGTGGTTCATCAGATGAAGAGTGTGGGTGGTCAAGCAAGCATGGTGGGTCTGGCAGGTATTCTCTGGCAAGGACATCGGAGGCGATTGTGTGCTATCCACGGAGTTCTTTGGTGGCTGTGATGATTCAAGCCCTTACGCATCGTCGGAATTACATTTGGGTTGTTGAAGATGACTATAGTTTGGTCGGAATTGTGACATTTGCAGGGATGTTGAAAGTTTTCCGGAGTATTACTGGTCCGAGGCGTAAACCCGAATGAGAGAATTGATTCAGAAAAAATAGGAGAGAATGCATAACTAATGCCAAATTTGAGCTATAGTCAACTTCCTCTTGAATGTAATTCATAAAAACAGAACAATGAACATGGAGTTCATTAAGGTACTGCTTAATTGATATATTATGAATGGTGTTTATTCTTTCAAAGTTTGGCAAATTATGGGAAGTTTTGATCTGAATTAGACATCAAATGTGCTTGGAACAAGCAGTAGCTACGATCATATCTTTCAATTTTTATAGGATATTCTAGAAATTTGTTCTTTCTGGGCCCCTCTCGTACTAGGGAAAGCTCATTTCAATACTCTAACGCCCACACTAGATATATGGACTGAACTGTCTCGAGAAGTTCTGAATTTCACTCACGTGGCGCTTTGATGGCCGAACAATCCAATCCTTGAATTGTACTATTGTCTCCGGTGACGAGAGCCGACACCGTGGTACCAAACTTTCCTATGCAATGGATGTAAACTCTTAGAAAAGATCGACATGGTATCCCTAAAAAAGAAAAAGCATGTTCTAAAAACGACAGCAACAAGTTTATGAGATATGAAAGGGAGGACAGATGAATGATGTTGAATACAACATAAAAAAGACCCCCAGAAAATCCTATAAACGTCTATTTAGGGGAGGTATTTGCACTAATATTATTTTTGATGAATTGGTCTGGCAAGCTTCTTGCTAGTGAGTGGAATATCTCTGGTGATGGATCACACTATAGACAGTGCAGATACATATGGTAATGACTGAGAATCTATACCATTAATAAAGGATACGAGGGAAGTTTGGTATCCACTCCTAAAATATTCATAATACCTTCTATTTCATTTTCAATAACTATTCATAACTCCCTCTTCAACTCCATTCAACCATCACCACTCGCGAGATGTTAATACCTTTATTTCTTTTTCAATAGCCACCGAAGTTAGCCTGGCAGACTTTTGCAATGCATTCTCTGCTTGTCCATCGTCACCTCTATGCTTCAAACGTTCCCTTGCTTCTTTTAGAAGACTATTAGCTTCCATAACATATCCTGGGGTGACTTAAATAATTTGAGGCTTAAAATGAAAACATGGGGTTTTTTTTTAATATTATTTTTTTAAAATAATTAATTTATTTTTAGTATTATTTTTTTAAAAAAAATTAATTTATTTTTAATTTTCTATGTAAAAGAGACAGAAGAAGGATATGCTAATGTTGTCTAAAAAGATGTTTTAACTTTTATTTTTGTTTTTTGTTTTTTTAGTAGGGAGAGAGGGAAGAGAGAGAGAGTTGACTTTTGACTTTTTTTTTATTTTTAAATTTTTAATGTTAAGGATTGGATCATGAGCCTAAATTATTACAATAAAAATTTTGATTGGATTTACTTTTTTAGACTTTAAAATTTAATGAATTTTATTTTTCTTGTGGGCTAATAACATATCTAAAATTATGAAGCCTTCTAAAAATTTGATCCCTAAAACGTAGTATAAAACATTAAAAAAATTTGGGGATTATTTATCAAAACAATAAAAATAAAATTAGAGATCAAACTAATAACACATTGAACAAGTTTTTTAACATTTTTTTTTTGAAAATCAACAAAATAAAAGTTCATGATGATCAAAACACAGTAGAAGATATGGTAGTTATTGATGATGTTCCAAACCCTATTGACTTTGATACTATGAAAAAAGAAATGATATCTAAGGAGAAAAATTTGTTGTACTGGAGTAATGATCTTATTTTAACGAAAGAGAGAAAGAGAATATAAATTTTAATTTTAATTTAGGAGTGAATTAAGGGATAATAATTTATAATTTAAAAAATTAAATTAAAGCTACTTTCAAAATTTTTAAGATTTCTATAAAGATATTTTTGAGATTTAACGATACCATTTTTCACTTTTTTTTTTTCTTCATACTGGGGGGGCCTCATATCATCGGAGACTATTGAAGATGGGATGAAACAAAGGTCACTCCCGTAGGTAGACTGACGAACAGAGCGGAGCCACATGAGTACTAAGGGCACGGCGGGCCCATCTTGAAATTTTTAAAAAAATATTAGACACGTGTATTTAAAATTATTAAAAATATATTTAAGTACATTTAGTCTATTATTTTTTATTTTATCAGTTAGTATAGTCATTTAATTAAATAATTATGAATTTTTGAACACATTTTAAATCTTTGACATATTAGACTCTTTTTTAAAGTTATATATATTATGAAAACTAAGTTAAATAACTTAATGAGTGATCAATTGTTAATAACTTGATTGATTATATAGAGAAAAAGTCTAATATCTTTTATATAGTTAGTCTCATTTATTATGAGAGGTTGTAATTAGTCTATTTTTTTGTAGGTGTATATGCTATATTTATCAACGTTCGATCATTTTTGCATTTTATAAATCTTTTAGTGTCAAATATAATGTCATAAATTTAAATATATTATTTTATTTTTTAAAAAATTTAAAATTTGTGTTCGTTTTAAATAAAATTTCTCACTCCGCAACTACTATCAGCCGTGACAAGTCCATCAGCAATCACTCTTGTGCCCGGCCTCCAATCAGCTTTACTAGAAATGTCCCTAGAACCTGTACTTCCATTTCCAACATTAGCATTTGACATAGGATTTGAAACCCTTTCTTTAATTCCCTTGCCTTCTACTATTCACCACCATATCCATCACTTCACCCTCAACTAAGTCTTTCACTTTATTAGGCTTTGAACCAGTTGATTTTTCTCGAAACAAATCAACAACTGTGACGTATCAGTCACAGTCCCATCTACGCCAAGTACAATGTAAACAGAGAAAACTAGGAAAACAAACTCCTCCCAATGCCGAGCTCTTTCTTTGTTCATCCTCGATTTCTCTCATCTCCTTTTATTCCCTCTTCGAATCCTTAAGGGCTAATCCAACCCTCTCGATAAATGTCATTTTTTAGTTATTTTGTTGAGTTTGATGGGCTAAGCTCAAAAATCTAACTCATGTTATAAGCCTAGTCTAAATTTTAAGGCTCAACTTCAAAAGGTTCATCAAGTTCAACCCAATGTGATCGGTTTAGTCAACTCATCAAGTTCAAGGAATTACATCAATAAGGAGCACGCAATGTTATCTGGGAGTCTCCTCTATCACCTTGGGTTAGAACATGCAAGGTCATCTAAGAACCTCCTCTACACCACCAAAAGAGCGTATAGGAGCCTCATCCTCGCCACTTGGAGAACATCATAAATTTCCTTGTCATTAAAGAGAGCAGAGGTCGCCAAACTATTTAATCACTATTAAAGTCACACCAATCCGTTATGACTATTAAACGGTTCCAACCCCGTTATGACCGTCCGACTAGCTATGCAATTACCACACTAAGCCACTATAAATTATAAATCCCACCAACACTTGGGGGCATCAGACTCATTTGAACATAATTATCTCCTCCCCTCTCAAAGTTTATAATCATGTACTCTCCCTCTACATCGGAGATAATAAAATATCGGCGACCTTTATCATTCAAAGTAGACATAGGTTACATTGACCGAACCACTATAAACCTTGTCTTCTTTCTCCCTCTACTTATTTTACTGTATAGTTGACAAGTGGTGTGCAAACCAATTTGTGCATCATTAGTTTGGCGCCATCTGTGAGAAACTGCAAAATTCCTACCTAACCATTTTCTTTGCTCAATCAAAGTCAATCACCACAAGAACCGTGAGTCAGCATGAAGACAACCTACGAGAGGAGGAGGTTGCCCCTCCACCAGTTAATCCCATCCCAAATACACAGCAGATGCTGGTCACAATGATGCAGCTCATAGCCCAAAACCAACAGATTTTACAATTGATACTCTGGCAATAAGGAGGAGCGCAGTCTGGACCTCAAGCCAGGGGAACTCCACTCCCTGGTCATCAAGGAGCTCCTCACCTTGACACTCCCCATCCAGGTCCCCCTTGGACGCCCCCCCTTTGGAAGTTTCCTTGGGTGCCCCATATAGGGGGCCCACCATGAGGGACCTCCTCCTCCAGCCCCTCCTCCGGCTCCCCATGGTGGAGACCCTGTTCTCCAAGAGGACGAGAGTGAAAATCAAAGCATTGGGCATGAGAGTCATTTTCGTGGTAATTCTAAAGGCCCTCATCCCAATCAATGGGACGAAAAAATTAAGAAGGTGCAAAATTAGCTGGGTGACGTCTTCAACGCTATGAAGGTGCAGAGCCCCGAGACAGTAAACTACCTCATAAATTGAACCGACACACCTTTTAAACCTAACGTGGCGAACTACCCATTCCCCCAAAAATTCAAGATACTATTTGTTGAGACCTTTGACAGTACAAAGGATCCGCTGGACCACCTTGAAACTTTAAAAACCTTGATGCAACTATACAACGTCCCCGATGAAATCATGTGCAGAGCGTTCCCAACCACCTTGAAGGGATCCGCTTAATAATGGCACATTTATTGAGCTAAACAAGTCTTTCGTGTCATACTTCATTGGAGGACGACGCCACCAGAAGTCTGCCACCCACTTGCTCAGCATAAAACAGGACCGAGATGTGGCCTAAGGAGCTACCTCACTCGTTTTAACGAGTAGGTCCTTCAGGTCGAGGAGCCCGATGATAAGGTGAGTATGACCGCCTTCTTAGGAGGCCTCTGGTCGTCAAGCTTTCTTTTCTTTGTAATGAAGCACCCATCTAAGAGCATGCCAGAGTTACTGGTGAAGGCCCAAAAATACATGAATGTTAAGGACATTACAAGAGCCAGACGAGGAGAGTCCTCTAGAGCTGGAGAGAAAAAAAAAAGACAGAGACGATAAGAAGGAGAATAATAACAAGCGTAGCAGGACGGACAGAGTACCTGCTAAAGACCGACTTGGTCCTGCTCTCCAGAGAGATCGACAAGCCTTCACTCCCTTCAACGCTGCCGTCAGGCACATCCTATTACAGATCCAGGATGTTCCCGCAATAAAGTGGCCAGGGAGAATAAAATCTTCCCCAAATCGAAGGAATCTAAACAAGTATTGTCACTTTCATCGCGACCCTGGCCATGATACCGATGATTGTTATGACCTCAAAAGGCAGATTGAGGAGCTCATCCAATGGGGTCACCTACACCAGTATGTTGCCGGTAGGGGACAGGCGCCAGCACCACCCCGTAATCCAGAAGACCAACAGCCTATCAGAAAAATTCACACCATCTCTGGAGGGCTTGCAGGGGGAGGATAATCCCTCTTCGCTATGAAGGCTCATGCTAGAAATGCTAAGCAGCCCGAGAAATTGCGCTCATCCAAGGCGCCCAAGTATGGCAATAGCGAGGTCATATCCTTCTTAGACAAAGATTTGAAAGGAATCTAGCACCCCCATAACAACCCTCGGGTGCTCACCACGACTGTCGCCAACTTTCAAGTGTGAAGGATTCTCGTGGACAGCAGAAGCTCAGCGGATATCTTGTTCGCAGAGGCTTATAACAAGCTCAACTTGGGCAGAGAATGATTGCAGCCTATCAAGTCACCCCTCATTGGGTTCTTAGTGGAGAAGGTGTATTCCCTAGGGTCCATCACTCTACCTGTCACTGCCGAAATGACACCTCGAAGCTCCACGATCATGGTCAACTTCTTGGTGATAGATTATTTTTCAGCTTACAACATCATTCTAGGGCGACCAGCTCTCAATACCCTAAGAGTTGTGCCCTCCACCTACTACCTCATCCTCTATTTTCCAACTTCGAATGGAGTTAGAGAGGTGCGAGAAGACCAAGTAGCTGCAAGGGAGTGTTATGTCTCCTCCATGAAGACGAGGAAGCCACAAGAAGCCCTACAAGTGGAGAAACTTGATCCAAGGGATGACGTCACCATAGAAAGAGGGGAACCAGTTGAGGAGTTCACCCTAGTAGTCTTAGATTAGGAGTAGCCGAACAGAAGAGTGTACATTGGCTCTTCCCTTTCTAAAGATTTGGTCCGCCAACTACCAGACTTTCTGAAGCTCAACATGGACATTTTTGCATGGTCACATGCAAATCTTTAAAGGGGACCTATTGCTATAGGGACATGCCATTCGTATTGAAGAACGCAGGAACAACTTATCAACGACTAGTGAACAAGATATTCTAGTCACAGATCGAAAAAATGATGGAGGTTTATGTAGACGACATGTTGGTAAAGAGTCTCGCAGCAACAGACCACATCGACCACCTCCAAGAAACTTTCAATGTTCTTAGGATATATCGCATAAAGCTGAATCCAGAGAAGTGCGCATTTGGCGTTGGGTCAGGAAAATTCATTGATTTTATGCTTTAACCAGAGGGGAATTAAGGCGAATTTGGATAAGATCAAGGTCATCCTAGATATGAAGTCGCCTTCCTCGACTAAAGATCTCCAGCGCCTCAATGGGAGGATTGCAGCACTCAACAGGTTCGTTTCCAAGTCTGCAGATAAATGTTTACGTTTTTTCAAGATTCTCTGAAAGGCATTCGAGTGAGGACCTGAGGCAGAGGAGGCCTTTCAAAAGCTTAAAACCTACTTGGCTACATCTCCTCTCCTTTCGCATGTCGCACCAGGGGGAAAATTATATCTATATCTTTCTGCTTCCCCATCAACGATAAGCTTTGTGCTCATAAGGAACCACGATGTAGTGCAAAAACCTATCTTTTATGTGAGCAGAGCATACCGAAGAACAAAAATCAGATATTCAGGACTAGAGAAGTTAGTTCTCGTCCTCATCTCAATAGCAAGGCGCTTACAACATTACTTTCAGAGTCATAACATTGTTGTCGTCACCGACCAGCCTCTAAAAAAAGTCTTGGAAAAGCCAGATGTATCTAATATACTTCTTAAGTGGGCAGTGAAACTCGGTGAATTCGATTTTTAGTACCAACCAAGGGCAGCCATCAAGGCACAAGCCCTGGCAAATTTCATTATTGAGCTTACACTAGCATAGAAAGGGAGCAACGAGTCTTCCATCCCAACTAGCGAGGATACCCAGACGCCTAGCAGGGACCCTTAAGCACCCAAATTGGGCTTCCAAGGCATCCCAGGTGCCCATAAACTCCTCTCCAGGAGTCCAGGCTTCCTCCTCAAACGCCTACACATCCCAAGGCGCCCAGCTCTTACCCTTAGGCACCTAGAGCTCCTCTCCAGCCGCCCATCCTGCCTTCTTAGGCACCCACCTCTTCTCCTTAGGTGCCCAAGCACCCTCGGGTGCCCAGCCTGGCGTCTAGGATCCTTATCCTTGTGCCTAGGCTCCCACAGTGATCTCTGAGCCTTCCTTTCTACCACTCTAGAAGCTCTACAAGGATGGTTCCTCGACTAGTGAGGGAGGTGGAACAAGCCTAATCTTGATCAACCTTGATGGAACTCTCCTCAAATATGCAGTGAAGCTCCACTTTACTGTTCCCAACAATGAGACAAAATACGAAGCCTCTCCTCTCTAGATTAAGATTGACAGCTGAAATGGAAGCCCAACACCTCGCCACTTACAGTGATTCTCAACTGATTGTTAATCAAGTAAAGGGCGAGTTCGAAGCAAAAGGAACCAAAATACAGGAATACTTTGGCATGGTGAAAAGCTTGATCACAAAGTTCCAATACTTTCAGATCTGTCACATCCCGAGAGAAGACAACATGGTCGCTGATGCACTGGCCAGACTCGCCTCATCCTTGGAAGCCCCACTAGTAGGACCAACATTCATTGATCACTAGTTCGGACCAAGTAAATTAAACATGAAAGTCATAAAAGTCAACTGTGCATCGTCTGAGTCGAATTGGATGACCCCGATACGAACATACCTCCAAGAAGGTGTGTTGGCAGAAGATCCTCTAGAAGCTATGAAGCTCAGGATGATAGAGTCCAAGTTTATTATCCTGCAATATACCTTGTACAAGAGAGGCTACTCCTTGTCATTACTGCGAAGCCTCTCCCCTGAAGAAGCAGACTATGCCATGCGGGAGATCCATGAAGGGGTTTGTGAAAATCACTCTGGAGGATGCCCACAAGGCGCTTAGACAAGTCTACTTCTGGCCTAACATGATGAGGGACGCCCAGAAATTCGCTAAAAAGTGCGACAAGTGTCAGCGCTTTGTCACTGTTCCAAGGCAGCCACCAGAGGGACTCACAGTCATCACAAGTCCGTGGCCCTTCTTCAAATGGGGCATTGACATCCTAGACCCCCTATATCTCAGTATAGGATAATGTAAGTTTGTGGTGGTAGCGGTGGAATACTTTACTAAATGGGAGGAGGCCGAACCCTTGACAAAGATAACAGATGCAAAGGTCAAAGATTTTATCTGGAAGAACCTGGTCTGCTGCTTCGGGATACCCCATGTCATTGTAAGTGACAATGTCAAACAGTTTGACAACAAGCTCCTAAACACATTCTACTCTGACCTTCAAATAAAGCAGCCTCATTCAAGTCCGGCACACCCACAAGCAAATGGACAAGCGGAAGTTATGGTGAGAATGGTGCTATGCAACCTAAAGACAAGGCTTGAAAAGGCAAAGAGTCTTTAGGTTGATGAGCTCCCAGGTGTTTTATGGGCTTACCGCACCACACCAAAAGCTCCAACTGGAGAAACTTCATTCTCCCTTGCTTTTGGAACTGAGGCAGTCATCCCTGTGAAAATCGGGGTGCATTCTCTAAGGGTCCAACACCACAACCCCGACATCAACGAGGAAGAACTCCGCATCAACCTCGACTTGGTAGAGGAAATCAGGGAGATGGTTGTGGTCCACAATACGGAGTACAAGCACCGCATGACAAAGTACTATAACTCAAGGGTAAAGCCTCGTTCCTTCCAACCAAGAGACTGGGTCCTCTAGAAAGTGATCCTCGTCACAAAGGATTCACGAGAAGGAAAGCTAAGACCAAATTGGGAGGGACCCTACCTCATAACAGAAGTAGTGAGGTTGGGCACCTATAAGATACAAAGTTCTGAGGGGAAGGTTTTGCCTCATCCATGGAATACTGAGCACCTGAAGACGTACTATCAGTGACACCTTGAGAGAGTAGAAAAGTTAGAGACTTGGATTTATTTTTTGTACTCTTTTATGGGGATATTACCCAATATGGCTTTATATAAGCAGAAAAATGAACAAAAATTCTAGATTTACTTAAAAAAGATCTTTGCATTATCATATTCAACTTCTCAACTTTAAAGTAGCATAAGTGGCAAGAACCACTTTTACAAAAAGATGGCTACATGCTTTTTCAAAAAACGAAAAAACAAAAAAGTCTCTAGTTTTTCGAAAGGGTATTCGTTCCATTTTTGCAATTTGATTTTCTTTGTTTTTTGACTATGGCTACTGAAAGAGACGATTCGCTTCAGTCTGTGAGTGTGAGGTTGGATGGAAAGATTTATTCGTATTGGAGTTATGTGATGATAAATTTTCTTAAGGGTAAAAAGATATGGGGATATGTTAGTGGAACTTTTGTGAAACCTAAAAATACTAATGCAGGTTATGCTGCTTTGATAGATACCTGAGAAGCAAATAATGCAAAAATTATTACTTGGATTAACAATTCTGTTGAGCATTCTATAGGTACACAATTGGCAAAGTATAAGACAACAAAGGAGGTTTAGAATCATTTGCAAAGGTTATTCACTCAATCAAATTTTGCAAAGCAGTATCAATTGGAGAATGACATACGAGCTCTTTAGCAGAAAAATATAAGTATTCAGGAGTTTTATTCTGCTANCGTCTAGGTTATGTTTCGTCTTCTCGTTGAGATTTTTGGCATCCACAGGGGCTTTAGGAAATTTACAAACTTGTGATATTTTTGATGTGTAGTGGATGTAAACTGGAAAAATTTTCAGCTTTACCTTTTAATCGAAGTATTTTTATTTCTTCTTCTCCATGTGATTTGATTCATTCTGATGTATGAGGACCTTCTCCTGTNCAGAATCAGCCGAATTAAAGGCATGTGGTGCCAATATTGCTCATAGAAAGTAGCAACGGTTGATACAGTTTTTAACGGCACTTCGTTGTGATTTTGAAGGACTTAAAAGTTCAATTTTGCATCGTTCTCTAATTCCTTCTATTGACTCAGTTGTTAGTGAGTTATTGGTTGAAGAAATACACCTTAAGTCTTATTTTGAAAAGGAAATTCTTTCTACTTCTAATCCTTCTGTGCTAACAGTACCTTCTAAACCATTCTCTAATATTTAGAATAAGCCTTACACAAGGANACTCTTGTCAAAACTCCACATTCTGCTGTTATGAAATGTTTTTAGGTGTGATTTGGGTGGGGAATACACTTCTAATAAATTTGATGAGTTGCTTGCCTTAGATGGAACTCTTCACCAAACTTTGTGTACAGATATTCCTGAGCAAAATGGTGTTGCTGAAAGAAAACATAGGCACATTGTTAAAACTGCTCGTTCTCTCTTGTTGTCNCACAATCTAATGCTCATATACCACTTTAGGGTTACAAACCACCACAGTCTAATACTGCAACAGTAGTTTCATCAGGTCCTTTCACCGATTCTAGTACTTTGATTGAGAAATTTTAGAAGTTTTTCTCCTTACAGCCACAAGCTATGTTTGCTTCTTCTTCCGTAGGTTAGTTGCCTCATAGTTTTCAGGTATGTCACATTCTGTATAGGTCTTGGATTCTGGTGCTTCACANCTTTAGAGTTTTTAGTTGTACTTGTTTCGTTCTTCGTCCTCAGGTTGAATGCAACAAGTTGTCCTCTCGATCTGCTATTTGTGTCTTTCTTGGTTATGGTGAAGGTAAAAAGGGGTATCGTTGTTTTGATCCAATAACTCATAAACTTTATGTGTCTCGTCATGTTATTTTTCTCTAGCATATACCTTTTTGTTCTATTCCATCCACTACTCATAGATTGACTAGATCTGATCTTATTTGTATAGATTATTTTTATGAGGATTCTGATAGTTTGTCGTCTTAGGTTTCTAGTACTTCAAATACCTCTTCTCATGTTCTTACCCCGTTACCTTTACATTATACTCGACTAATTCATACTGATCATTCTGCAGGTACTGACACTTTACTCTCTAGCACACCTGAAGCTACCTCTTCTCCTATGGTCCCTCAAGCTCCATCTGAGATTGTGGATCCACCTCTACGTCAATCCATACACATCGCAAGTCCACAAAGTTACCAGATTTTGTTTATTCTTGTTATTCTTCATCTTTTACTTCCTTTTTAGTTTTTATTCATTGTCTCTCTGAGCCATGTTCTTATAAAGAGGCAATTCTTGATTCTCTTTGGCAGCAAGATATGGATAGGAACATTCTATTTTGCATAAGACAGGTACTTGAGATTTGGTTCCTCTACCTTCTGGTAAGAGTGTTGTTGATTATCGTTGGGTATATAAGATCAAGACTAATTCTGATGGATCTGTTGAGCGATATAAAGCTAGGTTGGTTGCAAAAGGGTACTCTCAACAGTATGGTATGGATTATGAGGAGATATTTGCTCTTGTTGCAAAAAATGACTATTATTTGTACTCTTATTGCAGTTGCTTCGGTTCGTCAGTGACATATCTCTCAACTTGATGTTAAAAATGCTTTCTTAAATGGAGATCTTAAAGAAGAAGTTTATATGACACCCCCTCCTGGTATTTCACATGATTCTGGGTATGTTTGCAAGCTCAAGAAAGCGTTATATGGTCTCAAACAAGCACCTCGTGCTTGGTTTGAGAAATTTTCTGTTATGATCTCTTTCCTTGGATTTGCTTCTAGTAGTCATGATTCTGCTCTTTTTGTTAAATGTACTGATGCAGGTCATATCATTCTGTCTTTATATGTTGATGATATGATTATTACTGGTGATGATATTGATAGTATTTTCAGTTTTGAAGACAGAGTTAGCTAGACAGTTTGAAATGAAAGATTTGAGTTTTCTACGATATTTCTTGGGTATTGAGGTAGTCTGCTCACCCAGAGGTTATCTTCTTTCTCAGTCGAAATATGTTACAGATATTCTTGAGCGAGCTAGACTTATTGATAATAAGACCGTAGATACTCCCATTGAGGTTAACGCAAAATATTCTTCTTTTGATGGTTTACCTTTGTCAGATTCTACTTTACACTGTACTATTGTTGGAAGCTTGATATATCTCACTATTACTTGTCCAGATATTGCATATGCTATTCATATTGTTAGTCAGTTTGTTGCTTTTACTACTACAGTTCATTGGGTAGTTATTTTTCGTATTTTGCGATATCTTCGGGGTACAGTCTTTCAGAGTCTTTTACTTCCATCCACTTCTTCGTTGGAGCTGTGTGCATACTCTGATATTTATCATGACAGTAATCCCACAGATCGCAAGTCTGTTACCGGTTTCTATATCTTTTTGAGTGATTCTCTTATTTATTGGAAGAACAAGAAACAATCTATTATTTCTCAATCTTCAACCGAAGCAGAATATCGTGCTATGACATTTACTACCAAAGAGATTGTTTGGTTACGTTGGTTACTTGCAGATATGAGAGTTTCTCTTTCTCATCCCACTCCTATGTATTGTGACAACTAGAAATTTATTTAGATTGCTCACAACTCGATTTTTTCATGAACGAACTAAGCACATTAAGATTGATTGTCACCTTACTTGTCATCATCTCAAGCATGACACCATTACTNAATTTATTTAGATTGCTCACAACTCGATTTTTTCATGAACGAACTAAGCACATTAAGATTGATTGTCACCTTACTTGTCATCATCTCAAGCATGACACCATTACTTTGCCCTTTGTTTCTTCTTCTTTGCAGATTACATATTTCTTTACCGAGTCACATTCTATTTCCCGTTTTCGTTTTTTAGTTAACAAACTCTCGATGCTTGTATCTGCCGCATCGTGAGTTTGAGGGGAGATGTTAAGAAATATAAGGTTATTTTGTTTATTAAGGGTAGAATAGTTCTTTACTTTCCTTTTGTTTAACCTATATATAGTCTTTTTGTATTTAAGTTAAATCACTTCTTCGTATTCAATTGAATTATGTAGTATCAATAAAACCCTAGTCTCCTCTTTTCTTATCTCTTGTATTTTTCTTTTATTAGATTGTTTAACAACCTCGGCGCTAAAGGCACATGCAACCTAAGTGCCATGTCATTTGAAGGGTTCCACCGTGTCCTTGCTTCGTCATCAAATGAAGCTTGACGAGGTTAAAATCTTTTTTCTTATAATTAGAGTTTCACAAAATTTTTTGGGTTATCATCCTCCGCCATTTATTTAAGGTATTTTGTCAAATTTTTTAATTTTTTTTACTGATTTATTTGACTAATTTTTTGGGTTAATTTTTTTAATTATTCTTTTTGTTAATTTTTTAACTAACTTTTTACTGATTTCTTTGACTAATTTTTGTGTTAATTTTTTTAATTAATCTTTTGGTTAATTTTTTAACTCAGTAACTAATCAACGTTGTCAATTTTTTAATTAATTTTTTTTTTTGTTATTGTTATTGTTGTTGTTCTTTTTCTTATTTGTTTTTATAAATGAATAAGGTACCTAATTGGTGATTAAATAAGAAAGAATGCCAAAGTTAAAGGCCATTCCAATACTGGTTAGCGGTTAAATCACCCGAGTTGCATCCGAGTGTAGGTGATATTCCTTGGATAGAAAGTCTTTGATTTTTTGACCGTTAAAGTGAGATTTTATAAAAATATTAGTAACGAATTTGGAAATAATTAATTAAAGTGAGATTTGATACCGATCGTATTTGGTAACCTTTCTTTTTATTAAAGAGTATTTGGTTCGGCGCCAAACACAATGTTTTGAGACGGAGAGGGAAGAGGGAAAACTGGGAAATCAAACTCGTTCTCCCACGGCGGATTAGTTCATTCTTTTCATCCCTCGTCTCTTCAACCTCTAACCCTAAACCTCAATTCCTGTCAAGGGCCACATCATGCTTTCTCCATCCCCATCGAGCTTCCTGACCTTCACGCTTAATGCCGGAAAGCTTTCGGCGATTCTCTCACCCTCTGTCCGGACAACTACTTTCCCAAGTAGTCGACTGGAAACATCGTTAAAAATCGCACCTCCGAGCTCGACGGTAGCAGGGTTAGTGATTTGTTCAACTGATAGGGAATACGGGAATCACATCCGAACGCCATTCTTCGTAAAGGTAACATTCCACTGTTAAGGGGTGTGTGGGCAACTGGGGTTTTAGTCTTGATTTTTATGAATCTGTTGAATTTACTGGTTTGAGAATCTGTTTTTTTTTGTTGCCTCCAGCCTCCAGGAGAAACTTGGCGACGAGAAGCTATTGACATATAATATATGTGCTTATACACTTGATAATTTACCGGCGTTGGGTTCTTCATATACCGCTGTTGGTATTAGCTTAGATCAACAACCCCACCCACCCCCACCAAGGAAAAAAAAAAGAGAAAAATGGGAAAACAAAAAGATACAGTAAGTTTGAGATGCATCATATGATTGCAGCTTGTATGTCTATATTCTCATTAGAAACCACACAAATTACGACTGTGCCAATATGCTTGTGAAATCACTGTATCTATAGTTATATAAAAAGTAAAATCTTGGTTAGCGTCCATTAAGTAAGTTTATTGAATTTTATTGTTTGTTTGGTGCTGTAAAAGCCACTTTAGAATACCCAACTATATGTTCCCAATATTGATATTTTCTTGCATAGCTACTGAGGATTCTTATTCCCCCTCCACCATTAACCCAAACCCGATATTGTGGCTGCTAGATGTGGGATGTAGGTAGTGGAAGGCTGAAGCTTACACTAACAAGACACGTTGAACAAATATGAGGTTTGTTCCTTAATTATTAGTTAAAGAGTCAATCAAATATATTAGGTAAATTTACAGTGTCAAGTGGCTTTGAAGATCAGGCCACAACCCAAAGAAAACCCCTTAAATCATGCACCAGCATGGTTGGATAAAATGTCCTTTCATTGCAGGCCTTGTTGTTACCAACAAACATTCATATATGTTCTCTACAGGATGACAAGCAAGTAAATTGCTGGTGTCTAGAACAGAATAAGGTTGGTAATTGAGTGCTCAAAGCTCTTTTGGTTCAAGTAATTATGGCCAAATATACATTTGATTTCTTTTTTTTGGTTATACGTCTTACCATGATCATCTAAGCGGGGGTTGATTGCTTGGCACTTCATCCAACTATTGACCTTCTACTAACTGGAGGTCATGATTCTAATCTGTCCGGTATGCTTTCGATCGTCTAAAGTCAAATTCCATGCTGCAATGTTTTATTTGTGTAGTGGTTCCAGCTAATCATAATGTGTATATTTCAATTCTGCTAGATCTAGTATGGACATAGTATTTTGACATTTTCGGTCAACAATTTCAGGTTTGGGATATCCGTAGCAAGATGCAAATTTCGAGCCTTGACAACACAGTATCTTCAGTTTTTACTCGACCTACGGTAAGCAATCCTTTTCAAGTGAGAGAGATCATGTTTAAATCTACCTATATTTTATCAGAGCTTATTTCTCACACAACTCCTCATAAGTTTGGGGAGGGAAGAAAGGGTATGACAAGTAGATGGTCAATTAGTCATACCTATTGAGCATGGACACTAAGAAGTCTTTAGACGGGACTAGCCTCAAGTTTAAGCGAGAATATGAGTGGAGCTTTAATTTGGTGAGTTGAGATGGGTTGGGATAAAGGATGGTTGAAATACAATTGCTGTGGATATTTAATTTTTTTTCTCCTAATCAATAAAGTGCAGAATTTACAAATTTTGATTGTTGTACTGATATGCTTGATGAACGGCCATTACTTAGTCATGTCTTGTATAGAGTTGCCGTGAGGGATAGGCTAAGTATTGAACCAACATTTGGCATTATGTACACAAAATAGTTGTTCTCAGACACAAACTTTCAACCTCGCTGTTGTTCGTCTGGACAAGTGGCCCATAGTGGTATTCTTTTAATCTTTTTTTTTTGTTCTATTTTTATTTCCTATTTTTGAAGGAAACAACTAATGTTCTTATTGATGTTTGTGCCAAGTAGATTTGGTGCTTTATGAAACCTGAGAGATAACACCTTCTATACTATAGTTGCATTCCAATTTCCTAGAAAGAAAAAATACTATGGTTGTTGCTTCCTCAGTTCCATTGATAGGATATTTTTTTGTTCAATTTGGAAACGTTGTTGACAGCAAAACTGGATTCTTTGTGTTTAAGCCTTAAGGACACATGGGTGTTGGTAACCGAAATTTGTGCAGGATGTGATATAACCAGAATGAAAAACTGGATTGGATTTGCAAAATTGGTGCAGGTGTGTCTAATATGAAAAACTAGAAAATGTTATCATATGACTATATAGTTTATGCAATGCAAAATGTATGTACCTTGCTAAGGCAACATAATCTGCAGTTGTAGCAATTAAATCCCCTTATTTCATTGAACCTAATTGTAAAACGTATGTTTCTAGGATCCACAAGTTGTAACAGGCTCTCATTACACAACCATAAAGTTTTGGAACCTTAGACGTGATACTATTTTTTTGCATTATTCTCTTTCTGATTTTGCTTTTCCAGTTTTGACGACATTTATTAATCCTGCATGGCTGGCAAGACGATGACAGCTCTCACACACTGTAAGAAATTTGTGTGAGCAATGGCTTTGCATCCTAAGGAGTATGTACATGTTTTCCTATATGAAACACACTTCTATAATATCTTTGTTTTAGAACTCTTTTCATCATTCAAATGCAGGGATTGTTTTGCATCTGCACCAACTGACAACATAAAAAAGTTGAACCTTCCAAGAGGATAATATTTGCACAACATTCTGTGAGTTTCCTAATAAACTAAGCAAGAATTCTAATTGTGGAACTTTAGTTGTACAATTTGTCCCCCTTCCCTCTAAAACTTCAGTGCAGTAATCTTTTCTGATTTTCCTGATTAATAAGTTTTGAAAGATTGCTCCTTTTTGAATAGCCAATGTGTTTTCGAGCAAATGGTCGTAGTCACTTAGTCTTTCATATATTCTCTAATATATTTGTGTCTGGTAAATTATACTGGATTTGAAGATGATGCAGACACATCGCAATCAATAATTTTGTTGCTGTGAAAAAATCAAATGTTGTGGTTCAGTTAAAGAAATAGATCAGGACAAAGAAGTTCAACAAGAGGGCCATAAATGGTCATCACCCTGTGCTGAATCATGCCAATGTGGGGTCCTGAGAGGGACAGAGTAAAAAATGGACTTGGGCATTATATATGCTTAGTAACATTCCACAAACTACTTGAACCTGTGTTCTCATTCTCGTCTGCCTGGGACTTCTACCTCAATGCTTTTCCTCTTAACTGAGTTTTATATCTTGGTTTTGAATGTGACTTTTTCTGTTTGTGATATAAAAGAATAGTTTTGCATGTTACTTGGCCAGATGCTACATGATGCATGTCACTTTTTGGCACGTCATCGTTTCTCCATGATTCTTCTTAGCTGTTCTTTTTGTCATTGCTGTATTTGTTGTTGTTTGAGTTGCCTTTTCTGCTAGTTGCGATGGTAGTAGTCCTATTTCACGCAACTCATAAACTTGGGGAAGGAAGGGTATGGAAGGTAGATGGTCAGTTTTTCACATCTTATGAACATGCACACTAAGAAGTTTTCAAAGGGGCTGGCCTCAAGTTTAAGCAAGTATATATCTCCTAAACACAAAATTGACTTAAGTTTGGTGAGTTGAGATGGGTTGGGATAAAGGATGGTTGAAATACAATTGGTGTGGATATTTAATTTGTTTCTCTCCCAATCAATAGAGTGCCGAATTTACAAATTTTAACTACTGTACATATTCTTCTATGCCATCGTCTCTCCTTACAATATTCTCGTTGTTGCTCTGGCCCTCAACATTGGTGTGTAATTATAGTTATGCGACTAAGTTTAAATACTATACTTCCTAACAATTGCTGTGCTACCGTCTCTCAATGTACTGTCATTCTTAGTATACATCTCCTTCTTGTAGTTTTCATCTTCTTTTTCTTCATATTGTGGCCTTCTCCTTCTCCTTCTTGTAGTGTTCTTATTTTTCTTCTAGTAGTTTTCTTCTTGTTCTACAGTAGTTTTCTTCTTGTTCTTGTAGTTGTTTTCTTCTTGTAATAGTTGTCAACTTCTTGCAATCTCCTTTTTCTTGTTGTTGTAGTCTTCTTCTTCTATAGTCGTCTTCATGTTTATATTTTAGTCTTCTTCCAGTATTCTTTTTCTTGTTGTAGTCTTTTTCTTCTGGTTCTTTGTCCTTCTATTCTTCTTAGAGTTTTATTGTTGTAGTCGTCTTCTTCTTCTTGTAGTCTTCTCCTTCTTGTATTCTTTTTCTTCTCCTTCTAGTTGTCTTCTTCTTCTCCTTGTTGTAATCTTCTTATTCTTCTTCTTTTTGTAGTCATCTTCTTGTAATATTATTCTTCCTGTTGTAGTCTTCATCTTCTAGTCATCTTCTTCTTGTAATCTTCTTATTGTAGTCTTCTTATTTATAGTTGTAGTCTTCTTCTTATTTATAGTTATAGTCTTCTTCTTCTTAGTATTCTACTTCTTATTAGTCTGTCTTTTTCTTATTCTAGTCTTCTTTTTAATATTTTGCCCAGTACACTTATTCTTCTTCTTAATAGTCATCTTCTTTTCTTGTACTTGGATTGTTCTTTTTTTTTAATAGTTTTTTTCTTTCTGAAGTTTTGTTCTTCTTCTTGTAGTGTTGTTCATCACTTTCTTCTTCTAGTCTTCTTTTTCTTTTTGAAGTTTTCTCTGTCATCTTAGAGTCTTATTCTTCTTATTCTTTTTCTTGTAGTCGTCTTCTTTTTGTTGTAGTCTTCTTCTTTTACTTCTTGGAGTCTTCGTCGTTGTCTTCTTCTTCTTTTTGTTGTTGTGGTCTTTTTCTTCTTCTTAGTAGTGTTCTTCTTTTAGTTTTTTTCTTCATATTCCGGTCTTCTTATTCTTCTTTTCTTTTTATAGTCTTCTTATTCTTGTAGTTGTCATCTCTCTTTTTTCTTATTGTTATCTTCTTCTTTTTGTAGCCTTGTTTTTCTTGCGGTCTTTTTCTTAGTAGTCTTTTTTTTAGTTATCTTTTTTCTTCTTAGTAGACTTCTTCATATTAGTCTTCTTATTGTTCTTAGTCGTCATCTTCTTCTTTGTAATTTTCTTCTTTTTTTCCTAGTTGTCTTCTTATTGTTGTTGTGTTACTGTAGTCGTTTTCTTCTTGTTATAGTTTTCTTCTTCTTATAGTCTTCTTGTTGTAGCCTTCTTTTTCTTCTATTTTTTTGTTTTGTAGTCATCTTGTTCTTCTTCGTCTTATTTTTCTTTATCTTCTCCTTGGAGTTGTCGTCTTCTTCTTCTAGTCTTCTTTTTCTTTGATCTTTCTTCTTCTTATAGTCTTATTCTTCTTCTTGTAGTTTTTGTCCTTTTCTTCTTGTTTTTATAGTCTTCTTCTTGTAGTCATCGTCTTATTATTCTTTTTGTTCTTGTTCTTCTTCTCCTAGTCATCTTTTTCTTTTTCTTCTTCATCTTGGTCTTTTTCTTCTTGTTGTAGTAATAATTGTAGTAGCAGTCTTGTTGTTGGTTGTAGTTGTTATCTTCTTTTTGTTGTTGTTGTTGCACTCTTCTTCTTCTTTTCATTGTTGTAGTCTTCTTATACATGGTAGTCCTCTTTTTGTTCTTAATAGGTTTCTCCTTCTTCTTCTTTGTAGTATTTTTTTTTTACTAATAATATCCTCATTCTTAGTAGTCTTCTTCTTCTTCTTGTCTTCTTTTTGTAATAGTGAATTCTTTTATAGTCTTCTTCTTCTTCTACTTCTACTAGTCTACTTTTTGTTGTATTCTTCTTCTTCTTTTATTCTTATTCTTCTGGTAGCCTTTTTCTTCTTCTTGCTTTTCTATAGTCTTCTTCTTGTCATTGTCGTTTTCGTCTTCTTCTTATAGTCCTTTTCTTCTTGAAGCCTTCTTCTTGTTGTAGTCTTCTTCTTCTCCTTGTTGTAGTAGTATTCTTCTTCTTTTTGTAGTCTTTTTTTCTTGTTAGTATTTTTTTTCTTCTTATTCTTAGTAGTCTTCTCCTTTTTCATAGTCGTCATCTTTCAAGTATTCTAATTTTTGTTGTTGTAGTATTCTTTTTCTTCTTCTTGTAGTCTTCTTATTCTTATTTTTCTTGTCTTCTTATAGGCTTCTTTTCTTCTTGTAGTCTTCTTATTGTTCTTCTCTTATTGTTCTTCTTTTTCTTTTTGTAGTCTTTTTCTTCTTTTTCTTATAGTAGTTTTGTTGTTATTGTAGTCTTCTTATTCTTATAGTTTTCTTCTTCTTCTTCTTCTTTTTCTTGTAGTGTTGTTCTTGTTATTGTAGTCATAGTTTTCTTTTTCTTTTTCTTGTTGTTATCTTACTTTTCTTATTCTTCTTGTTGTTGGTGTAGCCTTCCTTCTTGTAGTTCTCTTTTTCTTCTTATTTAGTCTTCTTTTTTTTCTTTCAGTAGTTGTCTTCTTGTTGTAGTACTCTTTTTCTTGTAGTCGTCTTCTTTTAATGGATTTCTTCTTGTTCTTCTTCTCTTGCTAGTGGTCTTCTTCTTCAACTTGTATGCTTTTTCGTCTTCTTCTTATAGTCTTATTGTTGTTGTCATTGTTATAGTCTTCTTGATGTTGTTGTTGTAGTCGTTGTTTTGTTGTTGTACTCTTTTGTTTCTTTTCCTTCTTTTCTTTTTCTTGTAATTTTTTTATTCTTGTATTTGTCATCGTCTTCTTCTTCATGTAGTAGTCTTTTTCGTCTTCTTATAGTCTTATTTTTGTTGTTGTAGTATTCTTCTTCTTCTTCTTGTAGTCATTGTCTTGTAGTCTTGTTTCTTTTTTTAGTGGTCTTCTTTTTCTTCTTCTTAGTGAATTTTTTTATTTTTTCTTCTTAGAAGNTTGGTCTTCTTCTTCTTCTTCTTAGTGAATTTTTTTATTTTTACTTCTTAGAAGTGTTCTACTTTTCTATCTTGATTTCTTCTTTTGCTTGTAGTCTTGTTGTTGTTGTCTTCTTCTTCTTTTTGTTTTTCATGTAGTACTCTTCTTGTTATTGTAGTCCTTTTCTCCTTGAAGTCGTCTTGTTCTTCTCGTAGTTTTCTTCTTGTTTTGCTTCTCTTGCTAGTAGTCTTCTTATTCTTCTTCAACTTGTATGCCTTTTCGTCATTTTCTTCTTGTAGTCTTATTGTTGTTGTCATTGTTATAGTCTTCTTGATGTTGTTGTCGTAGTCGTTGTATTGTTGTTGTTGTAGTAGTCTTCTGTTTCCTTTTTGTTTTTGTAGTCCTCTTCTACATGTGGTAGTTTTTTTTGTTCTTTGATATTTTCTTTTTCTTCTTCTCGTATTTGTCGTCGTCGTCTCATTCATATAGTGGTCTTCTTCTTCTTGTTATAGTCTTATTTTTATTGTTGTAGTATCTTTTTTCTTTTTTTATTGTTGTAATATTCTTCTTCTTGTAATTCTGTTTCTTTTTAGTTATCTTTTTTATTTTTTCTTCTTAGAAGTCTTCTACTTCTCTATCTTTTTTTTTTGGTAGTCTTGTTGTTGTCTTCTTCTTCTTCTTCTTCTTCTAGTCTGTCTTTTTTCTTCTTCTTGTAGTCTTCTATTTCTTGTATTCTTCTTCTTCTTATTTTTCCTGTGGTTGTCTTCTTTTTCTTCTCATGGTTTTTTTTTCTTCTTCTTCTTCTTGTTATAGTCGTCCTCTTCTTCTTTTGTGGTCTTGTTGTGGTCCTCTTCTTCTTGTAGTTGCCTTCTTCTTTTTCTTTTTAGTAGTTTTTTTCTTACTAGTAGTCTTCTTTTTTCTTCTTGTTGTTAGTAGTGTTTCCTCCTTTTTGTTATTACTAGTAGTCTTAGTCTTTTTCTTATTAATATGATTTCCTTCTTCTTTGTAGTTATTCTCTTTCAAATATTCATCTTATTGTAGTTTTGTGCTTCTTCTTATAGTCTTCTGTTGTAGTCTTTTTTTTCCTTCTCTTCTTGTAGGATTGTCATACTCCTTTTTTGTATTCTTCTTCTTTGTATAGTCTTTTTCTTTTTATTCTTCTTCTTGTAGTCGTGTTTCATTTTTTAGTGGTTTTCTTTGTCTTCTTAGAAGTCTCCTACTTCTCCATCTTGTTTTCTTCTAATCTTATTATTGTTGATGTCTTCTTTTTTTCTTCTTGTAGCCATCGTCTTTTTCTTCTTCTTCATCTTTGCCTAGTCTAATATTTTTTGTATTCTTATTCTTCTTCTTCTTCTTTTGTATTCTTGTGGTTGTAGCCGTCTTCTTCTTGTTGTTGTCGTCTTGTTCTTGTAGTCATCTTCTTCTTTTTGTAGTTGTATTCTTCTTGTTCTTTTTAGTATTCTTCTTTTTATTATTAGTAGTCTTCTTCTTGTTCTCTCAGTAGTTTTAGTCTTTTTCTTGTTAATATGTTTTCTTCTTATTAGAAGTTTTCCACTTTTTAGTAGCCTTCTTCTTGTTGTCATCGTCTTCTTTTTCTTGTTATAGTCGTTTTCCCCTTTTTCTTTATCTTTTTTTTTTGTTCTACTAGTCTACTCTTTTTTCTTGTAGTTTGTTTCTTCTTCTTAAAGTCTTTTTTTCTTCTTGTTGTCTTTTTCTTCTTCTTTTTTTTTGTTGTAGTATTTCTTCTTGTTATAGTCTTTTTTTTTGTGGTCGTGGTCTTCTTTTTAGTAGTCTTCTACTTCTTTTTCTTTTTTGTTGTCATCTTCTTCTTCTTCTTGTAGTTGTCATCATCTTCTTCTTCTTATAGTATTCTTGTTGTTGTGGTTTTCTTTTTTTTATTTTTTTTGTAATTTTTGTAATTTTTTTTTGTTATCTTCTTCTTCTTGTAGCCTTTTACTCTTCTTCTTCTTCTTCTTGTTGCAACCTTCTTTTTCTTGTTCTTTTCTTCTTGTAGTCCTATTTTTCTTCTTCTTATTCAGTCATCTTCTTTGTTCTCGTTGTCTTCTTTTTCTTTTAGTAGTCCTCCTCTTCTTGTTATTGTAGTCCTCCTCTTCTTGTTGTCGTCNGTTTCATTTTTTAGTGGTTTTCTTTGTCTTCTTAGAAGTCTCCTACTTCTCCATCTTGTTTTCTTCTAATCTTATTATTGTTGATGTCTTCTTTTTTTCTTCTTGTAGCCATCGTCTTTTTCTTCTTCTTCATCTTTGCCTAGTCTAATATTTTTTGTATTCTTATTCTTCTTCTTCTTCTTTTGTATTCTTGTGGTTGTAGCCGTCTTCTTCTTGTTGTTGTCGTCTTGTTCTTGTAGTCATCTTCTTCTTTTTGTAGTTGTATTCTTCTTGTTCTTTTTAGTATTCTTCTTTTTATTATTAGTAGTCTTCTTCTTGTTCTCTCAGTAGTTTTAGTCTTTTTCTTGTTAATATGTTTTCTTCTTATTAGAAGTTTTCCACTTTTTAGTAGCCTTCTTCTTGTTGTCATCGTCTTCTTTTTCTTGTTATAGTCGTTTTCCCCTTTTTCTTTATCTTTTTTTTTTGTTCTACTAGTCTACTCTTTTTTCTTGTAGTTTGTTTCTTCTTCTTAAAGTCTTTTTTTCTTCTTGTTGTCTTTTTCTTCTTCTTTTTTTTTGTTGTAGTATTTCTTCTTGTTATAGTCTTTTTTTTTGTGGTCGTGGTCTTCTTTTTAGTAGTCTTCTACTTCTTTTTCTTTTTTGTTGTCATCTTCTTCTTCTTCTTGTAGTTGTCATCATCTTCTTCTTCTTATAGTATTCTTGTTGTTGTGGTTTTCTTTTTTTTATTTTTTTTGTAATTTTTGTAATTTTTTTTTGTTATCTTCTTCTTCTTGTAGCCTTTTACTCTTCTTCTTCTTCTTCTTGTTGCAACCTTCTTTTTCTTGTTCTTTTCTTCTTGTAGTCCTATTTTTCTTCTTCTTATTCAGTCATCTTCTTTGTTCTCGTTGTCTTCTTTTTCTTTTAGTAGTCCTCCTCTTCTTGTTATTGTAGTCCTCCTCTTCTTGTTGTCGTCATTTTTTTTTCATGTAGTTTTCTTGTTCTTTAACTTGTATGCTTCTTCGTCTTCTTCTTGTAGTCTTATTGTTGTTGTCATTGTTATAGTCTTCTCGATGTTGTTGTCGTAGTCGTTGTCTTCTTCTTGTTGTTCTAGTCTCTACTTTCTTCTCTTTCTTTTGTTTTTGTAGTTTTCTTCTTCTTGTTATAGTCTTATTTTTGTTGTTGTAGTATTCTTTTTTTTCTTGTTATTGTTGTAGTATTCTTCTTCTTGTAGTCCTATTTTTTTTTAGTGGTCTTCTTCATCTTCTTAGTGATTGTCATTTTTGTTTAATCTTATTAGAAGTTTTCTACTTCTCCATCTTGTTGTGTTCTTTTTTTTCTTCTCGTAGACTTCGTCTTTTTCTTTTTTGTGTAATCTTATTAGAAGTCTTCTACTTCTTTATCTTGTTGTCCTCTTTGTTTTCTTCTCGTAGTCTTCGTCTTGTTCTAGTCTTCATCTTTTTCTCCTTCTTCTTCTTCTAGTCTTTTATTTCTTGTATTCTTCTTCTTTTGTGGTCTTCTTGTTGTAGTTGTCGTCTTCTTCTTTTGTCGTATTCTTGTTCTTTTAGTTGCATTCCTTTTTCTTTTTAATAGTCTTTTTTTTATTAGTAGTATTCTTTTTCCTCTTGTTCTTAGTAGTCTTCTCTCCTCCTTGTTCTTTACTTGTAGCCTCAAACTTTTTCTTGTTAATGTGTTTTCCTCCTTCGTAGTTGTCCTCTTTCAAGTATTCATCTTCTTGTTGTTGTAGTCTTTTTTTTTTCTTTTTCTTATAGTCTTGTGCTTCTCATGCTTCTTCTTCTTGTAGTCTTACTCTTCTATTTCTTGTCTTGTTCTTCTTTGTCGTCTTGTAGTCTTTTTTTTTTCCCTTCTTTTTGTAGTCTTCTTATACTCTTCATTGTATTTTTCTTCTTATTCATATAATCTTTTTCTTTTTCTTCTTCTTGTAGTCCTATTTCTTTTTTTAGTGGTCTTCTTCTTATTGATCTTCTTTTTAGAAGTCTTATTGATCTTCTTCTTAGAAGTCTTCTACTTCATCTTGTTTTCTTCTTTTTTTCTTGTAGTCTTGTTGTTTTCTTCTTCTTGTAGTCTTCGTCTTTTTTTTTCTTCTAGTCTTCTATTTCTTATATTCTTCTTATTTTTTCTGTAGTCGTCCTCGTCGTCTTTTTTTTTTCTTTGTTTTCTTCTTCTTTTTCTTGTTGTAGTTGTCTTCTTTTGTAGTCTTGTTGTAGTTGTCTTGTTCTTATAGTCATTTTCTTCTTCTTGTAGTTGCCTTCTTCTTGTTTTTAGAGTCTTCTTCTTTTTATTAGTCTTCTTCTTCTTATTTGTCATCTTTTTCTTCTCCTTGTTCTTAATAGTCTTCCCCCCTTCCTAGTGGTCTTAGTCTTTTCCTTGTTAATATGTTTTTCATCTTGTTGTGTTCTTTTTTTTCTTCTCATAGCCTTCGTCTTTTTCTTTTTTGTGTAATCTTATTAGAAGTCTTCTACTTCATTTTGTTGTCCTCTTTGTTTTCTTCTTATAGTCTTCGTCTTTTTCTAGTCTTCATCTTTTTCTTCTTCTTCTAGTCTTTTATTTCTTGTATTCTTCTTCTTCTTCTTGTAGTCGTCTTCTTCTTCTTTTGTGGTCTTCTTGTTGTAGTCGTCGTCTTCTTCTTTTGTCGTATTCTTGTTCTTGTAGTTGCTTTCCTTTTTCTTTTTGATAGTCTTTTTTTTATTAGTAGTATTCTTTTTCCTCTTGTTCTTAGTAGGCTTCTCTCCTCCTTGTTCTTACTTGTAGCCTCATACTTTTTCTTGTTAATGTGTTTTCCTCCTTCATAGTTGTCCTCTTTCAAGTATTCATCTTCTTGTTGTAGTCTTTTTTTTTTCTTTTTCTTATAGTCTTGTGCTTCTAATGCTTCTTTTTATAGTCTTATTCTTCTTTTTCTTGTCTTGTTCTTCTTTGTCATCTTGTAGTCTTTNGTTGTAGTTGTCTTCTTTTGTAGTCTTGTTGTAGTTGTCTTGTTCTTATAGTCATTTTCTTCTTCTTGTAGTTGCCTTCTTCTTGTTTTTAGAGTCTTCTTGTTTTTATTAGTCTTCTTCTTCTTATTTGTCATCTTTTTCTTCTCCTTGTTCTTAATAGTCTTCCCCCCTTCCTAGTGGTCTTAGTCTTTTCCTTGTTAATATGTTTTTCATCTTGTTGTGTTCTTTTTTTTCTTCTCATAGCCTTCGTCTTTTTCTTTTTTGTGTAATCTTATTAGAAGTCTTCTACTTCATTTTGTTGTCCTCTTTGTTTTCTTCTTATAGTCTTCGTCTTTTTCTAGTCTTCATCTTTTTCTTCTTCTTCTAGTCTTTTATTTCTTGTATTCTTCTTCTTCTTCTTGTAGTCGTCTTCTTCTTCTTTTGTGGTCTTCTTGTTGTAGTCGTCGTCTTCTTCTTTTGTCGTATTCTTGTTCTTGTAGTTGCTTTCCTTTTTCTTTTTGATAGTCTTTTTTTTATTAGTAGTATTCTTTTTCCTCTTGTTCTTAGTAGGCTTCTCTCCTCCTTGTTCTTACTTGTAGCCTCATACTTTTTCTTGTTAATGTGTTTTCCTCCTTCATAGTTGTCCTCTTTCAAGTATTCATCTTCTTGTTGTAGTCTTTTTTTTTTCTTTTTCTTATAGTCTTGTGCTTCTAATGCTTCTTTTTATAGTCTTATTCTTCTTTTTCTTGTCTTGTTCTTCTTTGTCATCTTGTAGTCTTTTTTCTTTCCTTCTTTTTGTAGTCTTCTTTTTCTTGTTGTAGTCTTCTTATACTCCTCATTGTATTTTTCTTCTTATTCATATAATCTTTTTCTTTTTCTTCTTCTTGTAGTCCTATTTCTTTTTTTAGTGGTCTTCTTCTTATTGATCTTCTTCTTAGAAGTCTTCTACTTCATCTTGTTTTCTTCTTTTTTTCTCGTCGTTTTGTTGTTTTCTTCTTCTTGTAGTCTGTCTTTTTCTTTTTCTTCTAGTCTTCTATTTCTTATATTCTTCTTATTTTTTCTGTAGTCGTCCTCGTCGTCTTTTTTTTTTCTTTGTTTTCTTCTTCTTTTTCTTATTGTAGTTGTCTTCTTCTTTTGTAGTCTTGTTGTAGTTGTCTTGTTCTTGTAGTCATTTTCTTGTTCTTGTAGTTGTCTTCTTCTTGTTTTTAGAGTCTTCTTCTTGTTATTTGTCATCTTTTTCTTCTCCTTGTTCTTAATAGTCTTCCCTCCTTTCTAGTGGTCTTAGCCTTTTCTTTGTTAATATGTTTTTCTTCTTATTAGAAGTCTTCCACTTTTTAGTAGCCTTCTTCTTGTTATCGTTTTTTGTTTTTGTTTTTGTTTTTCTTCTTCTTCTTGTTTTTTTTTTGTTTTACTCCTTCTTCCTCTTCTTCTTCTTCTTATAGTCTGTTTCTTCTTTTTTAAATCTTCTTTTTCTTGTTGTGGTCTTTTTTTTCTTCTTGTTGTAGTCTTGTTGGTGTAGTCTTCTTCTTGTTATAATTTTTTTCTTCTTGTAGTTGTAGTCTTATTCTTCTTGTAGTTGTGGTTTCTTTGTCTTAGTATTCTTCTACCTGTTCTTTTTTGTTGTCTTCTTCTTGTTCTTATAGTATTCTTGTTGTTGTGGTTATGTTTTTTTTTTGTTTTGTAGTCTTTTTTTTTCCAATCTTTTACTCTTCTTATTCTTGTTGTCATTGTTGTAATCTTCTTCTTGTAGACCTCTTTTTCTTCTTCTTCTAATTCAGTCTTCTTCTTTGTTCTTGTTGTCTTCTTTTTCTTTTAGTAGTCATCTTCTTGTTGTTGTGGTTATCTTCTTTTTCATGTAGTTTTCTTCTTGATCTTTTTCTCTTGCTAGTAGTCTTTTTCTTCTTCAACTTCTATGCTTCTTCGTCTTCTTTTTTTCCTTCTTTTAGTCATATTGCTGTTGTCATTGTTATAGTCTTCTTAATGTTGTTATCGTAGTTGTTGTCTTCTTCTTGTTGTTATAGTTTTTTGCTTCTTTTCCTCATTTCTTTTTGTAATCTTCTTCTTTTGGTATTTTTTTTATCTTGTTCTTCTTACATTCGTCATCGTCTTCTTCTTGTTATATTCTTATTTTTGTTGTTGTATTCTTCTTCTTCTTATTGTTGTTGTATATCTTCTTGTAGTTGTCTTCTTGTTTGTATTCTTCTTTTAGTTTTGTTTCTTTTTTTAATGGTCTTTTTGTTCATTTTAGTGATCTTTTTAGAAATCTTCTATTTCTCCATCTTATTTTCTTCTTTTTTTTGTAGCCTTCTTGTTGTTGTTGTCATCTTCTTCTTCTTGTAGTCTTTGTCTTTTTTTTATTCTTTTAGTCTTCTATTTCTTGTTTTTCCTGTAGTCGTCTTCTTTTTCTTCTCATAGTTTTCTTTGTCTTCTTATAGATGCCTTCATCTTCTTCTTTTTAAAGTCTTGTTCTTCTTCTTGTTAATAGTTTTCTTTTTCTTCTTCTTCTTCTTAGAAGTCTTCTTATTAGTAGTTGTCTTCTTTTTCTTCTTCTTCTTTTGTAGTCTTCTTATTATAGTCTTCTTCGTGTTATTGTCGTCTTCTTCTTCTTCGTATTAGTTTTCTTTTTCTTCTTCTTGTTCTTAGAAGTCTTCCTTCCTTCTTCATGTTCTAACTATTAGTCTTAGTCTTGTTCATATATTTTTCTTCTTATTAGAAGTCTTTTACTTTTTAATAGCTTTCTTCTTCTTGTTGTTGTCGTTTTTTTCTTTTTCTTGTTGTAGTCATCTTCTTTTTTGTTTTGTTCTATTATTTTATTTTTCTTCTTGTAGTCTTTTTCTTCTTCTTCTTAGTAGTCCTTTACAACTTTTTTTTAACTTTGTTGTCATTTTCTTCTTCTTATAGTATTCTTGTTGTTGTGGTTATCTTTTATTTTCTTTTTGTAATTTTCTTCATGCTCTTTTTTTTGTAGTCTTCTTCATGTTGTTCTTTTGATAGTCTTTTTTTCAGCCTTTTATTCTTCTTCTAGTTCTCCTTTTCTTCTTCTTATTTAGTCTTCTTCTTTTTCTTTTACTAGCTTCTTGTTGTTGTAGTCCTCTTCTTCATGTAGTTTTCTTGTTCTTCTTCTCTTGCTGCTTTTTCTTCTTCTTCTTTTTTGTCGTCTTATTGTTGTTGTCATAGTCGTTGTGTTCTTCTTGTTGTTGTTGGTGTTGTAGTCTTTTATTTTTTCTCTTTTTTTTTTGTAGTCTTTTTCATGTAGTAGACTTTTTGTCTTTTGGTATTTTCTTTTTCTTGTTCTTCCAGTAATTTTCTTATTCTTGTATTTGTCATCGTCTTCTTTATGTAGCAGTTTTCTTCTTTTTATCATTATAGTTTTTTTCTTCTTGTTATAGTCTTATTTTTGTTGTTGTAGTATTCTTCTTCTTGTTATTGCTTTAGTCTTATTTCTGTTTTTAGTAGGTTTCTTGTTTTTTTTAGTGATCTTTTTTGTTTCGTGTTCTTAGAAGTATTCTACTTCTCCATCTTGTTTTCTTCTTTTTCTTGTAGTCTTGTTGTTGTTGTTGTTGTTGTCGTCGTCTTGTTTTGGCAGTATATTTCTTCTTACTATAGTCTTCTTTTTATTGTAATCTTCTTCTTTTTCTTGTGGTTTTTTTTTTCTTATACTTCTTGTTGTCATTGTAGCCTTCTTCTTTTAGTTCTCTTTTTCTTGTAGTCCTATTTTTCTTATTTTTATTTAGTCTTCTTTGTTCTTGTTTTCTTTTTTTTTTTTTAGTAGTCTTCTTCTTGTTCGTTAATTTGTATGTTTCTTCTTCTTTTTATTCTTATGGTCTTATTGTTGTTTTCATTTTATTCTCTTCTTGATGTTGTTGTTCTAGTCGTTGCTTTCTTCTTGTTGTCGTTGTAGTCTTCTAGTCTTCTGTTTCTCCTTTTCTTTTTGTAGTCTTTTTCTTCTTCTGGTATTTTTGTTTTCTTGTTCTTCTTGTAATTTTTTAATTCTTGTATTCGTCATCGTCTTATTCATGTAGTATTCTTCTTCTTCTTGTCATAGTCTTATTTTTGTTGTTGTAGTATTCTTTTTGTTCTTATTATTGTTGTAGTATTCTTCTTCTTGTAGTTGTCTTCTTGTTTTTCTACTTCTTGTAGGTATGTTCCTTTTTTTAGTGGTCTTCTTCTTCTTAGATGTCTTCTACTTCTCCATCTTGTTTTTTTTTTTCTTGTAGTCTTGTTGTTGTTGTCTTCTTCGTCCTTTTCTTATTTTTCCCGTAGTCTTTTTTTTTTCTTGCTGTTGAAATAGGCTTTTTCTTCTTTTACAGTTTTCTTGTTGTAGTTGTCTTTTTCTTCTTTTGTCATCTTCTTGTTCTTGTAGTTGCCTTGTTGTAGTCCTCTTTCAAGTATTCTTATCGTTGTTGTTGTAGTCTTCTTTTTTGTCCTTCTTGTAGTCTTGTGCTTCTTATGCTTTTTGTAGTCTTGTTCTTATTTTTCTTGTCCTTTTCTTCTTTGTCTTCTTGTAGTCTTTTTTTTTTCCTTCTTTTTTTTTCTTATAGTCTTGTTTTTCTTTTTGTAGTCTTCTTATTCTACTTATATTCTTTTTCTTTTTGTAGTCTTATTCCTTTTTCTTCTCTTCTTAGAAGTCTCCTACTTCTCCATCTTGTTCTCTTTTTCTTTTTCTTGTAGTCTTGTTCTCTAGTCTTCGTCTTTTTCTTCTTCTTCTTCTATTTGCTGTAGTCGTCTTTTTCTTCTCATAGTTTTCTTTTTCTTCTTTTGCGGTCTTCTTGTTGTAGTCTTCTTCTTCTTTTGTCATCTTGTTCTTGTGGTTGTCTTCTTCTTTTTCTTTTTGTTCTTAGTAGTCTTCCCTCCTTGTTCTTACTAGTAGTCTTAGTCTTTTTCTTATTAATATGTTTTCGTCCTTTTTCGTAGTTGTCCTCTTTCAAGTATTCTTCTTCTTGTTGTTGTAGTCTTCTTTTTCTGCTTCTTGTAGTCTTGTGCTTCTTATGCTTCCTCTTGTAGTCTTATTCTTATTTTTCTTGTCTTCTTGTACTTTTTTTTTCCCTTCTGATACTCGTTGTATTCTTCTTCTTCTTTGTATAGCCTTTTTGTTTTTCTTGTTTTGTAATCCAATTTTTTTTTTAGTGGTCTTCTTCTTAGAAGACTTCTACTTCTCCATCTTAGTTGTTTTCTTCTTTTTCGTGTAATCTTGTTGTTTTCTTCTTCTTCTTGTAGTCTTCGTCTTTTTCTTCTTCTTTTAGTCTTCTATTTCTTGTATTTTTCTTCTCCTTGTTTTTCCAATAGTCGTTTTCATTTTTTTTTTCCTCATGGTTTTCTTCTTCTTTTTGTTGTTATAGTCGTTGTCTTCTTCTTTTGTAGTCATGTTGTAGTTGTCTTCTTCCAGTTATTGTCGTCTTGTTCTTGTAGTCGTTTTTTTCTTCTTATAGTTGCCTTCTTTTGTATTTTAGAGTTTTTTTCTTTTTAATAGTCTTCTTCTTATTAGTAGTCTTCTTTTTCTTCTTTTTGTTCTTAGTAGTCTTCCCTCCTTGTTCTTATTCTTCCTAGTAGTCTTAGTCTTTTTCTTGTTAATATGTTTTCTTCTTATTAGAAGTCTTCTATTTTTTAGTAGCCTACTTCTTGTTGTTGTTGTAGCCTTCTTCTTGTAGTTCTCTTTTTCCTCTTTCTTTGTTCTTGTTGTCTTCTTCCTTTTCTTTTAGTAGTCGTCTTCTTGTTATTATAGTCCTCTTGTTCTTTTTGTAGTCATCTTTTTCTTCCTGTCCTCTTGATCTTCTTTCTAGTTAGTAGTATTCTTCTTTTTTAACTTATATATGCTACTTTGTCTTTTTCTTCAACTTCTAGTCTTCTTGATTTTTTTTTTATGGTCGTTGTCTTGTTGTTGTTGTTGTTGTTGTTGTTGTTGTAGTCTTGTGCTTCTTTTCTTGTTGTAGTCTTTTTTATGTAGTAGTCTTGTTCTTCTTCTAGTATTTTCTTTTTCTTGTATTTGTCATCGTCTTCATCATGTAGTAGCCTTCTTCTTCTTCTTCTTGTTATTGTAGTCGTCTTCTTCTTGTTATAGTCTTATTTTTGTTGTTGCATTCTTCTTCTTGTTATTTTGTTGTATTTTTCTTCATGTAGTCATCTTCTCGTAGTCTTGTTCTTTTTTTGGCGGTCTTCTTCTTCTTAGTCATGTTCTTTTTTGTTTCTTCTTCTCAGAAGTCTTCTACTTCTCCATCTTGTTTTCTTATTCTTTTTCTTGTTGTCTTCTTGTTGTTGATGTCTTCTTCTTCTTATAGTCTTTGCCTTTTTCTTCTTCTAGTCTTCTATTTCTTGTATTTTTCTTCTTTTTGTTTTTCTTGTAGTCATCTTTTTTTTTCTTCTCATAGTTTTTTTTATCTTTTTTTGTAGTCTTCTTGTTCTTGTAGTTGCTTTCTTGTTCTTTTTTCTTCTTATTAGTAGTAATCCCTCCTTGTTCTTAGTAGTCTCTTCCCTCATTCTTCTTCTTGTTTTGACTAATAGTCTTAGTCTTCTTCTTGCTAATATATTTTCTTTTTTCTTCGTAGTCGTCCTTTTTCAAACATTTTTTTTCTTCTTGTTGTAGTCTTCTTTTTCTTCTTGTAGTTTTGTGCTTCTTATGCTTCTTCTTGTAGTCTTATTCTTATTTTTGTTGTCTTTTTGTAGTGTTTTTTTTTCCTTTTTCTTGTAGCCTTTTTTCTGTTCTTCTTGCAGTTTTTTTCTTCTTCTTGTACTCTTCTTATACTCATTGTATTCGTCTTCTTCTTCGTATAGTTTTTTTCTTTTGTTTTTCTTCTTCTTGTAGTCCTGTTTATTTTTTAGTGGTCTTCTTCTTGTTCTTTGAATTCTTCTTCTTTTCTTGTAGTCTTGTTGTTGTTGTATTCGTCGTCTTATTCTTGTAGTCTGTCTTTTTTTTCTTCTTGTAGTCATCGTCTTATTTTAGTCTTCTATTTCTTGTATTCTTTTTCTTCTAGTCTTCTATTTCTTATATTCTTCTTCTTCTTCTTGTTTTTCCAGTAGTCGTCGTTTTATTTTTCTTCTTCATCTTTTTCTTGTTGTTGTAGCCATTTTCTTCTTTTTGTAGTCTTCTTGTTGTAGTTATCTTATTTTTGTTATTTTCGTCTTGGTTCTTGTAGTTTTCTTTTTCTTTTTGTTATTGCCTTCTTCTTTTTAGTAGTCTTCTTCTTCTTATTAATAGTCTTCCCTACTTCTTGTTCTTCCTGGTAGTCTTAGTCTTTTTCTTGTTAATATGTTTTTCTTTTTATTAGAAGTCTTCTACTTTTTAGTAGCCTTCTTGTTGTTGTTGTCGTCTTCTCATTCTTCTTATTGTAGTCATCTTCTCCTCATTCTTCTTCTTTTTCTTTTTATTCTACCAGTCTACTCCTTTTTCTTATAGTCTGTTTCTTCTTCTTAAAGCCCTATTTTTCTTGTTGTGGTCTTTTTCTTCTTATTCTTTTGTTTGTAGTTTTCTTCTTGTTGGAGTCTTCTTCTTTTTCTTGTGGTCGTTGTCTTCTTCTTCTTGTAGTTGTGTTCTTTTTCTAAGTTATTTTTTTCTTCTTATTAGTAGTCTTCTACTTATTGTTCTTCTTCTTCATGTTATCATCTTCTTTTTTTTATAGTGTTCTCCTTGTTTTGGTTATCTTTTTTTAATTTTCTTCATCTTTTTATTTCCTTCATGTTGTTCGCGTTTTGGTAGTCTTTTTTTTTTCTTGTAGTTTTTTTTTTGTCTTTTACTTTCCTTATTCTTCTTCTTGTTGTTGTAGTCTTCTTTTAGTTCTCTTCTTCTTTTAGTCCTCTTTTTGTTTGTTTTATTTAGTCTTCTTCTTTTTCTTTTAGTAATCGTCTTCTTTTTGTTGTTGTGGTCCTCTTTTTCTTGTAGTTGTCTTCTTCTTCTTTTTTAACTTGTATGTTTCTTCCTCTTCTTCTTATAGTCTTATTGTTGTTGTCATTGTTATAGTCTTCTTGATGTTGTTGTCATAGTAGTTGTCTTCTTCTTGTTGTCGTTGTAGTCTTTTGTTTCTTCTTTTCTTTTTGTAGTCTTTTCTTCTTCTGGTATTTTTGTTTTCTTGTTCCTCTTCTTGTTGTAATTTTTTTATTCTTGTATTTGTCATCGTCTTATTCATGTAGTAGTCTTCTTGTTTTTCTTCTTCTTGTTATAGTCTTATTTTTGTTGTTGTAGTATTCTTCTTCTTGTTTTTCTTCTACTCGTACTTATGTTTCTTTTTTTAGTGGTCTTCTTCTTCTTAGTGATTTTCTTTTTGTTTCTTCTTCGTAGAAGTCTTCTACTTCTCTGTCTTGTTTTCTTCTTCTTTCTCTTGTAGTCTTCTTGTTGTTGATGTCTTTTTCTTTTTTTGTAGTCTTCGACTTTTTTATCTTCTTCTAGTCTTCTATTTCTTGTATTCTTCTTCTTTTTTTTCTTCACATAGTTTTCTTCTTCTTGTTGTAGTCGTCGTCTTCTTATTTTGTGGTTTTCTTGTTGTAGTCGTTGTCTTCTTGTTTGTATAGTTGTCTTCTTCTTTTTAGTAATCTTCTTATTATTAGTCTTCTTTTTCTTAGTAGTCTTCCCTCCTCCTTCTTGATCTTAGTAGTAGTCTTAATCTTTTTCTTGTTAATATGTTTTCCTCTTTTTTAGTTGAACTCTTTCAAGTATTCTTCTTTTTGTTGTTATAGTCTTCTTTTTTTCCTTCTTGTATTCTTGTGCTTCTTCTTTTAGTCTTATTCTTATTCTTGTTGTCTTCTTGTTCATGTCTTCTTATTTTTTGTTTTCTTGTAGTCTTTTTCTCTTCTTCCTGTAGTCTCTTTTTTTTTTGTTTCTTTTTTTAGTGGGCTTTTTTTTCTTCTTATTAATCTATTTCTTGGAAGTCGTTTACTTCTCCATCTTATTTTTTTCTTCTTTTTCTTGTAGTCTTCTTGGGGTTGTCTTATTCTTCTTCTTATAGTCTTTGCCTTTTTCTTCTACTTCTAGTCTTCTATTTCTTGTATTCTTCTTCTTGTTTTTCTTGTAGTCGTCTTCTTTTTCTTCGCATAATCTTTTTTTTTTTTTTTTCTTGTAGTCTTCTCTTTTTTGTAGTCTTTTTTTCTTTTTGTAGTAGTCATTTTCTTCTTCTTCTTCTTATAGTATTCTCTTCTTGTTGTTTTCTTCTATTTTTTGTACTTGTCTTCTACGCCATCTAGTAGTCTTCTTCTTCCTGTAACATTTTTTTTCTGTGTCTCCTCCTTGTATTCTTCTTTTTGGTGTCTTCTTCTTATAGTTATTTTCTCTATTTTTGTTTTATTTTTCTAGTCATCGTCTTCTTCTTGTTCTTCATGTAGTCTTATTCTTCCCCTTGTAGTTTTCCTCTTCTTTTTCTTCTCTTGCTTGTAGTCTCCTTCTTCTCTTCTTCTTCTTTTTCAACTTATGTGCTTCTTCGTGTTCTTGTTTTTTAGTCTTATTCTTCTTGTAATTTTATTGTTGTTGTTTTAGTCTTTTTGTTGTTGTTGTAGTCTTCTTCTTGATGTTGTAGCCTTCTTTTTCTTCTTTTAATTTTCTTTTCTTGTAGTCTTGTTGTTCTAGTTGTATTCTTTTTCTTGTAATCTTCTTGTTGTTATAGTAGTTTTCTTTTTTTTATTATTGTTGTAGTATTCTTCTTCTTCTCCATCTTGATTTTTTTCTTATAGTCTTGTTCTTGTTCTCATCATCATCATTATCTTCTTTTTCTTGTAGACTTGTTCTTTTAATTTTTGTCTTTTTATTCTTCTTCTTCTTCTAGTTCTTGTTTTTGTCTTCTTGTTGTTGTAGTCGTCTTCTTCTTCTCGTAGCTCTTTTTCTTCTTCTTGTAGTTCTTCTCCTCCATTTAGGTTTTTTTTCTTTTTTTTTGTTGTTCTCGTCGTCGTCTTCTTTTTCTTCTTGTTCTTGTAGTTTTCTTCTTTTTCTTCTTATAGTTGTCATTTTCTTGTTCTTCTTATAGTTGTCCTCTCCTTCGTTATCCTATAGTCGTCTTCTTTTTCTTTTTGGAACATTCTTTTTCTCATAGTTTTCATAATCTTCTTTTTGTTGTTATAGTCGTGTTCCTTTTCTTTTTCTTCTTTTGTAGTCTTGATGTAGTCGTCTTCGTCTGCTAATTTTCTTTGTTTTATAGTCGTCTTACTCTTCTTTGTCTTCTTCTGTAGTCTTGATGTAATCATCATCATTTTCTTGTATTCTTCTACTTGTCCTGCTAGTAGTTTTCTTTTTGTTGTAGTTTTTTTTCCTAGTACTCTTCTTCTTCTAGTTCTTTTCTTGTACTTATTATAGCCTTATTATTGTTGTAGTTGTTTTTTTTCTTCTTATTCTTTTAGTCGTCATCTTCTCCTTTGTAGTCGTTTTTTTTTTTTTTTTGTAGTTTTATTCTTTGTAGGAGTCTTTTCTTCTTGCAATGTTCTTCTTTTTCTTGTGTAGTCGTTTTCATTTTTTGCTGTAGTAGTCTTGTTCTTGTAATCTTCTTCTTATAGTCTTTGTCGTCGTCGTCTTCTTGTTGTAGTCTTATTCTTCTTGTTGTTGTAGCCTTTTCTTATTCTTTTTGTTGTAATATTCTTCTTCTTCTTAGTAGTCGTCTTCTTCTAGTTTTCTTCTTTTTATTCTTGTAGTCTTTTTCTTCTTCTTGTTGTAATCGTCTTCTTAGTCTTCTTCTTCTTGTAGTTGTCTTGTTATTTGTAGTCTTTGTTTTCTTCTTCTTGTTCTTGTAATCTTTTTATTCGTTGTCTTCTTCATCTTCTTGTTCTTCACGTGGTCTTCTTTTTTGCTTCTTATAGTCTTTTCTTTCTTCTTCTTCTTGTTGCTGTTGTTATTGTACTTTCTTCTTTTATAGCCTCTTCTTTTTCTTCTTGTATTATTGTATTCTTCTTCTCCTTTTTCTTCTACTACTCTCTTCCTTCTCCTTTTTCTTCTTCTTAAAATCTTTTTTCCTTGTTGTGGTCTTCTTGTTGTAGTTTTTTTCTTCTTCTTGTGATGGTTGTGGTCTTCTTCTTCTTGTAGTAGTGGTCTTCTTCTTAGCGATTTTTTTCTTAGTAGTCTTCTTCTTCTTCGTTTTCATTTTCTCTTCTTTTAGTATTCTTGCTGTGATTTTTTTTTTTTTTTTTTGTAATTTTCTTCATCTTCTTTTCAGTCTTTTACTCTTCTTATTCTTCTTCTTGTTGTTGTTGTAGCCTTCTTCTTCTAGTTCTTTTATTCTTGTAGCCCTCTTTTCCTTCTTCTTTGTTCTTGGTTTCTTCTTCTTCTTTCGATAGTTTTTTTCTTGTTCTTCTTCTCTTGCTAGTAGTCTTCTTCTTCAACTTGTATGCTTCTTCGTCGTTTTCTGCTTCTTCTTGTAGTCTTATTGTTGTTTGTCATTGTTATAGCCTTCTTAATGTTGTTGTCTTCTTGTTGTCATGTTCTTCTTCTTCTTCAACTTGTATGCTTCTTCTCTTCCTTTTATTTTTTTGTCTTCTTTTTCATGCAATTGTCTTTTTCTTCTTTTGGTATTTTCTTTTTCTTATTCTTGTTCTTTTGGTATTTTTTTTCTTGTTTGTCGTCTTCTTCTTCTTCTTCTTGTTATAGTCTTATTTTTGTTGTAGTATTCTTCTTCTTCTTGTAGTCATCTTCTTGTAGTTTTGTTTCCCTTTTTAGTGGTCTTCTACTTCTTCTTAGTGAGCTTTTTTGTTTCTTCATCTTGTAAATCTTTTACTTTCTTTTATTCTTCTTCTTGTTTTTCCTGTAGTCATCTTTTTCTTCTTGTTAAAGTCGTTATCTTCTTCCTTTGTCGTCTTCTTGTTCTTATAGTTGCCTTCTTCTTTTTAGTTGGTTTATTTTTCTTCTTCTTCTTCTTCTTAGGAGTAGTCTTGGTCTTTTTTCTTATTAATATGGTTTTCTCCGTCTTCATAGTCGTCCTCTTTCAAGTATTCTTATTCTTTTTGTTATAGTCTTCTTTTTCATTTTTGTAGCTTATGTTTCTTATACTTCTTCTTGTAGTCGTCTTATTCTTATTTTTCTTTTCTTCCTCTTCTTTGTCTTGTTGTCTTTTTTTTCCTTCTTCTTGTAGTCTTCTTATACTTCTTGTATTCTTGTTCTTCTTTGTATAGTCTTTTTCTTGTTCTTCTTCTTATTCTTATAGCCCTGTTTCATTTTTTAGTGGTTGTCTTCTTCTAATTGATCTTCTTTTTCTTGTAGTTTTGTTGTTGCTGTTGTCTTCTTTTTCTTGTTGTAATCTTCATCTTCATCTTTTTCTTCTTCTTCATCTTTTTCTTCTTGTTTCTCCTGTAATCGTCTTCTTTTTCTTCTTCTTATTCTCTTGTTGTAATCATCTTCTTTTTTATTTGTAGTCTTGTTGTTGGAGTCGTCTTCTTCCTGTTATTGTCATCTTGTTCTTATAGTCATCTTCTTATTCTTGTAGTTGCCAACTTTTTCTTTTTGAGTCTTGTTCTTCTTTTTAGTGGCCTTCTTGTTCTTCTTCTTTATGGTCTTTTTTTCTTCTTATTTTTAGTAGTCTTCCCTCTTTCTTGTTCTTCTTCTTATAGTATTTTTGTTGTTGTGCTTATCTTTTTTTTCTTTCTGTAATTTTCTTCATCTTTTTTTTCTGTAGTCTTCTTCATGTTGTTCTTCTTTTCATAATCTTTTTCTTCTTATTGTAATCTTCTTATTCTTCTTGTAGTAGTCTTCTTCTAGTCTTCTCCTTTTTGTAGTCTTTTTTCTTTGTGTAGCTGTTTTTATTCTATTTCTTGTATTCGCTGTCTTCTTTTTCTTCTTTGCCATCTAGTAGTCTTCTCGTAGTGTTTTTCTTTTTCTTCTTCTCCTCCTCCTCCTTCTTGTATTCTTCTTGTTGTAGTTTTCTTCTCAGTTCTTATTGTATTTTGCTTGTCGTCTTCTTTTTCTTCATGTAGTCTTATTCTTCATCTTGTAGTTTTCCTCTTCTTTTTCTTCTTTTCCTGCTAGTAGTTTTCTTTTAGTCTTCTTTTTTTTTTTTACTTGTGTGTTTCTTCGTCTTGTTTTTATAGTCTTATTCTCATTGTAATTTTCTTCTTCTTGTTGTTTTATTCATCTTCTTGATGTTGTAGCCTTCTTCTTCTTGTATATACTTTTTGTTTTTCTTCTTGTTGTTATAGTCATTTTCTTCTTCTTATAGTCTTCTTGTTATTGTAGTATTCTTCTTCTTCATCTTGGTTTTTTCTTCTTTTTTCTTATAGTCTAGTTCTTGTTCTCGTCTTCTTTTTTTCCTTCTCTGCTTGTAGTAGTCTTGTTCTTGTAGTTTTCGTCTTTTTATTCTTCTTCTTCTAGTCTTCTTTTACTTGTATTCGTCTTATAGTCTTGTTGTTGTTGTAGTCTTTTTCTTATTGTTGTATTCTTCTTCTTGTAGTCCTCCTTCTCTCCATCTTGGTTTTTTTCTTCTTTTTTCTTGTAGTCTTGTTCTTATTCTTGTCTTCTTCTTCCTTTTCCTATAGTCATCTTTTTCTTTTTGTAGTTTTCTTCTCCTTTCGTCATCTTTTTTTTTTGTTGTTATATTATTGTTCTTTTTCTTCTTCTTATTTTTTTGAAGTCTTGTTGTAGTCTTCTTTTTCTTCTTCGTGTTGTCATTTTGTTCTTGTAGTTGTCGTCGTCGTCTTCTTCTTATTTTTAGTAATTTTTCTTTTTCCTCCAATTAGTAGGCTTCCCCCCTCCTACTTTTTAGTGTTCTTCTTTTTGGACCATCTTTTTTTAGGATTCTTCTTCTTGTTGTTCTTGTTAGTGGTCTTAGTCTTTTTCTTAATATTTTTTGTCTTATTAGAGGTCTTCTTCTTTTTAGTAGTCTTGTTGTAGTCTTCTTTTTCTAGTATTTTTTTGTAGTCTATTTCTTCTCATTGAAGTTTTTTTTTCTTCTTGTAGTATTCTTCTTGTCGTTGTAATCTTCTTCTTGTTATAGTAGTAGTCTTCTTCTTCTTGTTGTAGCCTTTTCTTTTTCTTTTATTCATGGTCTTCTTCTTCTTCTTTTTCTTCTTAGTAGTCTTCTACTCCTTGTTCTTCATAGTGTTTATTTGCTTCTTCTTTGTAGTCGTTTTCTTCTTAACCTTTTGGTAGTTTTTTTTTCTTATTGTAGTCGGCGTCGTTGTCTTATTCTTCTTGTGTAGTCTTCTTGTTTTTGTTGTCGTCTTCGTCTTATCATCTTCTATTTCTTGTATTCTTCTTCTTTTTATAGTCTTATTCTTCTTATTTTTTTGTTCTCCATCTTGTAGCCTTCTTCTTATTCTTCATGTTGTCTTCTTTTTTTTCTTGCAATTTTCTTTTTCTCCCTCTAGTGGTATTCTTCATTTTCTTGTAGTCTTCTTCAACTTGTATTCTTCTTCGTCTTCTTCTTTCTATTGTAGTGTTCTTGTTGTTATTGTAGTTGCCTTCTTATTCCTTTTCTTTTTGTATTTTGTTTCTTTTTCTTGTTGGAATCTTCTTCTTCTTCTTTTTGGTGTCTTCTTTGTTCTTGTTGTCTTTTTCTTCCAATTTTCTTATTTTTGTACCCGTCTTATTTTGCTGTCTTCTTGAAGTTTTCTTCTTGTTGTAGTCATCGTTGTCTTCTTGTATTCTTCTTCTTCTCCTACTAGTAGTCTTTTGCTTCTTGTTGTAGTTTTTTTTCTTCTAGCATTCTTCTTCTTTATGTTGTAATCTTCTTCTTCTTCTTCTTCTTATTATAGCCTTATTATTGTAATTGTCTTTTTCTTATTCTTTTAGTCGTTGTCTTCTCCTTCTTTTCTTTTTGTAGTTTTATTCTTCGTAGAAGGCTTCTTGTAGTTCTCATTTTCTTGTTTTTCTTGTGTAGTCGTCTTCTTTTTTTGTTGTAGTAGTCTTGTTCTTGTAATCTTCTTCTTATATTCTTCATCGTTGTCTTCTTTTTGTTGTTGTAGCCTTTTTCTTATTCTTTTTGTTGTAGTATTTTTCTTCTTCTTAGTAGTAGTCTTCTAGTTTTTGTCTTGTTTTCTTATAGTTGTCTTCATCTACTTTTCTTGTAATTTTTTTCTTCTTGTTGTAGTCATCTTCTTGTAGTTGTGTCTTGTTGTTGTAGTTATTCGTTTTCTTTTTCTACTCATCTTCTTTTTCTTCTTCTTGTCCTTGTAATTTTCTCTTTATTAATTATCTTCTTCATCTTCTTATAGTATTTTTCTTCTTGTTGCTGTTGTTGTTGTACTCTTCTTCTTTTTCTTAGTTTTATTCTTCTTGTTGTAGTCGTCTTATTGTAATAATCTTGTACTTGTTCTACTAGTCCACTTCTTTGTCTTTTATTCTTATTTTTCCTACAGTCGTCTTATTGTTATACTGTTTCTTATATTTTTTTTCTTATTCTTATAATCTTGGTCTTTTTCTTGTTGTTGTAGTTTTCTTCTTCTTAGTGGTTTTTTTCTCCTTAGTAGTTGTCTTCTTTTTCTTGTAGCTTTCTTGTTGTTGTTATTGTAGTCTTCTTATGTTGTTTTTCTTTTTCTTGTAGTCTTCTTTTTGCATCTGTTTTCTTCTTGCAGTCTTTTTATTTTTTTATTTTTTAAGTCTTCTCCTCCTCCTTGTAGTCTTTTTCTTTTTATTATAGTCTTCTTAATGTTCTTGTTGTTTTTTTCTTCTAGTCTTTTTTTTGTAGTCTTTTTTTTTCTTTTTCATTTGCTTCTTGTTATCTTCTTGTTCTTCTTATTGTTCTTATTGTTAATGGTCTTTTTCATAGTAGGATTCTTCTTCTTCTTCTTGTAGCCATCTATTTCTTGTAATTTTTTTTTTCTTGTAGGCTTCTTTTTTTTTCTTTTTCATGTAATTTTTTTTATTGTTGTTGTAGTCTTGTTTCTCCTTCGTATATTATTAGTCTTTTTCTTCTGGTTGTGGTCTTTTCTTAATTTCTTTTTCTAGTTGCCTTCTTCTTGTAGTAGTTTTTCTCTTGTAGCCTTGTTCTTCTTCTTTGTTTGGTGTTCTTCTTGTTAGTAATCATCTTGTTCTTCTTAGGTTGTATTCTTTTTCTTAGTAGTTTCCTTTGTGGTTTTCTTCTTTTTTTTAATAACTGTCTTTCTTCTTTTTCTTTTTCTTAATAATTGCCTTTCTTAGTTTTTTTTTTGTTCTTGTTCTTCTTAGTAGTCTTTATCTTCTTAGCAATTGCATTTGTTTTTTTTCTTCTTGGTAGTTTTTGTATTCTTGTTGTTGTAGTTTCTTCTTCTTCTTGTAGTCCTCTTATTTTTTTGACTTCTCCTAATCTCCTTCTAATAGTCTACTCTTTCTTCTTCTTGTTGCAGTCTTCTTTTGCATCTTGATATTGCTATCTAAGAAGTATGGACACGGATACGACACGACACGGACACGGACACACCGACACGATATTTCTAAAAAAAGTAGGGCACGGACACGTTACAAAAAAGTTATATTTTATATACAACATTTTATAATTTATTGCAAATATAGTGATAATGATATACAATTTGTAAAAAATTCAGTATTTTATGATAAGTAAACTTAATGTCTAGTTATCTGTGTAAATTTTTAGACTAAAACATCTTCATTATAGTCAATAATCATCAAAAAAATTTTGTCGACAATGCATACTTAATATATAATTTAAATAATATTCATCTTTTGTTTTTATTATTATAATTGGAGTATAACTTTAATATGTCTAGTATTAGTAATTAGATGTTCTCGAATTTTTAAACTTTGTTAATCACATTTCAATATATGTCGATTGTTTAGTGGTAGATACATTTTAAAGAAGTGTTTGTGTGAAGACCCTGCCCCATTACCGGGACCCTGTCTTCCAAGGGTTAACCTCCCATTACCGGGATATCACCACCCTCCACCAAAGGATTTCGGCTAACCTGTGGGTCAAACCCCCACAGTAGCCTTTACCTCCGTCCCACATCGGGGAAAGAGTCGTCTCCCCACCCCCATATAAGCCGAAGCACCATATGAGAGCAGTACCCAAGTAGCACACTGTGGTACTTGGGTACTGCTCTCATATGGTGCTTCGGCTTATATGGGGGTGGGGAGACGACTCCTTCCCCGATGTGGGACGGAGGTAAAGGCTACTGTGGGGGTTTGACCCACAGGTTAGCCGAAATCCTTTGGTGGAGGGTGGTGATATCCCGGTAATGGGAGGTTAACCCTTGGAAGACAGGGTCCCGGTAATGGGGCAGGGTCTTCACAGTTTGACACATCACCAAAGAAGTATTTGACACGTGTCCGAAATTCAAAATTTATCATTTAATTATGGACACGGATAAACGAGTATCGGACACATATCCCGGAGTGTCCAAAGAGTGTCACTGTCTGACACGGATACATCACCTTCTCGAGAGTGTCCGTGCTTCATAAATTGCTATCACTGTTGTTCTTGTAGTGTTTTTTTTTTTGTAGTCCTCTTCGTGTTCTTTTTCTTCTTATAGTATTTTTTCTTCTTGTTCTTGTTGTTGTAGTCTTATACTTTTTTTTGGTAGTCTTTTTCTTCTTCTTATAGTTTTCTTTCTCTGCTTCTTCTTCCTTCTTTTTATTGCAGTCATCTTCTTCTTGTTATAGTCTTCTTTTTTTTCCCTTCTTCTTGTAGCCTTTTTCACCTTCGTGTGCTATTATTTTTCTTCTTATTATAGTGTTCTTGTTATAGATTTTTTCTTCTTCTTGTTGACTTCTTTCTCTTTTAATCTTGTTCTTCATCTTGTAGTCTTCGTCATCTTATTTTCAGTAGTTGTCTTCTTATTCTTAATATCTTTCTTCTTCAAAATTTTTTTTTCTTTTTTTTTTTTCCCTTTTAGTCTTCTTTTTAATTTTCTAGTATTCTTCTTCTTCTTCTTCTTCTTAATAGCTGCCTTTCTTCTGGTTGTTTTTCTTATTAGTAGCCTTTTTCTTCTTCTTCTTTGTAATTTTTTTTCTTGTTCTTGTTCTTCTTATAGTCGTCGTCTTCTTAGCATTCATATTTTTCTTCATAGTAGTTGTTCTTTTTTCACCATTTAGTCTTCTTGTTTTTTGTTGTCTTCTTCATCTTCATCTTCTTCTTTTTCTTTTCCTTCTTATTGTCTTCTTCTTTTTGTAGTTGTCATCTTCTTTTTCTTGTACTTGTAGTAGTGTAGTCTTCTTGTTCTTATTCTTTTTCTTGTTTTTGTTTTTGTTGTTGTTGTTGTAGTCTTCTTTTGTATAGTCATTTTCTTCTTCATGTTGTCGTCATCTTCTTCTTGTGGTCTTGTTCTTGTTCTTCTTCCAGTATAGTCTTTTTTTCTTTTTCTTCTCCATGTAGTCCTTTTTTTGCTGTTGTTGTTGGCTTTTTCTTTTTCTTATAGTCTTCTTATGCTTGTTTTTGTGGTCATCTTTTTCTTATTGTTGTTGTTGTCCTCTTTTTCTTCTTCTTGTAATTGTCGTCTTCTTCCTCTTCTTGTAATCTTCTTATTTTTTTTCTTATTTTTGTAGTTTTTTTTGTACATTTCTCCTTCTTCTTCTTGTAGTCTTTTTTTTTTTTTTCTCTTAGTCTTGTTGATTTTATTGTTGTAGTCTTCTTATATATACTCTTCCTCTTCTTCTTGTTGTAGTCTTCATCTTGTTCTTGTTGCCTTCGCCTTGTAGTTTTCTTCTTCTTCTGGTCTTTTTCTTCTTGTTGTTTTTCTCTTCTTCTCCTTCTTACAGTCATCTTTTTATTTTTCTCATTTGTGTTGTCTTCTTCTTCTTCTACTCCTCTTTCTAGTAGCCTTCTTCTTCTCCTTCTCCTTGTAGGAACCTAATTCTTGTAATGTTCCTTTTCTTCTATTACTACTTGTAACCTATGCCTTCATCTTCATCTTGTTGTAGCCTTGTTTTTTTTTTTTCTCTGGTTNATCGTGTTTTTGTTTCGTCTTTGTATTCTATATCTCTTCTTCAAAATTGGCATGGAGCCCTTACAGAGCTCATGTAGAAAGCAATCATGGTGGAAGAAATGAGAGTTCTGAGAAAGAATGAAATTGGGAGCTTGTGGCTCTTCTAGCTGAAAAAAAAATTAGTAGGCCGTAAGTGGGTGTTCACTGTCAAGTAGAATACGGACNATTTTTTTTTAGTCTTTTTCGTCTTCTTAATTGTCTTTCTCATCTTCATCTTCATCATCTAGTCTTCTTCTTGTTGTTTTCTTTGTCCTCTTTTTGTTGTAGTCTTCTTATTCTTTTTCTTGTAGTTTTCGTCTTGATCTTCTTCTTCTTCTCCTTCTATTTCTTATAGTGTTTTTCTATTTCTCCTTCAAGGGCAAAATCAAGAACTATCGAAGGCATTTGATTGATGATATATGCAGCAATAAGTACTGCATCTCCCCAAAAAGATAAAGGTACACCCATTGTAAGTCGAATGCCTTCGAGAGTTATTGACTTTGCCATTCCTATAGGGTTGCTTCAAGTGTCAGTTTCTCATTACTCTATTCCTCCCAAAGTGTTTGGTTGTATGTTTTGTACATGATTATTGAAGGACNTAGACTTCATCAAAAAGAAGCTATATGATGGGTTGATTTGTATGTCCTTTGTGACGTCCAAGACTCCAAGGAGCAATTAGCCGATGTGTTTGCTAAGGGACTTAGTAGGAGAATTTTTCATCCAGATGTATATAAGTTGGGCATAAAAGATATCAATGTTTCAACTTAAGGGGAGTGTAAAATGTTAGAATATTTTAATTAGGAGCATAATTGTAATCTGTAGCCTATTAAGAACTAATATACATATGGGTGATGAGAGGAGAGTTAGGTTAACTCTTATTCCTCAAAAACCCGAATTTGTCTAATTTGTGTCATGTGGACTAGTAGAGTATAAGTTTCAGATCATCTGGATCGACATGAAGACTAAAATTATTTGTTATGACCAAATTTCATTAGACTTATCTGGTGATATTTATAGGGTCCTATATATTAACTTTGATCAATCAAAGAAAAGTAAGAAGAAGAAAGAAGAGAATATTATTGAGGCACAATTAGTCATAACAAAGTTTAAAGGAAAACTACATATAAAAGGTCTTTATATAGTAAATTATGCTAGAGCAACATAAAATAAAACAAAGGACTATTTATATAGTAAACTAAGTTAGGGCAACATAAAAGAAAACAAATGACTAAACTACCCCTAAGTCTAAATATAATAACTATTTTAACACCTTCCCTCAAACTCATGATGTGGTAACATTAAACAACAAGAGTTTTCTAAGAAGAAAATGGAAACGTGCGATGGTGTGAGATTTCGTAAAGAATCGATCAGCAAGTAGTCAATACAATCAAACTATCTCTGCTGTTATAAAGGCCATAGCATGATATTCAGCTTTAGCAGATGATCGAGCCACAACAGTTTATTTTTTACTTTTTTATGAAATAAGACAATCACCAATGAAGAGACAGAAACCAGTAGATGATTTGTGATTCATAGAGTCACCAGCCTAGTCTGCATCAGAGTAAGCACGAAGTTCCAAAGACGATTAAATAGCAGTGAGAGGTCCAATAGAAAATCAAAGCTCAACAAAACAATCCCAACAAATAAAAAAAAACAAATAAACCAGAACTAGTCCCAAGGCAGCCGTAGTCAAAATTAGAAACTAGAACCAAAAGAAGTAGCCAACGCCAAATAATCCAAAGTTTGCCACAAATCAACTTAACAACTTTGCAAATCAAATACTCACCTAGCAGTTCGTTCATAAAATCAGTCCCAAAGGCTCAAATCTACCAATCAAAAGTGAAAACAAAAGTTTCTTGCTTATTCAGTGCAAAACAATGCAACACTATGTTAAATAGTAAGCCCAAACGAACAAATCAAAAATCAGCGACGTGTCAACTCATCAATGCACAAAACCAACCAATCAACAAATCAGTGCAAAAGCCCAAAGTAACAGTAGAAAACGAAGAAGAAACAACCAGACTAGCAACTAGAAGAAGCACCAGAAGAGAAGAGGCAGTAGCAAGTCAACAACAATAGCAATCCAAAGAGCAAATCCCAACCTACCAACTTCACAAACCAGAAACCAATGAAGAAAGAAGTAGACGCTCAATTGGCTTGAATAGTTAATACAAGCATCTCGAGCTAATAAATCAAACCAGTAATCCAGCAACTAGACAACCCTAATTCCATAACTTTCAAAAGTCCAGAAGACAAACAGAAATAGCAAAACAGTAGCAAAACACCAAAAAGGCACTAAAAATCAAAATTCGATACTGTTCACAACATGTTTCTGCATTGTTCACAGCCCATGGAATCACAAAAAATAGCAATCCATCAATCACTAGCCCGCAAATCACACAACTCAAGAATATATTCTTCCTCCAACTAAATTACTATGGTGCTATAATATATATTTTGGATCGAAACCATGCTTTGATATCATGTTAACTTTGATCAATCAAAGAAAAGTAAGAGGAAGAAAGAAGAGAATATTATTGAGGCACAATTAGTCATAATAAAGTTTAAAGAAAAACTACATATAAGAGGTTTTTATAAAGTAAACTAAGCTAAAGCAACATAAAAGAAAACAAATAACTAAACTACCCCAAAGTCTAAATATAATAACTATTCTAACACTATATATCATCCTTATCTAGTATTTAAATGCTTGTATTTGTGGACTATACGAGGCTATAAGAGTGAGGAGTTTAGGAATTAGGTGAGCAAAATTAGTCATAAAATAAATCTCAAGTTTTAAATTGCTCAAAAGAAAAAAAAAATTTAGAAGTTACTAATGGAGGTTGTTAATTTTTGGCAAGTCCATTAAAAAGTTGTAGCATGTAGTATGAACATCAACAAAACGTGCCACCTTGAAACCTTGGGGCATTTCTTGAATAGGCTTATAGGGGTGTGATATAGCATGTTGATAGAGGTGACAAAATTCTTGGATAAGGGAGTATATATATATATATATATATAGTAGGAGGTCTTTTTGAGCACATATTTCTCATATCGATAAAGCGGGTTTCGTCTTCTTTTTCGGAAAGTCAGTCATACTATTCCACTTTAGCTAATGATGAAATAGAATCTAGAATTATCTGTAGATGATGTCCACTATGACAAATATAGGTATTTTGACTAGTAGAAAGTATCCATATTATAATTATACATATCTATAAAAGGCTTTGATGGTTGTATTGGTGTTAAGTTGCTTAGAGGTTGATATGACAAAGGTAAATGGTGAATGTTGAAGGTATGTCATCATTATTTGAGCAGAGCAAAGCATGGTTATAAAGGATAATAAGACATGTTGCGACTATTTTTTTTTTTATGCATGGTCTACTTATATGGTAAGGCTTAAACATATTTGTTATTGAAACTCTTGTGAGTTGATTTTGGTGATAAAATTGCTCCCATAATTGTTTGATTCCATTTGGGTGAGAATGAAAAGATAAAGGTACATGATAATGACTTGAATAAAATTCCTCCCATACTTGTTTAATTCTAATTTGTTCCTCCAAACAAAGTGCTAGTCGGAACGCATGTTCCCCGCTAGATAGTGGTTGCCAAGGCAATTCTTCCCTTATATTAACCCTTAAACCAAGCCTTGAATTGAGCAATAGTTTGGCAAGGGCCTTCTACAATATGATTTTTCAATATTAGGTCTTCAAAGAATATACTCCATGAAAGATAGGTTACTTGTAGATTAGTAAGTTGTTTCCACAAGTTTCTATGATAGTTTGAGGGCAAATTTTTTTGTTGAAGCTTAGCTTTCATTTTTTGTTATGTATTGGTTGACGATCCCAATCTTCTTAAATTTTCTTCAACTTCAAACCACCAAATTTTTAGAATGCCTACAAGTTTCATCTTAGCAAACCTTATTTTCTGTTCATCTGAGAAATTATACTTAACAAGGTTAGAGCATACAAGTTGACACAATTATCCCCTAAAACACTATGCACAACTACTGTTCATATTCTTCAATAGAAGTTGGCCAACTAGAGAATATTATAAGATCATCCTTTCCATTAACATCTTGGTTCTCCATCATCATCTGTTACTATTCAACTGACAAAATATAGGATTTTTTGCTTTGATAGAAAAACTAATGTAGAAATCAATGAACACGAAAAATAGCACTGTTTGAGGCTGTAAATACTAGTCGTGAACAGTATTTTAGGGGATAATTATGTCAACTTGTATGTCAACTAGGGTAAGAAAAATTGAAGGGAAATGGTGTACGTGCTTGTAGATGACTTTTAAGGGTATAGAGGTTAATGTTTCAGATATGATGGAAGTTGGATACATGCAAAATTAGAAAAAATCGAAGAGAACTAGGCTCTCAACTATTAACATTTGTGTCGATATGACCTTTCTGTCCAAATTTGTTATAAAGTTTGACGGAATTTTTCACGTGCACACTGCACGCGACCCCTAAACTATATCCTAATTCCCGATTCACATAATGTACATGTGAGCAATTTCATCACAGTTAACCGTGAATTTAAACGGATGGGCCACATTGACACATATGGTATAGTTTTGGGGCTAAATTGTCACAATTGGTATAGTTTAGGCGCCAAATAGACAATTAACTCATGAATATTTCTGTAACAAGTATTGGTATCGTATCGATAGTGGTTGAGGTGGAAATGACTCGGTTGAGTCGTATCAGTCTCCGCCAATACCTTAAAAACATAATTTTGATGAATGGGTCAAGGTAAATGTACTTTAATGTTATTTTCTTTTTGTGTACTCTATGTTTCCATGATTAATTAAATGTTGTTTATTTGTCCATATGTAGATTCACAAGCATGCTATGTGCTTTTACAACAAACCTTTCCTACATCTCGACCAATTTTCTGAACTATAGTGTAGGATAAAACATCAGTCCGGGCCGAATAAGTGAAAAATCTTTTTGGAATGAATCAAGGAAATGAGAAAAGAGCTAAAACGCATACATATGCAATTGAGGAATTAGATAGAGGAGATTGTAAACTTTGATCAAATAAAAAATAGCAAAAGGAGTAAGAGAAAATATTATTATTGCTAAACAAGTCTGTAATACTTCTTGACCTAGAATATACAATGTAGTAGGACAACAAAACAATGTAAAATGCCTAAACTATCCATAATATAAATATTCTAACATCCCCCTCAAACTCATGATGTAATAACATCACACATCAAAAGCGCGCGATGGGGTGAGAAGAAAAAAGGGGAGAGATATCATGCTCAGCTGAAGATGGTGGCCCATAAAGTGACAATCAATCTCAATATATTTTGTGCGCTTATGAAACACCGAGTTGTGGGTGTTAGTAGGATATACAACAGACTTACCATAATTTGTCCTATATTTATTTAGGAAACAAATCTGTCAAACCTACCATAAATTGTTGTATAGTTATTTAGGAAACAAATCTGTAAATATCTTTCCAGAATTAGAGGTCAATGCTTAATGTTAGGAGATGGTGTAATTAGGATACTTAATGTTAGGAGATATTGTAATTAGGGAAAATGACTTCTATATAAGAAAAGGACCTCTACATTGAGGGTCATTGAGCAAATCTGACATGGTATCAGAGCCATTCTCTGAATCAACCTTGGTTTTGGTCCAATTTTCGTGATTCTAGGCTTTGGTTTTCTGGTTTCTTGAGTGCAGGTTTTGGTTTGCAGTTTTTTTGGTGAATTTCGAGAGATTCTAGTTATGGCTAACAACTCCAACTCAGAAGTCTTTCAAACTCGGTTTACAGGGAAGAATTATGCTGCTTGGGAGTTTCAGCTTCAACTTTTTGTCATGGGAAAGGAGTTGTGGGGTTATGTTGATGGGAGTGATCCAGCACCTACCGATCCTACGAAGTTGGTTCAATGGAAGGTGAAAGATGCTCACGTAATGACCTGGATTCTTGGGTCTGTTGATCCACTGCTTATACTCAATTTAAAGCCTCACAAGACGGTTAAATCAATGTGGGAGTACTTGAAAAAGGTCTATCATCAAGATCATTCCGCCTGGCAATTTCAGTTGGAAACTGATCTTGCTGCCTATTCCCATGGTATACTCTTTGTTCAGGAATATTTCTGTGGTTTTTAGAATCTTTGGGTTGAGTTTTTTGACATTGTGCATGCCAACGTGTCGGCCGAGTCTCTCTCTGTTGTTCAAGCAGTCCATGAAGCTAGCAAAAGAGACCAGTTTTGAATGAAACTAAGGCCAAAATTCGAGTCTATTCACTCCAACCTGTTGCACAGGGATCCTTCACCATCTTTTGACGTGTGTTTTGGAGCACTTCTTTGCGAGGAACAACGTTTTCTTACTGAATCTTCGCTTCCGCAAGAGAATGTTGTCGCACATGCTGCTCAAGGCAACGAGAGGGGTTGAGACATGCATACGGTTCAGTGCTGCAGTTGCAAAGATTATGGGCATATTGCTGCCCATTGTGCTAAAAAGTTCTACAATTACTGTTAACAAAAGGGGCACATAATCAAAGAATGCCCAACTCGTCCTCAAAACTGACTCGTGAGTGCTTATCATGCTATTGCTACTGGCCACACTTCGGATGGGGTAACCAGCACTCAAAATCTCGCTTCAGTGTCACCTTCCACTGCTGCTACACCTGCCCTTACACCAGAAATGGTGCAACAAATGATTGTCTTGGCATTTTTCGCTTTAGGGCTGCAAGGTAAGGGTACTATACCCTCTCAACCCTGGCTTGTTGATTCCACTGCATCCAATCACATGACCAGTTCTCCTAATATACTTAGCAATGTTCGTAGGTACACTGGTTCTTCTAATATTCAAGTTGCTAATGGCCATCTTTTACCGATTACTGGGGTTGGTGATATCGCCCCATCCCTTAACTAATATTTTTGTGTCACCTGGGCTTTCTACAGGTCTTATCTTAGTTGGGCAATTAGTGGATGATAATTATAATGTTCAGTTTTCTCGTAATGGTTGTCATGTGCAGGATCCGGTGTCGGGGAGGACAATAGCAAATGGGCCTAAAGTTGGGAGACTGTTTCCATTATACTTTTCCATTCCTAGTATCATCTCTTTGGCTTGTACTACTGTCTCCAGTAATTGTGAAGTATGGCACAAACGTTTAGGCCATCCAAATAATGTTATTTTATCTCATTTGCTGAATTCTGGTTCGTTGGGAAAAATAGATTCTTCTTTGCCTCATGCTTTGTCTTTTGATTGTTCTATGTGTAAAATTGGTAAAAGTAAGATTCTTCCCTTTCCCTTTTCCGGGAGTAGGGCAAAGAATTGCTTTGACCTTGTTTATAGTGATGTATGGGGCATTACTCCTGTCATTTCTCATGCTCATTATAAATATTTTGTGACATTCATAGATGACTATAGTCGGTATACTTGGGTATATTTTCTGTGCTAGAAGTCTGAAGTCTTTACTGTTTTAAAATCATTTCTAGCATACGTTGAGAATCAATTTACCACTAGCATTAAGACTTTACGCTCTGATTTTGGTGGAGAATATGTCTTATGAATTTCTTGAGTTTCTTCGCCACAAAGGCAACGCTCGTGTCCTTATACGCCGCAACAAAATGGCGTGGTTGAGCGCAAAAATCGGCATTTGTTAGATGTTGCTAGGACCTTGTTACTTCTATGTTCTGTTCCTCCTAAATTTTGGGTTGAAGCTGTAGCTACAGCAGTATGTTTGATTAATAGATTGCCTTCTAAGGTGCTAAATTTTGACTCTCCATACTATTGTCTGCATAAACAGCACCCTAGCTTTCTTGACTTGCACACTTTTGGCTGTCTATTTTGTGTATCTACGTTTGCATCAACGTCACAAACTCTCTGCCCAATCTATGAAATGTGCTTTTATGGGATATAACTTATCTCAAAAAGGATTTGTGTGCTATGATGCTTCTTCCAATAAATTTCATATATCTCGTAATGTCATTTTTTTTTAGCATTGATGTTTCTTTCCTAGTTCTATTACATCATCTCCAGCAGTTTCTGTTCTTCCTCGCTTTCATGATTTGACATGCCCTCCGGGACGCTTCAAGCTTGGTTTTGTGTATGAACGTCGTCAGCCAACTCTACACCTTCCTGAGTCTAATCTGCCACCCGATCGTGCTCCTATTTTGCATCCTCCTCGACGATCTAGTCGTGTCTCTCATCCACCAGATAGGTATGGTTTCCCTTATACCTCCTTTACACTACCTTATCAACTGTGTCAATTCCTAATTCCTACTCACAAGCTAATAAACATGAGTGTTGGAGAAAGGCTATGCAAGAAGAACTTCAAGCTCTTCAAGAAAATTAGACTTGGGACATGGTCCCTTGTCTTTCTCATATCAAGCTAATTGGGTGTAAGTGGATTTTTTTTGTAAAACTTCGGCCTGATGGGTCTGTGGACTGTTGTAAGCCTCGTTTGGTTGCCCTTGGTAATCGCCAGGAGTATGGGGCTGACTATGAGGAGACCTTTGCTCCTGTCGCTAAAATGACCACTGTGCATACTATTATTGCCATTGCAGCCTTTAAGGGATGGTCCATTTGCCAGATGGATGTGAAGAACGCATTTCTTCACGGCAATTTACAGGAAGATGTTTACATGACAACTCTAGCAGGCCTTTGCTCATCGTCGACGTCAAATGTGTGTAAGCTGAAGCGTTCTCTAAATGGTTTGAAATAGGCTCCCCGGGCATGGTTTGATAAGTTCCGAACTACCTTACTTCAGTTTTCTTTCATCCAAAGCCAGTATGATTCCTCATTGTTTCTTCGTACAACTTCTTGTGGTATCGTTCTTCTTCTGGTTTATGTTGACGACATTGTCATCACTGGGACTGATTTTGCTCTCATTGCTCAGCTTAAGCAGCATCTTCATGATTCCTTCCATATGAAGGATCTTGGTCCACTCCGGTATTCCCTCGGTTTGGAAGTTCAGTCCAATTCATCTGGGGTTTTCCTGCGTCAGCATAAATACACGGAGGATTTGATGTCATTGTCTGGTTTGCAGGAATCCTCTTTGGTGGATACCACTTTGGAAGTGAATGTCAAGTATCGACGTGAGGAGAGGGATCTTCTTCCTGATCCCACGGTGTTTCGACAGTTAGCTTGTAGTTTAAATTATCTTACTATTACACGGCCTGACATATCCTTTGCTGTCCAACAAGTCAATCAATTTATGCAGTCTCCTTGCCACCTTCATCTTGCAGCGGTTCGTCGAATTATTCAATATCTACAGGGTTCTTCTCACCGTGGCTTGTTCCTTTCTACTGGCACTCCTCTTCGCCTTGTGGCCTTTAGTGATGCTGACTAGGCAGGATGCCCTGATACTCGCAGGTCTGTCACCGGGTGGTGTATGTTTCTTGGTGATTCCCTTATCTCCTGGAAGAGTAAGAAACATGATCGTATTTTCAAATCTTCAATCGAGTCAAAGTATTGTGCCTTGTCGGCAGCCTGCTCAGAGGTTGTGTGGCTCCGTGGCTTACTTGCAGAAATAGGTTTTCCTCAGTCTACTCCCATTCCTTTTCATGCTGATAATACGAGTGCTATTCAAATTGCTACAAATGCCGTCTGTTACGAGCGTACCAAACATATTGAGGTGGACTACCATTCTAGTTGAGAAGCTGTCGATACTCGGGTTATCTCTCTTCCACATGTCTCAAGTGACCTTCAGATAGCGGACGTCTTCACCAAATCTATGACACAACTACACCATCAATTTCTTGTTGGCAAATTGATGCTTCTTGATCGACTAGCATCAATTTGAGGGGGGATGTTAGTAGGATATACAACAGACTTATCATAATTTGTCCTATATTTATTTAGGAAACAAATCTATCAAACCTACCAAAAATTGTTATATAGTTATTTAGGAAGCAAATCTGTAAATATCTTTCCAGAATTAGAGGTCAATGCTTAATGTTAGGAGATGACGTAATTAGGNATATAGTTATTTACGAAGCAAATCTGTAAATATCTTTCCAGAATTAGAGGTCAATGCTTAATGTTAGGAGATGACGTAATTAGGATGCTTAATGTTAGGAGATATTGTAATTAGGGAAAATGAGTTCTATATAANTCATAATTTGTCCTATATTTATTTAGGAAACAAATCTATCAAACCTACCAAAAATTGTTATATAGTTATTTAGGAAGCAAATCTGTAAATATCTTTCCAGAATTAGAGGTCAATGCTTAATGTTAGGAGATGACGTAATTAGGATGCTTAATGTTTGGAGATGCTATAATTAGGATGCTTAATGTTAGGAGATATTGTAATTAGGGAAAATGAGTTCTATATAAGAAAATGACCTCTATAGGGAGGGTCATTGCCAAATCTGACAGTAGGCAATCTAAATAGCACTGACGTTATCACAATACATAGAAGTAGGAGTAGACAACGAAATGCTAAGATTAGCAAGTAGTCAATGTAACCAAACGATCTCTGCTGTTGTGGAGGTCATAGCACGATACTCAACTTCATAAAATGATCGAGCCACAACTTTTTGTTTCTTATTTTTTCACGAAATAAGAGAATTACCAAGAAAGACACAGAAACTAGTAGTGGACTTGTGATTCATAGAGTCACCAGTCCCGTCTACATCAGAGTAAGCACAAAGCTCTAGAGACGATGAAGAAGAAAATAATAANCCATAGAGTCACCAGTCCCGTCTGCATCAGAGTAAGCACAAAGCTCTAGAGACGATGAAGAAGAAAATAATAAACTTTGATGCAATATACTCCACAGATATCGAAGAATCTGAAGAACGACAAATTAGTGAAGTGTAGTAGGAACAACAACAAACTGACTAACCACATGAATCGCATAAGCAATATCCAAACGAGTAATAGTAAGATACACCAAACTCTTAACAATAGTACGATATAAGGTATGATAAAGCAAAAGAGAATCATCAGAGGAAGTATAACAAATGTTGAGCTCCAAGGGTGTGTCAACCGTTCGAGTATCCGATAAGCAAGCTCGCTGAATAATATCTTAGGCATATTTTGACTGAGAAAGAAGATAACTTTTGGGAGAGGAAGCAACCTCAATCCCTAAGAAATATCGAAGTGGGCCCAAGTCTTTCATCTCAGAATAATCCTATAACTGAGTTTTCAATAGTTGAATTCCAGCATTATTATCACCTGTAATAATCATGTCATCCACATAAAATAATAGAAGAATGAAACTAAAAGAAGTGGATCGAAGGAAGAAAGCAGAATCATGATCTCTAACATAAAAGTCTAAGTCACATATGACCGAAGAAAATTTTACAAACCATGCCTTTGGGCCCTGTTTAAGGCCATATTAAGTTTTGTGAAGTTTGCACACATGACCAGGACTATAAAGCAACTTAGGAGGAGGAGTCATGTAGACCTCTTTCGATAAATTATCGTGAAGAAAAGTGTTTTTCACATCCATCTGAAAAAAGTTGCACTGACGAACAATTACTGTGCAAATTGTGGTCATCTTAGCCACTGGTGCAAAGATCTTATCATAGTCAAGCCCATACTCTTGAGTAAATCCCTTAACTGCTAATCTAGCCTTGTACCTTTCCACAGAACCATCAGATTATGTTTTGATTTTGTAAATCCACTTACAACTAATTGTGCGTTTACCAAGAGGTAAAGGCACCAACTCCCAAGTTTGAGTCTTATGTAAAGGACAAAGCTCCTTATCTATAGTCTGTTGCCAAAGAGGATTAAGTATAGCCTCCTTATAGGAGGTTGGTTTAGACAGAGAATTTATAGAAGTCAGGAAAGAACAAAAATCAGAAGAGTAACAAGAGTTGGACCAACCAAACTTGTCCAAACACTTTCGAGTACGCTGAGGATAGCTAGGAGTGTGATCCACGGTGTTAGAATTTGATTGGGAGACTCGAGATTCGAATAATGGCACAATATTTGGCGAGGAGACAATGGGAGTCTTGCGAACATAAGTATGCACAATTGGGGGGCGGGTATATTCAAATTAGGCAAAGAGGAAGAAGAAGAAGATAAGGGAAGATCAGACAAAGTCATATCACCAACATGTATCAAGGGAAACATTAGATGAAAATGGATCAAGATAAATAAGATCAGATTTATGCAGAGATGGAGGAGCAAATGGAATAGAGGAAAAAGGAATATGTTCCATAAAAACGACATGATGAGAAATAGAGTTTTTGTGTACTAGGATCATAACAACGATATTCTTTTTGTCCCTCATCGTATCCAAGAAAAACACATAAGGCTAAGCGAGGAGAGAGTTTGGTACGATTAGCACTAGGTAACAAAATAAAACATGTACACCCAAACACACGAAAAGAGAAATAATTAGGTGTCTTATCACATAATTTTTTAAATGTTGAGATACCAGAATTGAGGATTGTGAGAATGCAATTAATCAGGTGAACTGATGTAAGGATCGCTTCACCCCAAAAAGAGCTAGGAACACTGGCTGACAATAAAAGAGAATGAGCAGGCTCAGTAATACGGTGATGTTTCCGCTCAGCTACTTCATTCTGTTCAGGGGTGTCAGTACAAGAAGACTGATAAATAGTACCATCAGATTTTAACAAATCACGAAAAGAAATAAAGGAATATTCTTCACCTTGATCACATCGAAAACATTTAATGGTAAAAGAATATTAGGTATAACCATAGCACAAAAAATAGTGTAGACAGAAAATAATTTAGACTTACGTATCATCAGATAAACCCAACAGTATCTAGTATCATCATCAATAAAAGAGACATAATATCTAGACTCCTTTTTAATAGCAATAGGAGCTGGTCCCCAAATATGATAATGCACTAAATCAAAAGTAGCAAAAGAACGAGAAGTAATTTTATTGAAAAGTAATGTAATAAATTTTGTCAATTTGCATCCACTATAATCGGAAATATCGTGGTACTCTAAACTACCCAAACTACCTATAGAAGGCAAAAATTTCAAACAAGAACGAGAAACATGACCCAAGTGAGAATGCCATAAATAAAAACTAGACGATTGTTGACTTAATTGAAAAGAAGATAAATCAACAATATATGCAGCAACTTCGGAAACATGAAGCTCGTCTAGCATATACAACCCTCCATTTCTATGGCTTGTCCCAATCAGCTTCTTAGATCGTGGATCCTGCATAACACAACCACTAGAGGAAAAGTGAACTAAAAGACCCAAATCAAACAACTGACTAATTGAGATTAAATTTAAAGTAAGCTGAGAGGACACAACTGTTCCAACACAAGCCAAAGCCATTTGGGTGTCATTGGCTGCAACAACAGATATAGAGGGACGGGAACCAATAGAAGCAAATAAAGAAAAATTACTAGTCATATGATGGGTGGCTCTTGAGTCAAAAACCCAAGTAGTTCAAGATATATCTGAAGGACTCGAAGTGAAAGAACCTACTAAGGGAGACACTGATAGGGCACCTAGTTGGTGAAGGAAAAGAAGTTTTTGCAACTAATCAACTATCATAGTCATGCTGAGAGCTGATGGGAATAACTTATCCACTGGTAATGCGACTGCTCCAGTGTGATAGTCTTTGGGCTTAAATCGTTGATTTAATACCCTCTTAGTATTTTTGTTTATTAATTTAGGACATTGTGCATTCCAGTGACTATTACTAATAGTCTGAAAAGAATCATAATTTTTACTTGTCATATTGTTAACCAAATAATCAAATCTCAAATCAAGCTGTCAAAATAGGTGCAAAGTCCAAAGTCCAAATCAAATAGCTGAAAGCTCAATAGTTCAAAATAAGTGCAAACTCAAAGTTCTGTTCTCAAACTCAAAACAAGAGTCAAAGAGAATACCAGCAAAGCCAAAAGCAGAAACTAGAACCAAAAGAAACAGTTGACACCAAACAATCTAAAGTTCGCCAGAAATCAACTCAATAACTTTACAGATTAAATACCCATAACAAATTGAGATTTGTTACACAACAATACAACAAAAATGGCACGAAAAATTGAAATTCGGCACTGTTCATAGCATGAGCAGTACCACAAAAAATCAGCAATCCACCAATCACTAGCCTTAATCCAAGAATATATTCTTTCTCTAATTAAATTACTATGGTGTTGCAATATATTTTGGATCAAAACTATGTTCTGATACCTTGTAAACTTTGATCAAATAAAGAAAAGCGAAAGGAGAAAGAGAAAATATTATTATTGCTAAAGAAGTCTGTAATACTTCTTGACCTAGAATATACAATGTTGGTCCTTATATAGTAGGGCAACAAAACAATATAAAATACTTAAACTACTCATAATATAAATACTGTAACAGAGATTACAAAAAACAATGATATAATTGAAGATGATGGTTTGCACGACATTGACAGATCTGTGCCATAAACTTAGGCTTCTCCAGTTACATCTGAGACAGGAGCCTCTATAAAATCTCGCAGAATGAGAGTCAAAAATTGTGATGCTTGGGCATTAGGTATGACACAAATTGTAGAAACAGTCTGCAACTATTTTGAAGAAATACAAGATCGGATGACTAAGCTTGTTAATTGCTTTGGAAAAGAGCAAGAATCTGTTAGAGCATTTAACCCAAAACCAATTGGTAAAAAGTAGAGTGACCCTTCAAGTAATTAACAAAACTCGATAGTCCTAATTATTCGATGTGGGAAAATGGATCGACAAGTACTTTGTCTTTGAAATGGTAAATTGTTAAGATTATGGGTGGGACCTCCTAGCTTGGGTATGAGAGCTAGGTGAGGCCTGCTTAAATTGTGGACCTTGAGTTTACCAGCTTTGATCTAATGTGCCATTTCGGTGTATTGGTCAAGGTTCTGATGGAGAAGGCTCATAATTTTGATGGGATATGAATTGCAAAATATGGAATTGCTAACACCACCCCTAGTTGGGCAAATATTCTCCACCTGTATATCATATATGTATGCTAAGTCACTGAAAGATGGGGTTAGAAATGATGCCCACACCATTAAAACCAGTTTTACTTCTACTATGATGCAATCAATTCATTCACTTGTGCTCGAATCATGGTATTATGCAAGAGGAGGCTATGCGGCTGTTTGATGTAACGCCTGGAAGAAACGTGCCGTTATGAATGCTCACATAAATGCCAAAATTTGACACAAGCACAACCTACCTTCGATGCTACTCCACTTAAAAGTTCAATCATAGAGTTATATATCATCTAGATATGTAGATTGTGATGGGTATGAACTGCCTGCGGTTAAATTGTTTATTGAAATGTTGGTGGTGCATGATAAAGTTCAAACTGACAAGTTTACTTTCACTACAATGCTTAAGTTGATGGCAAAGCTAGGTGTTGTCTTATGGAGGGCAATTGCATAATACATTTTTTGTGGCAATTGGCAATGATCAGAATGGGTTTGCTGTGGGTGCTTGATGTGGATGTTTCTGAGATGCATGGACGGTGTTTAATAGATGTGATTGTGGGTTGGTTGATTTGGTTTCAAAGGGTGCTATAGTTGCTGCTGCTTGTTGAGAGGGTGAATTGGAAATGGCTCAAAAAAAATTTTGGGGAGAACTAGATAAACATTGCATTGCATTGGAACACATTGATTTCTGGTTATGCACAGAATGGGTTTGAGGAAGAGGCAATTGGTATGTTAAGTTTATGGCAGATGATGGGTTTAGATGGAATGAGTACAGTTTTTGTACTTTCTAAATGCTAGCTGTGGTTTAATGAGATTGAAGCCTGGGAAACAAGTTGATGCTTGGGCTTTGTGCTTCCTGTGGTTTAAAGGGGTCGAGGCTTGGGAAACAAGTTCATGCTTGGGTTTTGAAGGAGTAAGTTCAAATCCATTATGAGAGAGAAGAAGAAAGTAGAGAGAAAGAGAATACGTTTATAATAATAGTGAGAACTAATAAGAGAATTAGGTTACCTCCCTTAGCCTCGTGTATGTATAATATTAAGACTCGGAAGCACATAAATACTCATCACGTGCATCTCTTATGCTCCGTTTGATAGGAAAGATGAAAAATAAGAAGGATGGAAAGTAGGAGGGATACACTTTCTATCCTTTAAGGATGAAAAATAGGAATGATACACTTTCGTTCCTTTGTGTTTAGTTGAATAGATGAAAAATAAAAATGACTAATTTTTTTTTTGTGTTGACAAAAATTAGGGTGACAATCGAGTCGTGTTGAGTTATAAAATTATGAGTCTTTTATATTTTTTGTTCGTGTGTTAGGTCATTTTCAAGTTCGTGTTGAGTTAAAATTTTTCACCTCTAGTTAAGATGAAAAAAAATATTATTTTAATTTTTTAAATTTATTTTTAATATATATATATATATTTTATCATTATATTTTTATATGAAATTAATGTATACATAATATATAGACAGATAAGATACATCTCAACACAAATAATTAACTTTTTATCTATTTTCTTTCTGATTTTAAAGGGATTGATTTTGATGAGTTGGAAGGAAAGTTAATTCATTCACTTTTCTATCATTCCTATTTTCCTTCTTTATCAAATATGATATTTTATTTATCACTTCAATTTTTCATCATACCAAACGGAACATTAATAATAAGCAATGGCATTGTTGATCGTTTATTGCAGGTGCATCAGTGTGAACTGTGAAGTATGCTAAGTTTAGAGAGGGGAACGCGGTTGCAGATTCTTTGGCCAATCAAGGGGTTGCAGACCAGCTTCTCGTGCATATTCATCTCAAGCTCACCTACCTCTCCCAATCAAACTCTTGCTGCAGCAAGATCAACTTGGAATCAAAGTCATGCGCGGGAAGATTTCCACATTACCGTAGTATCTTTGCCTTACAGCTATTGATCTTCCTAACTGCTGCTCTCTCTGTTGGATTCTCTTTTTTGGCGCTCCTTAGCTGGGTTTTCTTCTCAGCTGATCCCTTCGAGGATTTTAAGACATCATCATGCTCAGGCCTTTTCCTTATTCATTTTTATGTACTCAGCATGCATATTTGTCTTACTTTTTTAAAATTTTTTCCCCTGTAATTAAATTGTGTTGAGGGGTAAGGAAAATAAGCCCCCTTGTTAGGTTCAATTCATTTTAAAAATTAATAAAATTCTCTCGTACTGTCGAGTTTCTATAAAAAAACAAAAAAGTATGCTAAGTTTATGTAATGATTGGTATGAAAAACTCCATTTCTATCTCTTCTATGATCATGGGGTTTTTGTCGCACGGACGAAGCCAGAAACCTTTCTGGTTCATTGGTAGAGAATAATTTTGCCGTGTGGACAGCTATGTTTAGTGGTTATGTGAAATCCCAACAATGCGAGAGTGTTTTTTGAACTTTTGAGGGAGGTCAAGTTAAAGGAAGCAGCTCAGTTCTTGATGCTTTGATCCTCATTATCACCCTGCTTGGTACCTCTGCAATACTAGCCACTGTGTGTCGTGCAAAGCAAATTCAAGCCTACAGGATTAGAAATGGATGAGAAGATGATCACTGTTGTGGTTGACATGTATCCTAAATGTGAAAATATAATGTATTCACAAAGAGCAATGCTAATATTGGGTATAACGGTTATAACACGTGATCATGTTAACGTGGTATAATTGTTGTCCAATAATAAGGCAACCTATGGGCAAGTGGATTTAACATATTTAAATTACTATACATGTATGTTATGTAGTAACTATCTCATGGGAGATGTACTTGTTCACATATTGTCTTATTGTTAGACGATTATACTGTCAACAAGATGATGTGGTGTAATTATTACACCCAATTTTTTTTTTCTTAATTTGAAGATTTAATTCATTACAATTATTATATAAATTGTGAGTTCAAAGGTTGGATGAAACTCGGTGTCAATCCTATAATTACAATTAATTAGGTCTCCAAAATAGGTACAAATAATTTTTTTTTTTCATTTAGGAAAAATACTATTTGAATCTAATTTAAGGACTTAACGGTTATTTTCTACAAATACTGCATTTGGATTTGACTCAAATTATGATATGGAACATGAATTAAAAAAAAAAGTGTTATTTGTACTTAAACTAGGGACTTCATTAATTACAAGTGTTGAATTGAAAGTGCACTTTACCTAACTTTGAAGCACATAACTATTCTAATGGTGACAATAAAGTAAGACTCGGATTATGTTCTTAAATGAAGTGTCTAAAACATTGTTTACACAGATGTCACCACTTGCAGTCTTGCATCCATGTTTGTGGTCCCCAGAAATTTCTAGTTGGGTCCAATTTATGGTGGGGTAGCCCAATGTAGGTGGTTTTACTAGGCTTACCCTGTTTTTATTCTTCTCTTTTCTCGTCAAAAAAAAAATATTAATAAGAAATTTTATTTTATTATTTTTTTTTTATGGTTAAAAAGGGGTCGGGTAAAGAAGAGTTTTTAGAGACCACTTCAATAGAGTCTCACTAGTGGAATCATGGGGTTTTTGACCGTATTTGTTATTTCTCTCGAGAATGAATTTAATTAGATTAGCATAACAATTAACTACCGAATTTTAATGTGGATTTCAAGATTCGAATTTCTAATTTTAAAGTAAAAAATTTGGTTGGTACTTTATTGGATCACTCCACTTGGTGATAATTTTTTTATTATGTGTCGTTGAAGGAAGAAGATAAAGAAAAAAAAATTATAATCCATTTTAGCATGGTGGGCTAAGTCTTGCATGATACAAGTATACAGGTAGTAGACAAGCATACATAGTCGATGTGAGTTTTCGGTTGTTAGCCGAACAGGAAATAGAGTTGCTCATGAGTTGGTATAAAATTCTAAATTTACAAATGATTTTTGATGTATGATTGGAGATAGGGGTTTAGTTCAAGCGGGTTAGATTGAATTATACCAAAAAAATATTCAACATTGGAGAAAGATTTTCGTTACTTATTTTCTTTGGTCGAAAGGTTAAGATTTCCAATATTTGGTCTTAGCTTCAACAAAAACGAGTTAAATATGAGCAGGTAGGCCAGTTAGTTATGTTGGATGAAGTGAATTCGTATTAATTCTTAGTGGGTTCATGTCAAAAAAAATACTATTCATATCCGATTTGTTTATCGAGTTTGTGTCAGATATGAATCGTGTATAATCAGTATATAAATAAGTTGTGTTTTGTATTTCTTTTAATTAATTTCACTCATATTCAATTTGTTAATTAATCGTGTTGTGTTGGGTTAATTTAAGAAGAATTAAACCCTCTAATTTTGTATCTTGTCACGAGTCGTGTTATATTTTGACACCCCTGTTAACAGTTCTCTAGTTGGGGTCTCTAGTTTTGTAGAAATCTATCTCAAATTTTGAATTTAACTTAAACCCAAATTTCAGTTCGAGTTATATCATTCCATTTCACACATCAAAGTAAAAGATAGTAGTCAAGTTGAATATTTTAGGTTGAAGATCTTTGATTTGGATGAGCTTGGGTTAAGATCGTTGTAATTGAATTAAATTGAGTTGAATCCAAGTTAACGTGTAAACCCGCTGCAGTTGCTTCCTTAGCTTGAAAATCAATAAACCTTCTTACAAAAAATATATCACCTTCTTACAAAAAAATTACAATCTTGAATGATATCGTTAATTTTAATGTAGTAGAGACATGAAGAAATTATTGGGAAATAGACAGGTATTTCTATGTCCCTATCCTAAATTTAGAATGTAATGGATGTACATGCCTTTTTAAAAAAGATGAAAGAATTGGATAAGAGATAAGGTTTATGATTTTGTCAAATGAATTGAATGGCGTCATTTCATCTCCCGTGAACCTAATTGATGCCACTCTTCCTCCCCTGTCCCCAATTTTAGGTCCTAAATGTGAAAATGTGACCCACCACATATCTTTTTCTTCATCCTCCATTCCCCACAAACCAATAGGGACACAATATTCTCTCTCTCTCTCTCTCTCTCTCTCTCTCACACACACACACACACTTGGAACTAATTAATGTTTTTTCTCTTGAAATTTTGTGCTTTTTTTTAGTGTTACAAGATGTTTAAATTGACGTCAACTACTTCGAGTTTTGAGACTAGTCACCGTATCTCGAGTTAGTGTAAGGGCATGTCCTATAGGGAACAATGGTGGTTGGATGCGCTTAGGAACGTTGAAAGTATTAAACATGAGACTTTTTATTTATAAGAGGAAAAATTTGACCACTAAACAATCTCTAAGAATTTGCGATCCTTGATAATAGCATATAGACATTGTTTAGGGATATTGAGGAAGGATGGGTCGGATTTGAATCCTTATACGATGATTTGTTTAATTAATGATGGATCACAAGTTGTAAATTTAAGTAAGACTTGACATAACTAAGTATATCTTTAATAACACACGATGGGTAATTGTTTATCGAGTGAAATTATAAAAAAAATATTAAAGATAATTTATTCGACACATAATCATCCAAGCAATCCCTATAAAAATAGATAAATGGACTTCTATGTTCTTTTTTTTAAATGATACGTGTTGATAACTATTGCAATTTTTTATTCGTTTTCTTTTTTACTTAGTATGGATTAGATTAAACCTTATGATCCCCTCTCAAACTTATAATTTAGACCCTCACTTTTACTGCAGAGTACATTTGAGTCAGTATACACGTATTTCAATTAATTTTTTTCTTAGTCTAATCAAAATAGATCATCTACGTTACGAATAAGATATTTATGAGAGAGATAAATCTCTTATAGTCTGACCCTAAGAGATTGTCAAGATTCATATTTAAAACGTCTGAGTTTATAATTTGTCTTTATCTCCACTTGAGCTACCCTCGATATTATTAGAGCAAGATTTTCATCTATATGACATCACTCTCATAAATATGAAAGGGATTCACAATCTATAAGAGGGTCTCGCTAATAATATCAATAGTTGATCTGTGGTCCAGAAAAAAGTAAATGCAAAGAGATTAGATACCAAATCAAAACTAAAATCATTTTTTTCATACCTAGTTTTCACTAATTACTATTGCTAAAAGGGTGTCCTACTCCTCCCTCATAAAGATCACAGAAGCAATTATCACACTTAGATTTGTTAATCCAAATGCAGATTCTGCAATGATCTATGCAATTGGGCTATATGATACCATCAACTCTAATGTTATCAATAATATCCTATTAATTCTACTCTAATTCAAGCTTTAATTTTGATCCCATGAGTTGTAATGAACAAGAATTAGTATTTTGTTAGTGGGTGGTTAAAATGGAAATAAGTAGATTTATTGTGGTAAAAAAATAAAATATTAAGAGATATTATTGATAACATTAGAGTTGATGGTATCATGATAAAAAAAAAATCAAAATATAAATAGATAAACTTATTAAGATTAAAAGTCAAAATAAAAATCGAGGGAGGTAAACGATTTGGCTATTGTTATGCTTGTTTCGCAAGCTTTATGTTTTATTATATGAATTGTTTAATTGACACAACTATTTTCAACAAACATAAAGGACAAATTAAAAACTTGGTGCAAACCTAGGGTTACATTTTTTTTTTTGTTATAAAGTGTTTAGGTTTACGTTGACTACTTCTTTAAGTTTAGATACTGACTATCATAATCTAAGCAGGTTTAGAATATATCTCCTGAGAAATATGGATAACTAGTCCTTAAGATATATGAAAAATATTAAATCTGAGAATCATAATCTAAGCAGGTTTAGAATATATCTCCTGAGAAATATGGATAACTAGTCCTTAAGATATATGAAAAATATTAAATCTGAGACATTTGAATTACGAGGGACCAAATTTAACCATTGATTCATCAATTTTCGTAAAATTTCATTGCATTCATTACTGAGCACCGTTTCCCATGATAGTTTTTCTTATGACTTGCTAATCCAATTTAAAACTGATACAAAATAAAAAAATATACTTTCGTTTTAGTGGGTTTGGATTTAAAAACATGATAGTTTGATCATGCTTGTTTAGTGAATGAGTTAAAACTAGGGATGACAGTGGACCAAAAAAAATAGAATTTGTTCAAACCCAACCTATTTGGACAGAGTATTGAATATACGTATTAGACGGTAGATATATACGATAATACCCGTATAAAACAAGGCGATAATAGATGCGAGGTGAATCGAATTTATCCCTGCCCCCACTTTAAAAAAAAATAGTGTTTAGAATAACTTATTTTAATTATATCTAAATAAATCAGAAATAATTTTACCATTTAAATAAATAAGTAAAAGTAGAGAAAAAAAATAATTTCTATTTCTTTAAAATTACTTTTTACAAAACAATTCACTATCGCCGCTGCCGCCGCCCCACAACCACCAACATCGCCCCACCATCGTTGTCGCCACCCCACCACCATCATAACTACCACCAGCACCGATAGAACCGCCACCCCATCACCACCACCATCGCCAACGCCCCACCAATCCCACCTCCACTGCCACCCCCACCATCACCTCTGCCACCACCACCACCGCCATCCACCATCGTCGTCATTCACCACCAATTGTCATCATTGTCACCAACCCATCTCCACGATCGTTGTCCACCACCTCCCATTACTACAACCACCCTTCATTGCCTGCATCCACCTCCACCATACTTACCACCACTATTGTCATTCGTAACCACCCACCACCATTGTCCTGTCGCCCACAAGTATCTATCGTTGCCCATCACCGCTCACACTCACCACCACTATTATCACCGCCACACCACCATAATCTATCACCGCCACCACCACTATCGTTGCCCCATCACCATTATTGCCAACCACCATCGTCCTCATCCACCATCTCTCACATCCATTACCATCACTGACATCATTGATGCTGTCATTATTACTATCGTCACCCAAAATTCATCTCCACCATCACTGTTGCTGCCAATGACTATCATCATCACCATGATCATCATTATTCACCATAATCATCACTGTAGTGCCTCCACCATTATCACCCATTCACCTTCATTATAATCGGTGTTTAAATTTTTTTTCTGTCTCGTCTATATTTGTGATTTAATTTTGAGTATAAATCTAATTATATTTATGATTGATAATTCATTATTATTATTTCGTATTTTTATACACAAACAATAGCTAATAAATATATTAAATATAAATTCAATATATTTTGCCACAAATATAATTTAGACAAAATCTATTCAAAAATGGCATATAATTTTGGCATTTTCCCAATAAAGGCCTCTCTAGTACTTTATATATATTTTTTTAATCATATCAACTATTTTTGAGTTCTGGGTCCTGAGTGCTGACCCCACTCGCTGGACTTTGTTACACAGTGAACCTGGTTCTCCTCCCGGTAGCCAAAAAAAGAAAAAATTATATCAAATCAAATGACTATTTTACCCTTCAGTACAATGTGGAAAATTTACACGCAATAACAAAAAATACATCAAGCAGAAAGATAATAAGTTGATCTAAAAGAAAACTCTCAGGACTTAGAAGTGATTTAGTGATCCAGACTCTTCATTTGTGGATAAGAGGTTTCAGATTCGATATTTTTTACACTCATTAAGGGTCAGTCACCCTTATTTCTCAGAGGACATATTCTTAAACAAGTTTGAATTATGATATCGACTCAGAGCTTAAGAGAGTAATCGACAACACACTATAACCAAAAAAAAAAAGTTCTTATAAAAGAAAGCAAATTGAGTAAAAAGCAGAAAAAATAAAAAAATTAAACAATAGGAGAGCAAAATTAGAAGTACAACAAAATCAATTCGAACTCCATTGGAGTCGCACATAAAAATATTAAATATTTGAACAAGAGGGTTCTTGTATTTAGATTAAATTCAGATAAAAATCTTTAAGTGGTTGCACCCAAAGGAGGGCAAAATCGAAAATAGAGTGTAAGTAAGAGGGCAGTTGTTGTTAACTCAGGTGAAACGTAACCATCAACGCAACTTGGAGGGAAAGCTACCGAAAGCTAATGAAAACTAAACAAAGTGGCAGACAGACATGAGAGATAGCGGATAAGAGCGTCACTACAACACTGTCTACTACTGTTTATTTATATAGATAATTACACTTGTATGCCCAAAAGTTTCAAATTATTTAATGGACTACTGTACCTACTCTTACACTTTGCTATAGTAAGCTTGATAATCGAGCTGAGATATATAGGTTTGACTTGTTTGTTTTTAAATGAGTCAAGTTTTAAAATTTTTTAAATTCAGTTAGAGAAACATGTTCGACAGACTCATAAAATTCGGTTCATTTGTCAGTCATATTTGCTAGCTCTTGTTATACCTCCATCATTTCTTTATTTCTNAGAGAGGTAAACGATTTGGCTATTGTTATGCTTGTTTCGCAAGCTTTATGTTTTATTATATGAATTGTTAATTGACACAACTATTTTCAACAAACATAAAGGACAAATTAAAAACTTGGTGCAAACCTAGGGTTATATTTTTTTTTTTTCTGTTATAAAGTGTTTAGGTTTACGTTGACTACTTCTTTAAGTTTAGATATTGACTATCATAATCTAAGCAGGTTTAGAATATATCCCCTGAGAAATATGGATAACTGGTCCTTAAGATATATGAAAAATATTAAATCTGAGACATTTGAATTACGAGGGACCAAATTTAACCATTGAGTCATCAATTTTTGTAAAATTTCATTGCATTCATTACTGAGCACCGTTTCCCATGATAGTTTTTCTTATGACTTGCTAATCCAATTTAAAACTGATACAAAATAAAAAAATATACTTTCGTTTTAGTGGGTTTGGATTTAAAAACATGATAGTTTGNAATCCTTGGCAAAAGGCTTGCTTGTGTCCCATAAGTTGAGATGAAAGTCCACCAATCCATGAGACATGGGTAAGTGCAATCCACCATGTACAGACTTGTATCATGTCCATTAGCATGATTGAGAAAGAAAGTGATTTCACATCTGTTACGTTTTGGTCTAATAAACTAGTTTGTCGGGTTTGTCAAAAGTTAAAACAANCGTATTAGACGGTAGATATATACGATAATACCCGTATAAAACAAGGCGATAATAGATGCGAGGTGAATCGAATTTATCCCTGCCCCCACTTTAAAAAAAAATAGTGTTTNACGTTTTGGTCTAATAAACTAGTTTGTCGGGTTTGTCAAAAGTTAAAACAACAAAATTTTATTATTTAATTTAAAAAACAACCCTATTATGGTTTGTTTAAAGACCATTGGCTCGACGATCCAATCCACTTATGTTATGGCCCATTAAGTGGTGGGTTAAAAAACATCCTGTCCGATGCCAACNTCGTTTTGGTCTAATAAACTAGTTTGTCGGGTTTGTCAAAAGTTAAAACAACAAAATTTTATTATTTAATTTAAAAAACAAGAACCCTATTATGGTTTGTTTAAAGACCATTGGCTCGACGATCCAATCCACTTATGTTNTTAGAATAACTTATTTTAATTATATCCAAATAAATCAGAAATAATTTTACCATTTAAATAAATAAGTAAAAGTAGAGAAAAAAAATAATTTCTATTTCTTTAAAATTACTTTTTACAAAACAATTCACTATCGCCGCTGCCGCCGCCCCACAACCACCAACATCGCCCCACCATCGTTGTCGCCACCCCACCACCATCATAACTACCACCAGCACCGATAGAACCGCCACCCCATCACCACCACCATCGCCAACGCCCCACCAATCCCACCTCCACNCCCTTATTTCTCAGAGGACATATTCTTAAACAAGTTTGAATTATGATATCGACTCAGAGCTTAAGAGAGTAATCGACAACACACTATAACCAAAAAAAAAAAGTTCTTATAAAAGAAAGCAAATTGAGTAAAAAGCAGAAAAAATAAAAAAATTAAACAATAGGAGAGCAAAATTAGAAGTACAACAAAATCAATTCGAACTCCATTGGAGTCGCACATNACTGCCACCCCCACCATCACCTCTGCCACCACCACCACCGCCATCCACCATCGTCGTCATTCACCACCAATTGTCATCATTGTCACCAACCCATCTCCACGATCGTTGTCCACCACCTCCCATTACTACAACCACCCTTCATTGCCTGCATCCACCTCCACCATACTTACCACCACTATTGTCATTCGTAACCACCCACCACCATTGTCCTGTCGCCCACAAGTATCTATCGTTGCCCATCACCGCTCACACTCACCACCNTTGTCATCATTGTCACCAACCACCACCACCTATCTCCACCATCGTTGTCCACCACTTCCCATTACTACAACCACCCGTCATTGCCCGCACCCACCTCCACCATACTTACCACCACTATTGCCATTCGTAACCACCCACCACTATTGTCCTGTCGCCCACAAGTATCTATCGTTGCCCATCACCGCTCACACTCACCACCACTATTATCACCGCCACACCACCATAATCTATCACCACCACCACCACTATCGTTGCCCCATCACCATTATTGCCAACCACCATCGTCCTCATCCACCATCTCTCACATCCATTACCATCACTGACATCATTGATGCTGTCATTATTACTATCGTCACCCAAAATTCATCTCCACCATCACTGTTGCTGCCAATGACTATCATCATCACCATGATCATCATTATTCACCATAATCATCACTGTAGTGCCTCCACCATTATCACCCATTCACCTTCATTATAATCGGTGTTTAAATTTTTTTTCTGTCTCGTCTATATTTGTGATTTAATTTTGAGTATAAATCTAATTATATTTATGATTGATAATTCATTATTATTATTTCGTATTTTTATACACAAACAATAGCTAATAAATATATTAAATATAAATTCAATATATTTTGCCACAAATATAATTTAGACAAAATCTATTCAAAAATGGCATATAATTTTGGCATTTTCCCAATAAAGGCCTCTCTAGTACTTTATATATATTTTTTTAATCATATCAACTATTTTTGAGTTCTGGGTCCTGAGTGCTGACCCCACTCGCTGGACTTTGTTACACAGTGAACCTGGTTCTCCTCCCGGTAGCCAAAAAAAGAAAAAATTATATCAAATCAAATGACTATTTTACCCTTCAGTACAATGTGGAAAATTTACACGCAATAACAAAAAATACATCAAGCAGAAAGATAATAAGTTGATCTAAAAGAAAACTCTCAGGACTTAGAAGTGATTTAGTGATCCAGACTCTTCATTTGTGGATAAGAGGTTTCAGATTCGATATTTTTTACACTCATTAAGGGTCAGTCACCCTTATTTCTCAGAGGACATATTCTTAAACAAGTTTGAATTATGATATCGACTCAGAGCTTAAGAGAGTAATCGACAACACACTATAACCAAAAAAAAAAAGTTCTTATAAAAGAAAGCAAATTGAGTAAAAAGCAGAAAAAATAAAAAAATTAAACAATAGGAGAGCAAAATTAGAAGTACAACAAAATCAATTCGAACTCCATTGGAGTCGCACATAAAAATATTAAATATTTGAACAAGAGGGTTCTTGTATTTAGATTAAATTCAGATAAAAAACTGTAAGTGGTTGCACCCAAAGGAGGGCAAAATCGAAAATAGAGTGTAAGTAAGAGGGCAGTTGTTGTTAACTCAGGTGAAACGTAACCATCAACGCAACTTGGAGGGAAAGCTACCGAAAGCTAATGAAAACTAAACAAAGTGGCAGACAGACATGAGAGATAGCGGATAAGAGCGTCACTACAACACTGTCTACTACTGTTTATTTATATAGATAATTACACTTGTATGCCCAAAAGTTTCAAATTATTTAATGGACTACTGTACCTACTCTTACACTTTGCTATAGTAAGCTTGATAATCGAGCTGAGATATATAGGTTTGACTTGTTTGTTTTTAAATGAGTCAAGTTTTAAAATTTTTTAAATTCAGTTAGAGAAACATGTTCGACAGACTCATAAAATTCGGTTCATTTGTCAGTCATATTTGCTAGCTCTTGTTATACCTCCATCATTTCTTTATTTCTTTTTTTTTTTTTTTGGGTGAGGGGTGCGAGGGGGAGGGGTTTAAGCTCAATCCAATGTAATCCTTGGCAAAAGGCTTGCTTGTGTCCCATAAGTTGAGATGAAAGTCCACCAATCCATGAGACATGGGTAAGTGCAATCCACCATGTACAGACTTGTATCATGTCCATTAGCATGATTGAGAAAGAAAGTGATTTCACATCTGTTACGTTTTGGTCTAATAAACTAGTTTGTCGGGTTTGTCAAAAGTTAAAACAACAAAATTTTATTATTTAATTTAAAAAACAACCCTATTATGGTTTGTTTAAAGACCATTGGCTCGACGATCCAATCCACTTATGTTATGGCCCATTAAGTGGTGGGTTAAAAAACATCCTGTCCGATGCCAACCCTAAAGCCAAAGGTTAAAGAGTAAAAGGGATGCATCAAGATTTTATAAAACAATAAGGCTATATTTTGTAATTGTCAGATACTCGAGGGGCTTAACTGTAATTATCCCTCATTCACTGGAATAAGATATCATTTTTATTTCTTTTAGGTACAAAATAGTAAATAACTTTTCCTAATTTTGTAGCAGCTTCTGAAGCCTCCGTGAGACACCAGCTGCAGTCCACGTGGCAATCGATAGTGACACCTCGTTCGTCTCCACCTTGAAGAAGAGAATAGAATAGAACAGACGTCGGAGAGAAGAGAACCAACAGAGGTCGTAGTTTCTAGAGAGAGAAAGTGGAGTGTGTGGGTGTTTTTAGAGAGAATTACTTGAGGTGGGTTTAATTGAGAGAGAGACAGAGAAGGGGTTGATCGATGTTGATTGTTTGTTTCTAGGGAAATTTTTTTGTGCTGGAGGAAGATGTATGTTGGAGGATCAGTGCGAAAGTCTTTCAAGGATTCTCTCAAAGTTCTTGAAGCCGATATTCAGTACGCAAATACTCTGTGAGTCAACTATTTTTGTGTTCATTTATTTATTTTTTGTTATTTTTCTCACCTATTTGATAGAAAATTCGACTGAGAAATTTAAAGAAATGCGCTTTTGTGCATTTTTTAAAAAAAAAAAANACCACTATTATCACCGCCACACCACCATAATCTATCACCGCCACCACCACTATCGTTGCCCCATCACCATTATTGCCAACCACCATCGTCCTCATCCACCATCTCTCACATCCATTACCATCACTGACATCATTGATGCTGTCATTATTACTATCGTCACCCAAAATTCATCTCCACCATCACTGTTGCTGCCAATGACTATCATCNATCTGTTTCTGCTTCCAATTTGGTAAGTTTTGGGGCTGTTTCTACAAATGTTTGTGTTTTTCATCTCTCTCTCTCTCTCTCTCTCTCTCTCTCTCAGACACACACACACACACACACAGAGACAGAGTCACACTGTTGTTTTGTTACTTACTGATTTGCATTTGATTTTGTAGTNTCATCACCATGATCATCATTATTCACCATAATCATCACTGTAGTGCCTCCACCATTATCACCCATTCACCTTCATTATAATCGGTGTTTAAATTTTTTTTCTGTCTCGTCTATATTTGTGATTTAATTTTGAGTATAAATCTAATTATATTTATGATTGATAATTCATTATTATTATTTCGTATTTTTATACACAAACAATANCATTTGATTTTGTAGTTTTTAAAAATATACAAATGGGTATATTATTATTCTGCATTTGATATGGAAAGCTGTTGGATGATGTGAGTTTTATTTCTACTTTCCTTAATTGCTTCAAGTTGTGATAAAGGTACCATTTTTATGTAAATATGATGCTCAACTTGCTCAGGTTTAGTTGTAATTTTTATTTTTTTTATTTGCTTNCTGTTGGATGATGTGAGTTTTATTTCTACTTTCCTTAATTGCTTCAAGTTGTGATAAAGGTACCATTTTTATGTTAATATGATGCTCAACTTGCTCAGGTTTAGTTGTAATTTTTATTTTTTTTATTTGCTTGTTACTTAAGTTCACACGTGGGTGTTTTTTGATTGGGTTGGAGATGACTCTGGTGATGATAAAATAATTAAGCTATCTCACCCTTTCTTGTAAATTGGTGAATGTTGGTTCTGGGACTTATATCAATTAAGGTGATTGATTGTTGTGCTCAAATTTTTTTTATGGCGGTCTGCGCGAGACCAGGTTCACATGGTGAGATTTTTCTCACTCAATCCGTTCTATACGATGCATTCTTTAATCCTAAGTAAAAAAGGGACCACATTTTATGGTGTTCACTTTTCAGTGTAGGATTGATGCATATGTTGTTTTAAGGTCAATATACTATGCTGGTACAGAGAATGAAACAGATTTTTGATGTGTCTGCTGTATTGGATAGGTTGGTTTAAGCTTACTAATCAAGGTAGGTTAGTCTAGTGGGTGGTATAGCATATGTGATCACTGCGATGGGCTAAGACTTTGATGGCTTGAAGCATGAATTTTTCCTACCCCTCGAATCCATTTGGTGTATGGCTGATAAGTAATGGTGGGGACTTTAAGAAGGATGGTCGAACTCACACCCTTGGTGGGCCCAATGCCTATACTGTATTTCAGTGCTTCTAAATTTTTATTTCTTTCTGTATCATGTATAATTTTGGATCCTCTTTTCTAACTAAAATTTTGTTTTGTGACGGTCGAATGTTTTGGTGGTTAAATTGTAAGTGTTAATGCTTCAAGTAACATTTGGATGCTCAGTTTCGTATGTCGTCATTTTAAATAAATACAATTGTTTATGCATTGAGAAATGTCATTGGAAAGTTTTCCAAGTTTTGATGGCCAGAAATCAACTGTTAGCAAATGAAATCCAGATAGGAAAGGTCTCTTTAATCCACTGTATGGATTTCACTTCTCAATGATTTTTGTTAGATATGATTTTTATGGTTGCATTTATTGTATTTATGGTGATGTATTTTATCAGATTGCTTACCATGCTTGGTTATTACCGTCTTGCTTTATTTTAAATCTTATCTTGCAATGTGGGGTTCAGGGCATCGGATTTTCAAAGAGAGTATGATGGTGCCTGCCTACAGATGAGAATTTCCTACAGTCCAGCTGCACACTTGTTCCTTTTCCTAGTACAATGGACAGACTGCAACCTAGCTGGTGCTCTTGGGCTTTTGAGAATCCTAATCTACAAGGTTGGAGCTTGTTTACATCTCTGTTTATCGATGAAGTATTTTTTTAATCATGCATGTGGTTGACTGCTTTGCTTATTGCAACAGGTTTATGTGGACGGCACCACAACCATGTCTACCCATGAGAGAAAAGCAAGCATTAGAGAATTCTATGGTAAGTTTCTGCACTATGATTGGACTACCTGCCACAGGAATGAACTTGTAAAGCCTCTTGTCTATTATTCTGCAAATGTATTGCACGATTAATGCACTTGTACAGCCTCTGGTTTATGTTTTGTCTGCTGATGGCTGAACCTTTTCTGCTGTCAGCTGTAATTTATCCCTCTTTACTGCAACTTCAAAGAGGCGTGACTGATATGGAGGATAAAAAGCAAAAGGCAGTATGCATGGAAAGGTATAGGAGAAGAGATGATGAGGAACACCGGCAATGTTCGGATATAGATATTGAAAGGGAAGAAGAATGCGGAATCTGCATGGAGATGAACAGTAAGATTGTGTTGCCCAATTGCAACCATGCCATGTGCTTGAAATGCTACCATGAATGGTATCCTCTCTATATCTCTCCCATTTTACCCTTCTTGAGTCGTTAAAGTTCTCAAATATTATGGACTAGTTTTCTTAGATCACCATTATAGTAGTACTCGTGATTCTTCTTTCATTGGGATTTTGTTGACTGTGATGTCTGCATATAAGTATAGAACAGTCAGTTCTGTGCCGTTTAGCTGTTGAGTTTGCAACTAACACTTAATTGTTTTAACATTTTTCCTCTGCTCTGGTAACACATGCATACAAGTAACGACAGATGTGCAAAGGAGCACATTAGAGGGGAAAGTTTTCAGTTTTTTTATGGCAATCACATGTGAACTTCTAGGTGTTCCCAGGGATTCAGGTATAATAGTAGATTTTCAACTAGGGTCCCTGCTCACCTTGGGATTCATTTAAAATATCACTACAGCATGTATGCTTCACTACATGTTTGCTTGATCTGCAAAAGGGAAACATGAGATTTGGTGTGCAAGTCAGAGTGAACTCAGTACACTTGATTTTCATTCTTTTATTCAAGTGTGCCTTTGTTCCCCATAGGAAAACAATGATATTATTGCTTTTCAGAAAGAAAATTTCCTGAAATTTCTCGTGAGGTTTTGCTTCTTTTGTTGTCAGCTTGTGGTGCTTTTCCAACCTCTTCCATATTCAGATGGTTGATGCTTGGAGATGATATGGGCTTAATTGTTTGCAAAACATTCAACATGATTCCTTTTTCTCCAAGCAGTTGTTGAAGTCTAACATTGCATTTGTGGAACACTGGAACAACTATATGAGGAAGGCATCTTTGTGGCATATAGGTTTGTTAATTAATTATCACTTCCATGATCTGAGAGAATGTGTTCGTATAATTGATTAGGAGCTTGCCTGGTGCAGAACAGAAGCTCAAACTTGGCAATTAATGCTGCCTTGTGATCGGATAATGGTGGGGCTAGAATTTTAATCTGTAAGGAGTGCAATTGGTAGGTTAAGGGTTTAAGGACAGATTTGAGATTATCTTGGTTGAAGATAAGGCTGATTTTGGTGAATATCTGGATGAAGTAGGTTGCTGGATTTTTTGGACAGAATAATAAAGTAAAGTTTCTAGGGTTCTAATGTGAATTAAATTAAGGTTAAGGTTTAGATCAAAAGTTCAATTGTCGGTAATTCCGTTGAATATTCAACAGCTGGAGATTAAAAAAAAAAGGAGGAAAAAAAAAAGGTAGAGAAATTTAAGAGGCTCAATAAGGCCCTTTTAGAGTCTAGCCTAGAAAAATTTTAGTGGAGTCACTTCATTGAATTGTCTCTCGACACCCTTGCTTATATAGAAAAGCCAACACCATTTAGAAAACTATCGAGCTTAGAAACTCCAAGTGACTAAAGGCTTCCTAGACTTACAATGTTGCTATTAATTCTGGAACAAATAAAGGACTTAACAAGACCCATAATCAGATTAATTATTGACACTGATAATCAAAAAGGCCCTGGTTGTGAAAAATCCAAATCTTCTGATTCAAAAAGAGGGGAAGTGTATGGTTTTAACCCATCTCAATGTAGCTCTAGGTCAAGTTATCCATTGATGAGGGTTGTGAACAGGTAGTGTTGTGGACAATTGGCGAGAAAGAAAAAAATCAAATGAACAACACAGATTTGCCTCAATTCGACTTATATACTAACACCAGTTGAGAACCCTAACCTTAATCTTGGTACATTAAATTACCTACTTTTTTGCCAAGTGAGTATGGCCCATTCACTATCTCTTATATGGGGGGCCATGATCTTTTGGTAGGACTCAACAAACGTAAGACTGGATTTCAAGATTAAGACTAGAAATTTTACTTACAATTATCCAGCAATGTAACTAGATTTAATGGACACAAGAATTCATTTCTCCGGGAAGGATGAAGAACTAATCAAGGAGTATCTGAGGGAGACTATATGTTGGAGACCCTAATGTTTGTGTGGATGAGGATACCGAAGGGTAATAGTTGGTACTTGATTATTAGGCATTTTGTGACAGATAAGTCGATGCAAGAATGTCCTTAATTTGTACTTGCATATGCTTTTAGGATAAATAATTCTAAATAAAAAGACTGATGGACTTATGATAACCTTCAGAGGTGGAATGAATAAGATATAACTGTGGAAGACACAAAAAATGAAATTCCATGCTGAATGTTGCAATTATATTCCTTGCTCTACTTATCCTTTTTCATTTTGTTATTATTNACGAAGGGTAATAGTTGGTACTTGATTATTAGGCATTTTGTGACAGATAAGTCGATGCAAGAATGTCCTTAATTTGTGCTTGCATATGCTTTTAGGATAAATAATTCTAAATAAAAAGACTGATGGACTTATGATAACCTTCAGAGGTGGAATGAATAAGATATAACTGTGGAAGACACAAAAAATGAAATTCCATGCTGAATGTTGCAATTATATTCCTTGCTCTACTTATCCTTTTTCATTTTGTTATTATTTTTTCTTTTTTTTTTTT
>CAUOFW020008168.1:315586-362845 GCA_963454935.2 Ilex paraguariensis
TTTTTTTTTTTTTGGGGGGGGGGGGTGGATTATTATTGTTATCTTTTCCATTGACTTCAAAATTTTGTGAACTCCTGAATTTAATATAGACGGCAATTATGATCTGTTAAATGTTACAGGCGTTCGAGATCACAATCATGCCCCTTTTGCCGGGACAGTCTGAAAAGAGTTAACTCTGGTGACCTCTGGATTTTCATGGACAGTAGGGATGTCATTGACATGGCCACAGTAACAAGGGAGAATCTAAGAAGGCTGTTCATTTATATAGATAAGTTGCCTTTGATTGTTCCAGATACACTTTTTGACACCTATGATGGTCATCTAAGGTAGGTCACTGGTATTTTCTGGACTCTTGGTTTCTTGTGGCCCTATGCAGTGGTTTATTTCCATTCTTAATTAGATGAACCCAGCCCAAGTTATTGTGGGCATGGGGTTGAAACTGAGCTAGTGATCCAAAAGTTGTATTTTTAAGTTTCACCTAACCAATGTAAATGCTTGTACAGCTTGATAGTTTGTTTATTGGATATTCACAGACTTCCTCTTTCCTTTAATGCCACCGAAGTTTATTTCATATATTCAATTAGTAGTGCATATTCTACAAAGTTTTCTAAAGTGATGTAGCTGCTGCAGTGGTGATCCCTTTAATGAAATTGTGCCTGATTTTTTTGTGTATTATATTGATGGCCTTGGTAATTATCAGGAGGTTGACTGTTTTCTTGAGTGAATGCCAGCACATCAAATATTGAATTCACCCTCCCCGGTGGTACCAATCAACAACAACAGTGTCATTCTTAGATCATTAAACTTATGATTATAGACCAAGTATTGTTGGCTCAAAAACAGGGTCCTATAATAGGATGCTTACAACAGTGCTGTTTTAGCCTCGACGATGCCATTTTCTTGCATCTCCATCTTACTGATCCAAATCAAATTACAGCTGCATCTGCATGTTCTTTTGCCACATTTAAACGTGTCCAACGCCATTCATATGTTCATCTGGCAATGAAATTGGTAGAAAGAGTCGAGCTGTAAGTTATGTGGCCAAATAATCAAACTCAGGGAAATGTTTCTGCAATACTGTGAATTCTTACCTTCCAGGCCTCATTAATGGTGGTGAAATATGGGTCTATATGTACACCGCCAATAGCATATGGAAGTGGTTGGGCAGGATGGCCTAGCAGTGGAATCCTGGGTGGAATATGATCTTCTTCTGTATCATAATTGGCTTCATGATCTGTCACAAGAGTTCTCAAAACTGTGGCTAACAAGATTGAAAATCCCTGCATTTAGATAACATTTAACTTTAAGGTCTAGAAAATCCATGGCTGAAGAACACAGCTATTTGTAAATGTAAGTGGTAATTCCTGTAACCAGTTTCTCTGAAATGCTTTGTACTCGTTTGAATGCAAATGAACTCAATTTTTTCAGGGATTCGAGTAAAAATATCAAGCTTTGAAATTTTGGAAATGGATTTGGAGATGAGAACAACGAAAGCTACCAGTTCCTGGCTAGACATTGGGTTTGGTCTCAAGCAGCTGGCTTGTTACATTGCACAGAAACAATCATGAAGATACCTGTACTAGGATGATCAACGCACTAATCCATTTGCAGGTGTCAATATTTGACTTCACAAAGTCCTTGAAATCATCAAACCTCCCCGATCGATCCTCAGGTAAGTCCTGATTTATCACCACAGTGGTCGTGACTCATGACAAGCAAATTAGATGTTATATATAGGTCGTTTGGAGACTATACCTTCTCCCAGTCAGAGTTTAGGAGTATGTCTGCTATGATTGCAGTCTCTAATAGGAGGAGAAGAAACATCACAATCATATACTGTTCTAAAAGTTAAGGCTTAACAAAACTTGTGCATGTTTTAGCTAATCAATCTGCTACTTCATTTGGATGCTTACAAGTTAGTCATGCATCCTATGTAGCACATCAAACTAGATGTGACAGATTAGAAAAGAAGAACGAAACCCGAAAACTCTAGCAGAATAAGGATACACAAGAGAGGCAGCAAACATTTGCAGTATCTGCAGCAACATGGCCAAGGCATGTAACTGCACACAAGGTGATACCAATGCCAAGAGAAGCATGAATGAACCTGCAAGATTTTCCAGGAAAAATATTGAATTTCTTAGAAAGAGAGAAGTATAGAAAACCTGGAGAGTTACAAAAACAATGTAGAATGATATTTTTCTAAGTTATTTGGTCTGAAAAATAAAGAGAGAACACACATGGTACTCTTATATAACACTTTCAGTTCCAACATTTGCAGGCTGAAAAATGCAGCCATTGTTTGCAAAGTAAAGTGACTTCCAAAAAGAGCTTACCATGGAAAAGAAGAACTATAATCTTCAGGTGATGCGTCTCGCTGCCAAACTCTAGTCATCCATATAGTGTATAGTAACATAGCAATCCCTATGATCCCGATAGTCGAATTGAGAAGTTTCAAGCAAAACTGCAGGCAACTTTTCACAGCTCTCACCATTTTAATCAACTTTAACAGTATCAGTCCTTTGTTACCCAGATAGCTAAAGATAGACCAAATCAGCTCTCAAATCATGAACTCAAAGCAATTTCAAATGATACTTTTGGTGCATTCATCTAAGTTGATGGGGTTAGCTTTATAAGGTTGATTGATTTCTTAAGAAGAAAGCTAATTGCTTGGCCATTTTTCGAATGTGTAATGATTCTATATGAAATTGATGGTGCCAACATTTGAAATAGCAACAAGAGAGTGATTGAATTGATGGGTGAGATAGGAAATTTCCAAGAAACTTCGAAGTTTTTGGTTTTTAACTAGATGGTTTCTAGTGTAATCTTGCGAGTAATGTTCGGAGGCATTATTGTGGTTGTCGTAAGGACATAGGTTAATTTATGTTCATCTTGACTAATTCTCTCTTTAATTCGATCAAAAATAGATTGTTCACGTTAGAACTAAAATATTTACGATGAATAACATCAGAGGGTTATCGGTTAAAGACAAGTCCACACGGAGACTAAGAATAATGGTCAAGGGTTGACATGACAGTATTCTTGTCGGAAATTGATATTCAGTATATAATTATACATATGACATCTCATTGTTAGAATTTGATATACATGCCACTAATGTATTTGTTGTTCGTATCACCGTTGCATTGAATTTTTACTCATCAATAAATAATGGGCTTGAGTTTGAGTGATGCGAGGGGAAGTCGAGGAGGGGGTACCAAAAATGGTGGTGGTGGTGGTGGTTAGTAGCGGAGTAAGAAAAAAAATTTAGAGTGGACACATTGGTATGTTTTAATTTTTTTAATAGATCGTAAAATTTCATAAATTTANTAGTAGCGGAGTAAGAAAAAATTTTTAGAGTGGGCACATTGGTATGTTTCAATTTTTTTAATAGATCGTAAAATTTCATAAATTTATATTTATTAAAATTATATTTAATATTTTTTAAACATAAAAAATTAAAAATTGATATACATAACATGAAAAAAAATAATAATAATCAAAATTTCCTATCGAGAATGCAACTAATTATTATTACTTATAATTGATCATAATATGTTTTTATTATTTGAAAGAGTTACAAATTAATTTTATCAACAATATTTCTTTTATATATAAAATTGTAGTAACAATCTTTTCATTTTTAATACTATAGTTTACTATATAACGACATATTCGGACATGTCTAAAAGTTAATAATTATATTATTTGTAATTAATTTGATGGTTTAATTGGATAGATAGTAGAGTTTATTAAATATTAAGACTCACTATTATACTTAATATCGTAATGTATTAAGTCCTTAAATTAAGTTTCAATAATAGTGTTTAAATATTACAATCATTTAAATAACAGTTTATTCAAATTAATATCACTAGAACACAATATTACGGTGAACACAATTAAATATGTCTAAATTTTATTTTAAAAAATATATACTTAATATGAAGCAAAAAAAAAAAATTGGTTTTTTTGGGGGGGTGGGGGGAGATGTGCCCACCCTAGCCTAAGGGTGGCTCCACCCCTGGTGGTGGTTAAGGAGTTGGGTTTTTATACTCACTAGAATGGTGGTGGTGGATAGGGGCTATTTGGGTGCCAATTTTAGANAGTAAAGTGACTTCCAAAAAGAGCTTACCATGGAAAAGAAGAACTATAATCTTCAGGTGATGCGTCTCGCTGCCAAACTCTAGTCATCCATATAGTGTATAGTAACATAGCAATCCCTATGATCCCGATAGTCGAATTGAGAAGTTTCAAGCAAAACTGCAGGCAACTTTTCACAGCTCTCACCATTTTAATCAACTTTAACAGTATCAGTCCTTTGTTACCCAGATAGCTAAAGATAGACCAAATCAGCTCTCAAATCATGAACTCAAAGCAATTTCAAATGATACTTTTGGTGCATTCATCTAAGTTGATGAGGTTAGCTTTATAAGGTTGATTGATTTCTTAAGAAGAAAGCTAATTGCTTGGCCATTTTTCGAATGTGTAATGATTCTATATGAAATTGATGGTGCCAACATTTGAAATAGCAACAAGAGAGTGATTGAATTGATGGGTGAGATAGGAAATTTCCAAGAAACTTCGAAGTTTTTGGTTTTTAACTAGATGGTTTCTAGTGTAATCTTGCGAGTAATGTTCGGAGGCATTATTGTGGTTGTCGTAAGGACATAGGTTAATTTATGTTCATCTTGACTAATTCTCTCTTTAATTCGATCNAAGTAATGTTCTGAGGTATTATTGTGGTTGTCGTGAGGACATAGGTTAATTTATGCTCATCTTGACTAATTCTCTCTTTAATTCGATCAAAAATAGATTGTTCACGTTAGAACTAAAATATTTACGATGGATAACATCAGAGGGTTATCGGTTAAAGACAAGTCCACACGGAGACTAAGAATAATGATCGAGGGTTGACATGACAGTATTCTTGTCGGAAATTGATATTCAGTGTATAATTGTACATATGACATCTCATTGTTAGAATTTGATATACATGCCACTAATGTATTTGTTGTCCGTATCACCGTTGCATTGAATTTTTACTCATCAATAAATAATGGGCTTGAGTTTGAGNTGTAAAGTGACTTCCAAAAAGAGCTTACCATGGAAAAGAAGAACTATAATCTTCAGGTGATGCGTCTCGCTGCCAAACTCTAATCATCCATATAGTGTATAGTAACATAGCAATCCCTATGATCCCGATAGTCGAATTGAGAAGTTTCAAGCAAAACTGCAGGCAACTTTTCACAGCTCTCACCATTTTAATCAACTTTAACAGTATCAGTCCTTTGTTACCCAGATAGCTAAAGATAGACCAAATCAGCTCTCAAATCATGAACTCAAAGCAATTTCAAATGATACTTTTGGTGCATTCATCTAAGTTGATGGGGTTAGCTTTATAAGGTTGATTGATTTCTTAAGAAGAAAGCTAATTGCTTGGCCATTTTTCGAATGTGTAATGATTCTATATGAAATTGATGGTGCCAACATTTGAAATAGCAACAAGAGAGTGATTGAATTGATGGGTGAGATAGGAAATTTCCAAGAAACTTCGAAGTTTTTGGTTTTTAACTAGATGGTTTCTAGTGTAATCTTGCGAGTAATGTTCGGAGGCATTATTGTGGTTGTCGTAAGGACATAGGTTAATTTATGTTCATCTTGACTAATTCTCTCTTTAATTCGATCAAAAATAGATTGTTCACGTTAGAACTAAAATATTTACGATGAATAACATCAGAGGGTTATCGGTTAAAGACAAGTCCACACGGAGACTAAGAATAATGGTCAAGGGTTGACATGACAGTATTCTTGTCGGAAATTGATATTCAGTATATAATTATACATATGACATCTCATTGTTAGAATTTGATATACATGCCACTAATGTATTTGTTGTTCGTATCACCGTTGCATTGAATTTTTACTCATCAATAAATAATGGGCTTGAGTTTGAGTGATGCGAGGGGAAGTCGAGGAGGGGGTACCAAAAATGGTGGTGGTGGTGGTGGTTAGTAGCGGAGTAAGAAAAAAAATTTAGAGTGGACACATTGGTATGTTTTAATTTTTTTAATAGATCGTAAAATTTCATAAATTTATATTTATTAAAATTATATTTAATATGTTTTAAACATAAAAAATTAAAAATTGATATACATAACATGAAAAAAAATAATAATAATCAAAATTTCCTATCGAGAATGCAACTAATTATTATTACTTATAATTGATCATAATATGTTTTTATTATTTGAAAGAGTTACAAATTAATTTTATCAACAATATTTCTTTTATATATAAAATTGTAGTAACAATCTTTTCATTTTTAATACTATAGTTTACTATATAACGACATATTCGGACATGTCTAAAAGTTAATAATTATATTATTTGTAATTAATTTGATGGTTTAATTGGATAGATAGTAGAGTTTANCAATCTTTCATTTTTAATACTATAGTTTACTATATAACGACATATTCGGACATGTCTAAAAGTTAATAATTATATTAGTTGTAATTAATTTGATGGTTTAATTGGATAGATAGTAGAGTTTATTAAATATTAAGACTCACTATTATACTTAATATCGTAATGTATTAAGTCCTTAAATTAAGTTTCAATAATAGTGTTTAAATATTACAATCATTTAAATAACAGTTTATTCAAATTAATATCACTAGAACACAATATTACGGTGAACACAATTAAATATGTCTAAATTTTATTTTAAAAAATATATACTTAATATGAAGCAAAAAAAAAAAATTGGTTTTTTTGGGGGGGTGGGGGGAGATGTGCCCACCCTAGCCTAAGGGTGGCTCCACCCCTGGTGGTGGTTAAGGAGTTGGGTTTTTATACTCACTAGAATGGTGGTGGTGGATAGGGGCTATTTGGGTGCCAATTTTAGATGATATGCAAAAGGAAAGTTAAAGAGTGATTACAAATAATTGTTAAAAGTCTCTCTAAGTCTAATTAATGCATGTACTTGGTGAATAATTACATATCTGATAATTATTCTATAAGTCTTATGAAAGCTTACCTTGTAGAAGTTTCTAATCACAAGGAAAAAAAAAAGTCGAGGGATAACAAATATTGTTGACGGTAATAAACCAAGTTGGTTAAATGATACGGGTCCGTAAGTATGGGATAATTTTGTTAATTTACCACGAAATAAAAATATACATAACACAATAACTATTGAATTATTTATTCATAATTTATAATTTAATGCTTTAATCACAATAAATATATTTNTAGTGTTTAAATATTACAATCATTTAAATAACAGTTTATTCAAATTAATATCACTAGAACACAATATTACGGTGAACACAATTAAATATGTCTAAATTTTATTTTAAAAAATATATACTTAATATGAAGCAAAAAAAAAAAATTGGTTTTTTTGGGGGGGTGGGGGGAGATGTGCCCACCCTAGCCTAAGGGTGGCTCCACCCCTGGTGGTGGTTAAGGAGTTGGGTTTTTATACTCACTAGAATGGTGGTGGTGGATAGGGGCTATTTGGGTGCCAATTTTAGATGATATGCAAAAGGAAAGTTAAAGAGTGATTACAAATAATTGTTAAAAGTCTCTCTAAGTCTAATTAATGCATGTACTTGGTGAATAATTACATATCTGATAATTATTCTATAAGTCTTATGAAAGCTTACCTTGGAGAAGTTTCTAATCACAAGGAAAAAAAAAAGTCGAGGGATAACAAATATTGTTGACGGTAATAAATCAAGTTGGTTAAATGATACGGGTCCATAAATGTGGGATAATTTTGTTAATTTACCACGAAAAAAAAATATACATAACACAATAACGATTGAATTATTTATTCATAATTTATAATTTAATGCTTTAATCACAATAAATATATTTATGAATATTTAAACTTTTAATTACAATAAATAAATATTTTAATCGTAGTTTCTAATTACAATAACCTCAATAAATATTTAAATCACAATAAAAAAAATAAGTGGTCAAGATTAATTCACATTCCATGTAGCTGATTACAGGCGATCCAGCCTCCGTCTTCCCTCCAAACTACTTTCAGATAAGATGACACATACAGTTAAGAAACTTGAACTCAGCTCCTTCAATGAAACTCACCACCACCTTCACCGCCGTCAAACCTCTTCCACCACCGAATCTCCACCGTCCACTCAAACCCTTCATTTCGCTCTCTTCCCTATCAACTCAGCGACTCACACTCGCCNCATTGTTCAAAAATTAACAATCATTTAAATAACCGTTTATTCAAATTAATATCACTAGAACACAATATTACGGTGAACATAATTAAATATGTCTAAATTTTATTTTAAAAAATATATACTTAATATGAAGCAAAAAAAAAAAATTGGTTTTTTTGGGGGGGTGGGGGGAGATGTGCCCACCCTAGCCTAAGGGTGGCTCCACCCCTGGTGGTGGTTAAGGAGTTGGGTTTTTATACTCACTAGAATGGTGGTGGTGGATAGGGGCTATTTGGGTGCCAATTTTAGATGATATGCAAAAGGAAAGTTAAAGAGTGATTACAAATAATTGTTAAAAGTCTCTCTAAGTCTAATTAATGCATGTACTTGGTGAATAATTACATATCTGATAATTATTCTATAAATCTTATGAAAGCTTACCTTGGAGAAGTTTCTAATCACAAGGAAAAAAAAAAGTCGAGGGATAACAAATATTGTTGACGGTAATAAATCAAGTTGGTTAAATGATACGGGTCCATAAATGTGGGATAATTTTGTTAATTTACCACGAAAAAAAAATATACATAACACAATAACGATTGAATTATTTATTCATAATTTATAATTTAATGCTTTAATCACAATAAATATATTTATGAATATTTAAACTTTTAATTACAATAAATAAATATTTTAATCGTAGTTTCTAATTACAATAACCTCAATAAATATTTAAATCACAATAAAAAAAATAAATGGTCAAGATTAATTCACATTCCATGTAGCTGATTACAGGCGATCCAGCCTCCGTCTTCCCTCCAAACTACTTTCAGATAAGATGACACATACAGTTAAGAAACTTGAACTCAGCTCCTTCAATGAGACTCACCACCACCTTCACCGCCGTCAAACCTCTTCCACCACCGAATCTCCACCGTCCACTCAAACCCTTCATTTCGCTCTCTTCCCTATCAACTCAGCGACTCACACTCGCCGAGTCCCTCCAGTCCGAAACTCTCAAAACCCTAGAATGGCCCTCTGTTTGTACCCAACTCTCCGCCTTCACTTCCACCACTATGGGCATTTCCGCCGCCCAAGACGGCCGAATTCCGCTGGGACGCAGCCCGGAAGAGAGCAAGAGACTCCTGGCCCAGACCTCCGCTGCCGTAGCGCTTCCTCGGCCGTTGGATTTCTCGGGGATCGATGATATATCGGAGATATTGAATTCTTCGGTTGCCGGTAAATTGGCCTCGATTAGCGAGCTCTGTGCCGTGAAACGGACTTTGAAATCGGCGAGGGCGTTGTTAGAACAGTTGGAGGAGCTTTCTTTGGAGAGTGATTCACCTGAAACGTACGTACTTATATTTTTATTTTTGAACTACATATGTGTTGCTTTTTCTATAATTTATATATTAAAATACTTTTCTGGACTGAAGTTTAGTTACTTTGAATCTGAGTTGATTGGTGTTAAGAACAGTACTAAAATTTATTGATCATATCAATAAATCCACAACCTTTCCCGCTCATCCACAGTTTGAAAGTGCAAATTATTCATTTTCTGAAGGATGCACACCTTAAAAGAAACATAAGTACTTTCTAAAAATTGTGTATCTTTCTTAACAATTGTATATTCTTCAGAAAAGAAAAAGACATGCACACTTAGGGATGACAGGAAGCCAGAAAGGCTGTGGATTCTATATAGTATTTTTAGTACCTTTGAATTTCACTTGGTGTGAGAAAATTTGGGTAACATAGTTACATGGTTGTTATTTTGTGAAATCAATTTTCTTGATTGTAGTATTTTAGTAGTTTAAATTATAGTATAGTTTAAATAGGATAAGTCAAATGCCTTGGTTGTCCAGTGTGGATTTTCTGCATAAATGTTGTGGTTGTTGCATTAAGATTGTGATTTGGAATTAGCATCTAGATGATGGACAGTCCTATCATAATTTGCTTAAAATTTTTGGGGGAAATGTACAATGTATTAAAATCGTCTGAGCATATGGAAAACAAATGCTTCTGTAATGAACATTATGCAGGCCCTGACTTCTTAATAAACTGTCGTAGAACATATTAAAGGTTTTGATGTGGTGCTCCAAGATCCCCTGGTTTGCAGTTTNGCTGAGCATATGGAAAACAAATGCTTCTGTAATGAACATTATGCAGGCCCTGACTTCTTAATAAACTGCCGTAGAACATATTAAAGGTTTTGATGTGGTGCTCCAAGATCCCCTGGTTTGCAGTTTTGTAATTTAGTGAGTTTCAAGTTGAGTTAATGAAAGTGTCCCAGGCTTCAAAGGTCAGGCTTGAACTTGGATCTATGTGCAAGTTTTCAGCATATCTAAGACTCTAAGTGGTTCTTCCTGTTTGGCTGGCAGTTGATACAAGTGGGGGGAAGCTTGAATCATTTGGTAATTATAGATTCTATTAATGTCTCAGCAAGGATTTGCAAAGAAGCAACAGATTTGGATTGTTGCAATTGGAGTCAATGCTAGTTTTCTCCTGTTCTTTCACATATCTGAACATAGAAGCTGCTGCATGAAATACTAATTTTGTGTTCATGAACAGATTCATTGGGTTCCATCTATCTTTTGTATTTGAACAGGTACTCCCCTTTGGTTGAAATTCTACAGAATTGCAATTTTCTGATGGAATTGGAGCAAAAAATAGAATTTTGTATAGATTGTAATTTTTCAATAATCCTCGATAGGGCTAGTGAGGACCTGGAAATCATTAGGTCAGAAAGAAAGAGGAACATGGAAAATCTAGAATCTCTGTTGAAGAAAGTATCGGCTAAGATTTTTCAATCTGGAGGCATTGACAGACCATTGGTAACCAAGCGCAGATCAAGGATGTGTGTTGGTATCAGGGCTTCCCATAGATCTTTGCTTCCAGAAGGTGTTATTCTAAATGTCAGCAGCTCTGGAGCAACATATTTTATGGAACCCAAAGAGGCTGTAGACTTAAACAACATGGAAGTGAGGCTTTCAAACTCCGAGAAAATTGAGGAGCAAGCCATTTTGAGCCTGCTTACATCTGAAATTGTGGAATCAGAAACAGAGATCATTTATTTGTTGGATAAAGTATTGGAACTTGATCTTGCATTTGCAAGAGCTACTCATGCTCAGTGGATAAATGGGGTCTGTCCGGTTTTAAGTTCAGATGGTTCTGACTGTATTCAATCTGATAGAACTGATTATTCTTTCTCAGTAGATATTGAAACTATACAACATCCATTGCTCCTGGAGGCCTCTCTGAAGAGGCAGCCAGTTCTTGTAGCATCTAAATCTGAGAGTTCATTTTCTTTGGAAGAGGGAAATGGCATGATGAGTGCTGAAATATCCTCTGGAGCATCTGATTTTCCTGTGCCTATTGACATTAAAATTGGATGTGGAACTAAGGTGGTAGTGATCTCAGGACCTAATACAGGAGGCAAAACTGCTTCCATGAAAACGCTAGGCCTGGCTTCAGTCATGTTGAAGGCTGGCATGTATTTGCCTGCTAGAAACCACCCGAGACTTCCGTGGTTCGATCTTATTCTTGCAGATATTGGAGATTCCCAGGTAGTAGTTAGCTCTCTCTCTCTCACACACACACATTTATTTTCAACAAAGTTATATATAATGGTGAGACTGTTATTTTGAAATTGCAGTCTTTGGAACAAAGTCTCTCAACTTTTAGTGGGCACATCTTGCGGCTCTGCAAGATCTTAGAAGTGGCCTCTGAAAAATCTCTTGTCCTTATTGATGAAATTGGGAGCGGGACTGATCCTTCAGAAGGTGTGGCTCTTTCATCCAGTATATTGCAGTATCTTAAGGATAGAATAAACTTGGCTGTTGTAACTACCCATTATGCGGATTTAACTCGCCTCAAGGAGAAGGATACTCGGTTTGAGAATGCAGCAATGGAATTTTCTTTGGAGACTCTACAACCTACCTATCAGATTCTTTGGGGAACCATGGGTGAATCAAATGCCTTGAGTATTGCTAAATCAATAGGCTTTGATGAGAAAATAATTACATGTGCACAAACATGGGTGGAGAAGTTGATGCCAGAAAAGCTGCAGAAGCGGAAAGGTTTACTGTATCAGTCATTAATGGAGGAGAGAAACAGATTAGAAACTCAGGCAAGGAGAGCTGCATCTCTTCACTCAGAAATTATGGATCTTTATCATGAGGTATGGTTCTAAAGGTTCAACTGGGAGAGAATGTCTGCATAATATCTTTCCACAATGTTACTGCTAAACAATGTAAATCGTTTGGTGTATCTAACCCAAGTAGTTAAGATTCAGAGTAGATAAGTTCGAAATAGAGGGACAATATGATGTTTTAACTGTTGCTCATTTTTCGTGAGGTTTAGAGTGGTGTGTCCCTAGTTTGTACTTGAATAGACGGTGTTGTTAAGTTCCTGGTATTTTGATGTGCTCCATTCAGTACTCCTTTTAGGCTTAAGCTTAGGCAGTGAAGCTGCAAAGCAACCAGAATGTTAAACTGCATGTCAAAAACAAAAAAGAATGTTAACTGGGCACAATTACAATTTTATTGCTGTCCGCTTCTACATTTTAACATTATTTTTAGCAACGTATACTGCATCTGCAAACTGCCCCTTATTTTTAGCAACGTATATCATGCTGTTGTTAAAATTTGTAATTCTGGCCTAACACTTGAAGGGGTGCATGCATGCTGATGCCATGAACAGTCAAATAAGGACGTTTATTATTTGTTGTATGCACTTATGAATATGTATATAATGTGATTTGGAGTAGGTGTTCTTTTAAGCCATGAAGGATCAAATTTCCATAGGATGATTGCAATATATGTTTCATAATTAAAACAAACATCATTAACTCAGTGACATCTTTGTTTCGTTTTATTTTGCTCTTGTATAAACAAGTGGAGATCTATGATGAGGCAGCAGATCTTGATTTGCGTGAGGCAGCTCTTAAGGCAAAAGAAACCCAACAGGTTGTACATGAACTAAAGTTGGTGAAATCTCAAATAGAAGCTGTAATACAGGAGTTTGAAAACCAACTGAAAACTTCGGCTGCTGATCAGTTTAATTCAATTCTCAAGAAATCAGAGTTGGCAATTGCATCCATTGTCCAAGCTCATAGTCCAAAAGATGGGTTCGCCCCAAGAGAAACAGACGGTTCTTATATACCACAGCTCGGAGAGCAAGTCTATGTAAAGGCATTAGGAAATAAGTTGGCCACTGTAGTTGAAGCACCAGGGGATGATGATGCTGTCCTTGTCCAGTATGGAAAGATCAGGGTCCGTGTCAATATAAGCAGTTTAAGAGCTATATCGAATAGTGAGAGAAATGCTGCATCAAGTAATGTCCCACAGTTGAAGAGGCAGGTATGTACTGTATAGTTTCGGTGCTTTGTATCCAAGTTACTGTGTTGTTAAGAATTTCTTGTTATTTTGTATCCTTTATTGGAACACTACTTCACCTAGCATGAACGGAAGATAACCTACCCATCCCCACCAAGGATCATCATGTTTGTGTCAATGAATGTTTATACGTATGCTATTACATCCCTTGGTTGCTTAATTTCAGGAGTTGATTTCTTTCTTGAGTTTGCGCTAAATTTTTGTGATTGTTACCCGATTTCCACATGACCATTCCCACCCAATTAAGCTGGTGATATACCTTATTCTGCTACCTGATCCCAACGAACCTTCATTTAGTTCTCATAAGATAGACTGTAGAATTTCAATATGTGAAACACTGGTCTAGCCAATTGACTCCTACTCACACAGCCACATGCCAATGATAATGTAAGGCATGGATGCAGCTTGCACATATATGGTTTATGTCATGTGACTCATGTCTATAAGATTGAAATATAACCGTCTTTTTAATTAGTCTTATTAAGTTGACAAAATTATGCGTTGCTTTGTGTAGCTTGTTTTCGCAACCTCTTTTAATAATTTTATATAATTGGACCAAACCCCATTTATATTGATCAAACATGTGGTTACATCTGATAACGTAGGCTCAGGGAAGCAGGAACTTCAGGAATGCTTCAGAGGCCAGCAATGTGGAGGCCAATTCCTATGGACCCGCGATCCAGACATCCAAGAACACTGTAGATTTACGTGGCATGCGAGTGGAGGAAGCGTCTCACCACCTCAACATTGCCATCAGTGCAAGAGCACCTAATTCAGTTCTCTTCATTATACATGGGATGGGCACTGGGGTTGTGAAGGAGTGTGTACTTGAGATATTGAGAAAGCATCCACGCATTGCCAAGTTTGAACAGGAAAGTCCTATGAATTATGGTTGTACAGTTGCTTATATCAAGTGAATGCCACTTTATGCTTCAGTGGGAAATGAAAGATTCTCAAAAGATCATATAGATAATCTACCATTTCTTGTATAGTAGCATGTTCTTGTGCAGTAGAATGTTTAGTGTAATTGGCATAAAATTAGAGGGATCGAGTCTTTTTTAAGTTACTTATTTCGTAAACGATTGTCTAAGTGAAGTCAATGAAAAAAAATATATGACACAATTTATTTATATATTAGTTATACATAATTAATACACAATATGAATTTGACACGACACAATTTGTTAGATATAAATTAATAAATAAATTAGACATAAATAAAATATTTTTTAGAATGAATCTATTAAAATTTAACATGATCTTGTCTCAATCGAGCCGATTGATAACCTGGAAGAATCAAATCATGTCTATTAAAAAATTATTTAATTTTAACTCATCTGCGTTTAAAAAATGAGCTGAATTGAAATCGAGTCCGAATAGTTGATTTGAATTATCAGCCCTACCCAGCCAAACTTTTCTTGGCTTTTCTGTTCATCCTTACTTCTATCTCACACAACACACACGTACTCACTAAACAAACAGAGAGCTGCCACTTGCCGCCACCATTGCTTCTCCTACGTCACTCATCAGCCTCCATTAATTTTCAGTTCTAACCAACATATAGATAAGCATGAATCAAATTTCAGCAATGGTAAGTTCGTTCAACACAGGCTATAAACCATTTTCTGGTATTGGGGATTCGTGGGTCTTGAATAGTTTGCCGAAAAATGTTGGCCGTATTTGAGAAAGGAGTGGCGAACCCACCGGAGGAGCTGAGTCTTCCGGCGGCGGGAAGGCCGAGTTTGAGAGCTAGGAAAGAAATTGCAGAGATTTTCCAGTCATGGCGACGGGATTCAACTCTGTATGGCCTTTCGAATGGGAACTTTATGGCTTTGTCACACGAGGGCGAATTTCCATTGCATCCAAGGTAACACGGTCTTATTTTTTCCCTTATTGTACTGAAAATTACTACTTTTTAAGTGGTTTAAGTTACCAACTGTTTGAGGTAAATCCACGAATATTCTTAATAATTTTAACTTTTAAATGTTGTAATTTTACTTTTAAAAGTTGTAATCATGATATTTTAAGGTTGATTATGCATTTTTCAGTTGTAATTTTTACCTCAAAAAATTATAACATGACTTTAAAAAATTATAAATTTTGATACGACATTGAAGTTGGTATGGTAGTCTTCCTAGTTTATCATGTTCTTAGTCGAATTTGTATTCATTCATGCAAGTATGGACCAGGAATTTAATCTTTTAGATGATAAAACTAGAGTTTTGAAAAGTATTGGGGAGGAGCGTAGATAATATGAGACAAAAGTGAAATAAGAGGATTTTCCAAACCTTGGCGGTCCCTACCTCCTCCCATCATTGCCTGCATACATGGATGTTAGAATAGGTGGCTCATATTCAATACATGGAGAGGTCCACAAAGTGTAGGCCAGTTGTTGGAGTGCAGTTTTCTATGTTTATGTTCTATGAATAGCCCNTAGCCTAGATAATATGAGACAAAAGTGAAATAAGAGGATTTTCCAAACCTTGGCGGTCCCTACCTCCTCCCATCATTGCATGCATACATGGATGTTAGAATAGGTGGCTCATATTCAATACATGGAGAGGTCCACCAAGTGTAGGCCAGTTGTTGGAGTGCAGTTTTCTATGTTTATGTTCTATGAATAGCCCTACTTTTGGTGTGGAATAAAAATAATGCAGCTGTTCTCTCATGGATGTAGTTTAGTTGCGTTCATCGCACACAAATTATAACTATGGACATATCTCTTGCTTCATTTTTTTTGCACCTTAACACCTCAATTGGGTTTGTTTACAACTCAATCTTATGTTTTTTTTCTTCTTAAAATGAGATCATTTGAGATCAATACTTAATAATTTCAGATGACTTTGAGCTGCAACTATTGGTGCAATACCCATTATTATAATGTGGTAGGCAAAGACAGCAAAGGATCATAACCCCAATTCGGGATCTGTGAAAAGTTTCAAGTATAATAGTAGTAAGGATAAGTCTGTGGTAATGAAAGTGTTTTCNAGCTCATAGTCCAAAAGATGGGTTCGCCCCAAGAGAAACAGACGGTTCTTATATACCACAGCTCGGAGAGCAAGTCTATGTAAAGGCATTAGGAAATAAGTTGGCCACTGTAGTTGAAGCACCAGGGGATGATGATGCTGTCCTTGTCCAGTATGGAAAGATCAGGGTCCGTGTCAATATAAGCAGTTTAAGAGCTATATCGAATAGTGAGAGAAATGCTGCATCAAGTAATGTCCCACAGTTGAAGAGGCAGGTATGTACTGTATAGTTTCGGTGCTTTGTATCCAAGTTACTGTGTTGTTAAGAATTTCTTGTTATTTTGTATCCTTTATTGGAACACTACTTCACCTAGCATGAACGGAAGATAACCTACCCATCCCCACCAAGGATCATCATGTTTGTGTCAATGAATGTTTATACGTATGGTATTACATCCCTTGGTTGCTTAATTTCAGGAGTTGATTTCTTTCTTGAGTTTGCGCTAAATTTTTGTGATTGTAACCCGATTTCCACATGACCATTCCTACCCAATTAAGCTGGTGATATACCTTATTCTGCTACCTGATCCCAACGAACCTTCATNCTATTACATCCCTTGGTTGCTTAATTTCAGGAGTTGATTTCTTTCTTGAGTTTGCGCTAAATTTTTGTGATTGTTACCCGATTTCCACATGACCATTCCCACCCAATTAAGCTGGTGATATACCTTATTCTGCTACCTGATCCCAACGAACCTTCATTTAGTTCTCATAAGATAGACTGTAGAATTTCAATATGTGAAACACTGGTCTAGCCAATTGACTCCTACTCACACAGCCACATGCCAATGATAATGTAAGGCATGGATGCAGCTTGCACATATATGGTTTATGTCATGTGACTCATGTCTATAAGATTGAAATATAACCGTCTTTTTAATTAGTCTTATTAAGTTGACAAAATTATGCGTTGCTTTGTGTAGCTTGTTTTCGCAACCTCTTTTAATAATTTTATATAATTGGACCAAACCCCATTTATATTGATCAAACATGTGGTTACATCTGATAACGTAGGCTCAGGGAAGCAGGAACTTCAGGAATGCTTCAGAGGCCAGCAATGTGGAGGCCAATTCCTATGGACCCGCGATCCAGACATCCAAGAACACTGTAGATTTACGTGGCATGCGAGTGGAGGAAGCGTCTCACCACCTCAACATTGCCATCAGTGCAAGAGCACCTAATTCAGTTCTCTTCATTATACATGGGATGGGCACTGGGGTTGTGAAGGAGTGTGTACTTGAGATATTGAGAAAGCATCCACGCATTGCCAAGTTTGAACAGGAAAGTCCTATGAATTATGGTTGTACAGTTGCTTATATCAAGTGAATGCCACTTTATGCTTCAGTGGGAAATGAAAGATTCTCAAAAGATCATATAGATAATCTACCATTTCTTGTATAGTAGCATGTTCTTGTGCAGTAGAATGTTTAGTGTAATTGGCATAAAATTAGAGGGATCGAGTCTTTTTTAAGTTACTTATTTCGTAAACGATTGTCTAAGTGAAGTCAATGAAAAAAAATATATGACACAATTTATTTATATATTAGTTATACATAATTAATACACAATATGAATTTGACACGACACAATTTGTTAGATATAAATTAATAAATAAATTAGACATAAATAAAATATTTTTTAGAATGAATCTATTAAAATTTAACATGATCTTGTCTCAATCGAGCCGATTGATAACCTGGAAGAATCAAATCATGTCTATTTATTGTCAAGCTGAAATTGCACGCAGGCTCTTGATGACGTCCAGATATGGAGCTGGAGCAGAATTTTGTGAATTTAAATTGAATTTTTAAACGAATTTAAAAATTATTTAATTTTAACTCATCTGCGTTTAAAAAATGAGCTGAATTGAAATCGAGTCCGAATAGTTGATTTGAATTATCAGCCCTACCCAGCCAAACTTTTCTTGGCTTTTCTGTTCATCCTTACTTCTATCTCACACAACACACACGTACTCACTAAACAAACAGAGAGCTGCCACTTGCCGCCACCATTGCTTCTCCTACGTCACTCATCAGCCTCCATTAATTTTCAGTTCTAACCAACATATAGATAAGCATGAATCAAATTTCAGCAATGGTAAGTTCGTTCAACACAGGCTATAAACCATTTTCTGGTATTGGGGATTCGTGGGTCTTGAATAGTTTGCCGAAAAATGTTGGCCGTATTNCAAATTAATAAATAAATTAGACATAAATAAAATATTTTTTAGAATGAATCTATTAAAGTTTAACATGATCTTGTCTCAATCGAGCCGATTGATAACCTGGAAGAATCAAATCATGTCTATTAAAAAATTATTTAATTTTAACTCATCTGCGTTTAAAAAATGAGCTGAATTGAAATCGAGTCCGAATAGTTGATTTGAATTATCAGCCCTACCCAGCCAAACTTTTCTTGGCTTTTCTGTTCATCCTTACTTCTATCTCACACAACACACACGTACTCACTAAACAAACAGAGAGCTGCCACTTGCCGCCACCATTGCTTCTCCTACGTCACTCATCAGCCTCCATTAATTTTCAGTTCTAACCAACATATAGATAAGCATGAATCAAATTTCAGCAATGGTAAGTTCGTTCAACACAGGCTATAAACCATTTTCTGGTATTGGGGATTCGTGGGTCTTGAATAGTTTGCCGAAAAATGTTGGCCGTATTTGAGAAAGGAGTGGCGAACCCACCGGAGGAGCTGAGTCTTCCGGCGGCGGGAAGGCCGAGTTTGAGAGCTAGGAAAGAAATTGCAGAGATTTTCCAGTCATGGCGACGGGATTCAACTCTGTATGGCCTTTCGAATGGGAACTTTATGGCTTTGTCACACGAGGGCGAATTTCCATTGCATCCAAGGTAACACGGTCTTATTTTTTCCCTTATTGTACTGAAAATTACTACTTTTTAAGTGGTTTAAGTTACCAACTGTTTGAGGTAAATCCACGAATATTCTTAATAATTTTAACTTTTAAATGTTGTAATTTTACTTTTAAAAGTTGTAATCATGATATTTTAAGGTTGATTATGCATTTTTCAGTTGTAATTTTTACCTCAAAAAATTATAACATGACTTTAAAAAATTATAAATTTTGATACGACATTGAAGTTGGTATGGTAGTCTTCCTAGTTTATCATGTTCTTAGTCGAATTTGTATTCATTCATGCAAGTATGGACCAGGAATTTAATCTTTTAGATGATAAAACTAGAGTTTTGAAAAGTATTGGGGAGGAGCGTAGATAATATGAGACAAAAGTGAAATAAGAGGATTTTCCAAACCTTGGCGGTCCCTACCTCCTCCCATCATTGCCTGCATACATGGATGTTAGAATAGGTGGCTCATATTCAATACATGGAGAGGTCCACAAAGTGTAGGCCAGTTGTTGGAGTGCAGTTTTCTATGTTTATGTTCTATGAATAGCCCTACTTTTGGTGTGGAATAAAAATAATGCAGCTGTTCTCTCATGGATGTAGTTTAGTTGCGTTCATCGCACACAAATTATAACTATGGACATATCTCTTGCTTCATTTTTTTTGCACCTTAACACCTCAATTGGGTTTGTTTACAACTCAATCTTATGTTTTTTTTCTTCTTAAAATGAGATCATTTGAGATCAATACTTAATAATTTCAGATGACTTTGAGCTGCAACTATTGGTGCAATACCCATTATTATAATGTGGTAGGCAAAGACAGCAAAGGATCATAACCCCAATTCGGGATCTGTGAAAAGTTTCAAGTATAATAGTAGTAAGGATAAGTCTGTGGTAATGAAAGTGTTTTCTAGGTGCTGTGCCACAAAATACAATTTTTGAGGGGCAAGTCATAACTTTTTGGGACGTCAGCCTAAACTCCCTACAAAAGTTATAACCGGACCTTCATAAATTGTAGTGTTTTTTAGGATTGATCCTTCTCCTATTGTAATTTGACCTCAAAAAGGTATAACTTAACCCGCTCAAATTGTCACTAATGATGAATGCCACCATATTCATTCATTCATGGGATATTTAACTTCACTGTTGACATGAGAACCTGATCCGGATGCGTGCAAATGGAATCGGCTAAATTGGTCTTATTTGTGTGATTTAGGTCCATTGTTGTCAAGGATGACATTTTCTGCATATTCACTGGGTCTCTAAACAACACTTGTGAACTACGGAGACACTATGGCCTTTCGAGACAAGTGACAGAAGCCATGCTAGTAATTGAAGCTTATAAAGTCTTGAGGGATCGGGCCCCCTACCCGCCTGATCAAGTCGTCAAAGAACTTGAAGGAAAATTTGCTTTTATATTGTTTGATGCTAATGCTGCTAACCTCTTTCTTGCCAGGGTGAGTTCAAACTCAATATCAGATTCGTAGTTGCTCTGAATGGATTATTAACCTCATTCGCTTGAAATCTTTTGAAATCGGATAATTCCCAGAAAAATATCTTACCTTTGCTATTGAGGACAATAGCATCAACATAAATCAAGGAAAGTGAAGCATTTGTAAATTTTAATGGTTTTAAGTAAGCTGAAACTAGCTGCTGTTAATGTTAGCATAATTACTAAACATACTAGGATCGTGACGGATTCATGCAATTTCACTGGGGAATGGCCGGCGATAGGTCCTTAGTCTGTTCGGATGATCCAAAAATCATAATGGAGGCTTGTGGAAACTGTTATGCACCTTTTCCTCCAGGTTTTTCTGTTCAATTATTCTTCTTTAGTTAATTATGCCTCCTTTGCTTGCTGATATGCTAATTCGCATGCAAGATTGATTAATCATGCTTGATAAGTAGGATTGATGTGTTGGAAAAATTCAGATTTGAAATCTTATAGCTACAAATCTACACTGCATAACAAATTAAGCTGAAGATTGGTCCCCCAAATTTTGTAGGCTGTTTATTCATGAACCAGAATGGCCTAATTAGCTTTGACCATCCGCTTCACAAAGTAAGAGCAAGTGTGCGTGAAGATAATGAAGGGAAAATTTGCTCTGTTATTTTTCAAGTGGATTTGTATAAAAGACTCCACAGCATCCCACGGACAGGTAGTGCTGCAAATTGGGCGGGTGCCACTGTTGTTGAGGGGGAATAAAGAGATGAGTCTCTTCTTTCTTGTGAGAATAATGTAGAAACCATGATAGAATGTTCTGAAACTCTGTTTTCTGATGTAAAAACTATGAAACGATTTTCTGAAACTCGTTGTCGATGTTTATGTTCTATGAAATAATGTGGTGTTTTAAGGTTTAATTTCCAACCCCTTCTGTAGCATATGATTATCTTTTCTTAAATTCAAGCAGCAACTGACTTTTATGCTCTACCTAATCACAGAGTATTCATCATCTTGTTCCAAGTAACATGATTACAAATTTAGAAGTATCAATCTGATAATATGTTAGTGCTTATGTATTCTTAACTTGGCAGTGGCTAAAGTTTGCCCCTTTGCTTGTGTCACTGGGATTTAAGTGTCATATGACCCAAATGAATCAAGGAAATAAGGACGTTTCCCAATTTATCCCATGAAGCTCTATGTATGCAGTCAGTAGTCACACACGCACGCACGTGCACACACACACACACATCTAATTATCCATGATTTATGAGCTGAAGTGTTCAGTAGCAGAATTGGCATTGTTGAACTAACACTTTTGTTTTGACTAAATTGAAGGTCTTATTAATCTTTGGTACAAACACAGCACATTATGCTTACACCAGAGTTACCTTCTTTAGACTGAAAATACACTAAGAATCTGTTCCGGGGGGGTTAGTGTCCGGTGGCCATGGTCTCCGGTGCCATGGTATTGGTCATTTGCATTTCATTGTTACCCCCTTTCCCCTTTTTGTGCTCATTCAACTCAGGTGCAGCTGAAGCTTGGTGATCCTTGTCCATGGTGTTACCTGTACTTGGCTTAGGAGGAGCATGATTTATGTGTAAAGTGAATCCATGACACATATTGCCTTGGTTTTCATAGCAGCTCTGTGGAATGCAATGGTAAGGTTCATTATTAGGTGGATAACCTGGTACAGGGTACCAACCCATTCCCGGGCGGGGGTAACCGCCATTGCCCCCACCAGATCCATATCCACCACCCCAGCCATATCCTGAACCAGGGCCACCACCGAAACCAGGCATTCCTCCGGAACCGCCACCTCCTCCTCCTCCATCACCACCACCGTTACTTCCACCACCATGACCAGAACCATAACCACTGCCAGGGTAACCACCATAACCAGGCATTACTCCTGAAGTGTCACCGCCACCTCCTCCACCCCCCCCACCACCACCACCACCATTACTTCCACCATGACCAGAACCATAACCACTACCAGGGTAACCACCATAACCGGGCATTCCTCCTGAAGTGCCACCGTCACCTTCTCCTCCACCCCCACCACCACTGCCACCACCATGACCATAACCATAACCACTTGGGTAACCCATGTAACCATGCATTTCTCCGGGAGTACCCCCTGCACCACCCTTATGATTAATCCATTTACCAGAACCATGAACCTGCGGCCCATTAACGCCACCAATCATACCAAGTTTGAGCTCATCCTCTTCCCCAGCCATGGTGGTTTTAGGGGCAGGTGGGACTCTATGTGCAGAACAGATTGCTAAGCCTAATAGAGCCATGAAGACCAAGTAAGTCCATTTTGGTGCTGCCATTTTTAGCTCACCTAGTGCTGTGAGTGCCTCTATCCCCATAAGGCCTTACATAGTGTAGCTTCACATAATTGCTTGGTGTTTGTAAGAGAGAGAACTCCTTAAACTGGGGAAGAGGTTGAGGGAGAGGGTAAGCTACTGCACTATTTCATGCATTTTGATCTCAGAACCGCCCGGCACCATGAGGCTTGTGTGAGCAAAAGAATTTTGTATTGATAAATTACTGTACACTTGTTATCAGTGTGAGTTTTGTACGTAGTAGTGAGAGCGGGCCTTAGTGCAATCGGAAAGTTGCTTTATTGTGACTTGTCGTGCACTGAGTAAGCCTTTTAGTGATAATTATGGTAGAAATTTGAACAAGTGTATATTATTTGAGTCGTATTATTTTGAGTTTGTATGAAATATTAGTTAGTAAACTTTGCTAGGATCTATTTAAAAAATATTGCTAGATGGTCTGAAATGTTGATGGATCGTGCTATATTTGGAGTAACAGGCAAATTAGGACCCTTTCTATCTCAACAAAACCCAACAACTTCATAGCATTCCATAAACAAAAAGTTCAATTAGTCCACATGCTTGCAAAATCAAATTGAAAAATATTTAATTCTTCTAGGATTCGTACAACATTGAAGCAAGTATTGGCAATAAATGGAAAAAAAAAATCATAATTTTTCTTGATATTATGTCAATTAAACATGTTTATTGTGTTAAAATTGAATTATTCAGATTTGATACCGTTTTCACCTATTTATTGTACTAATTACTAAATAGTGTCATTTTGAGAATCGTGTTAAAAATTAATCAATCTTCATTAATTTCTTGAATCTCATGAATTTTCAGTTCAAAAGAAAAAAAAATCTCATAAATCTTATGAAAAATACACTTATTCCACCTTCTGCATAGAGACATTCTGCAGGGCCAGGGGGAGATGACTGACCATGGATTGGGTTGTTCATTTGGATTATAATTTATATATATATANTAAATTTCTTATGAAAAATACACTTATTCCACCTTCTGCATAGAGACATTCTGCAGGGCCAGGGGGAGATGACTGACCATGGATTGGGTTGTTCATTTGGATTATAATTTATATATATATATATATATATATATATTAATCTCTNAATCTTATGAAAAATACACTTATTCCACCTTCTGCATAGAGACATTCTGCAGGGCCAGGGGGAGATGACTGACCATGGATTGGGTTGTTCATTTGGATTATAATTTATATATATATATATATATATATATATTAATCTCTTGCTTGTTCATTTGTATTTAATTATTTTTTTTTCAAACATAAAAATAAGAATTAAATTTTATGGCGAATGTATTGGTATTGGGCCTGGAGAGTGGTCCAAAGTTTGAGCTTGCGGCATGGGAATCCATCCCATGAGTTGGGCCACATTTTTTTATCACAACGAGGGAAGGAGGGAGAGGGTTGTGGGAGAATTAAACCACCTACCTACAACTCTTCCGGTGGTCAAATATGGTATTTTACAAGCAAGAGATTCAATATTTATCGCCNTTATCACAACGAGGGAAGGAGGGAGAGGGTTGTGGGAGAATTAAACCACCTACCTACAACTCTTCCGGTGGTCAAATATGGTATTTTACAAGCAAGAGATTCAATATTTCTCGCTCTATTTAAAGGTCAACCACTTTTTTTTTTTGAAAGACATGTTTTTAAACTAGTTCAAGTTACGATAGTTGACTCAGAGTTTGAGAGAGTAGTTGATACAAGTCTAAATCCCTATAATAAAAAAAAAATCGCTTGCTTGCTACTTCACAATGGGAAGGCTTCACCATGAGACATGACATCTAAAGATTGAGTTCTGGGTTTGAGAATGAATTTTAGATCAATGATGTCTTTTGACAAAGGAAATTCATGACTATACTCGATGCAATTCAACTCCACAAAATCTTATACCAATATTTTGTGGATAAGTGTATTGTAAAATTGAATTACTTGTTAGAAAATGACCTCAATTCGGGTGAAAAATTAAAATGGACAAATAGAACCGAAGTCCTATTCGAATGGTTGAAGCCCTCCATAATAGAGTGGCATGTTGATGGTTTGAGTCTTTCTCCCCTTTTCCCTCCCCCTCCGTCCCTTAGTATAAAAATATCGTTGCCAATCAACCAAAAAAAAAAACCTGATGTGCAATGCAAAAAGATTGTAATTAGGGAATAATACGTAATATGAGAGGATCTAAATATAATTTATCTGAAGTAATGCCCCACTGCGTCTTTTTGGTTTTTACTTTTTAGGCCTCCGAGTCTTGACTTGTAATCTCCGAATAATGAACCAGAGCAAACTCCTCTCTCTCTCTCTCTCTCTCTCTCTCTCTCTCACACACACACACAAACACACGCGCGCGCCTATGCTCTCTCTTCTCTGTGTATTGGGGTTTTGAGGTTGGGACCGAGTGAAAATGGGTGGTGGGTCGGTGAAAGATGTGGAGTCGAAGAAAGAGCTTGATAACTTATCAACCAGGGGGCACCAGTTATCATACACTTCTGGGCAACTTGGTGTGAAGCTGCCAAACAGATGGACCAAGTCTTTTCNGCGTCTATTTTCTCTCTTCTCTGTGTATTGGGGTTTTGAGGTTGGGACTGAGTGAAAATGGGTGGTGGGTCGGTGAAAGATGTGGAGTCGAAGAAAGAGCTTGATAACTTATCAACCAGGGGGCACCAGTTATCATACACTTCTGGGCAACTTGGTGTGAAGCTGCCAAACAGATGGACCAAGTCTTTTCTCATCTCTCCACCGATTTCCTCATGCCCACTTCTTAAGGGTACCCTCTAAAGCCTCACCCTCTGGGCTATGTGTGTGTGTGTGTGTGTATCTGTGTATTTGTATATGCTCGTGGGTATCTTGTCTCGATATATGTTTAACGATTTTTGTTCTATGTATTGTGCTATTTATATGAACAATTGCAATTATTTTTATTGATACTTGTTTCTTTCTCTTGCTGTTTCTGTTGAAACATTGTGATGTACACGTTTTAGCTATGAAGGTTAGTGATCTAATGCTACTTGTTGTACATCCATCTACTAGTTATTTTGATGGTTTGTTATATGTGGCTAGTGAAACCCTAGTGGTCTGGGGTATTGTTTCTCAAAATTGAACAGAATTCGAATTGATAGAGTAACTGGCATGATTGTGTTATGACATGATATTGTTAGCTCTCAATTGATTTACTGATGAGAGATTCAATATAATGTGGACAATTAAGCGCTACAAAAACTTATCAGAAGCGTCAGAAAGTTGAAGAGGACTCGGGATTGGCCTCCCCGGTAGGTGTGGGGATAAAAAGNCTGAGAAAAAAGTCCGACAAGGCCTCAAAGTTTACTCCAACTGGTCCAGTTATCCACAGCTCTACATAAAGGGTGACCTCATTGGTGGATCAGATATTGTGCTGGAGATGCAGAAGAGTGGAGAGCTTAAGCAGTTCTTCGTTGAGGAAGGCATCACTAAAGGAAAGACTCTCGAAGATCGTTTGAAGAAACTGATCACTTCTTCACCTGTCATGCTATTCATGAAGGGTACCCCAGATGCTCCAAGATGTGGTTTCAGCTCGAAGGTAGTAAATTCCCTAAAGGAGGAGGGTGTGAATTTCGGGTCCTTTGATATTTTAAGTGATGAGGAAGTGAGGCAAGGACTAAAGACCTTCTCCAACTGGCCAACCTTTCCACAGCTCTATTACAAAGGTGAGTTGATAGGAGGTTGTGATGTTGTCATGGAGCTAAAAAACAACAGAGAGCTTAAGTCCACCCTATCTGAATAGACCAATGGATCTTATCAAATGACGTGGGAGTGAACCCTCCAATCTTACTGATTGGCATTGAAGGGTGTTAGCAAGATTGCACATGCTACACTTTGTATGTTCCCCTTCTTATTATTTATTTTTTTTCCCCACCATTTCTAAGGATATCTAGTGTAACCAGTGGCTGCAACCTCTGCTTATTTTTTTACATGAAATTTTCGTGAAATCAGAGCGATGGATGCTGGTCGTGAAGGGTACTGGTTTTCAGAAACCAACTTAAATTGGGTTTCTAAGTTCCAGCTTTAGAAATAGGATCATGTTTATGGCTTATCAGGGTGTGATGATCTTTCTCCATGAGTTGCAAGAAATTGCCATTGGGAAATTACTGTTTGAGCCTTTCCTCGAAGAATTGTGGTAGAAACTGTATATGCTTGGTTATTGGATTGCCTCCGAAAACAGCATCTTCTCATCACCTTCTATCCTTGATGGATGGGTATGAGTTGGCAAGACAGTCTCTCGATGGAAACCACCATTTTTTTCCCCTATTTTTTCGTACGGGACAGCAGATTGATGTTCCTACTCTGTCAAATTCAAGAACCCGTTAGATTAATGATCTAGTGTCTGGTCCAAAGATATATCTTCACCTGAATCTCATCACCAGAGAGAGAGAGAGAGAGAGAGAGATAATGGGATGTCCTAATCTAACAATTTAGAGTTTTTTGCATTTTGTACCCTCAAAATTTTCGCTTTGTACTTTTAAAGGTTAATTTTTTTATATCGTGTACTAAATGTATCAAAAATATTACAATACAGTCATTTTGTTAGTTTTTGTTATTTTTTCTCATCAGAAACTAATCCATTGGCACTGTCGAAAAAACTAACTAATTAAAAGTTAATAGAAATGTCACATTGTAACACTTTTAATACAATGAAAAAAAGTTTAATCTTTNACAATTAAGCGCTACAAAAACTTATCAGAAGCGTCAGAAAGTTGAAGAGGACTCGGGATTGGCCTCCCCGGTAGGTGTGGGGATAAAAAGACTTTATTATTGCATCCCTATTATCAAAATTGAAGTTTCAACTGCTTCCCTGCAACTTTTGCATTAGTAATTAAAATGCTTTCACTATGTGGTGTACAGAGCAGTGCCTGACCCTAATGATCTACTTGTTGGAATTTTGCTTGTATTAAAATTCCTGATTATTTAGGATGAATAAATGATTTTTTTGTGGCTCGTATCTTCATGTGTGAGTCTCCTCTGGCTGGATTTCATTTACCGTGGGAATGTGTTATTTTCTTTTACGAATGAATTGGCTCTTTAGCATTTGGCTTTTCTTCTTACTATGAAAGGACCACATCTCATGTGGGGGTTTTGGTTATGCTTGACGCCCTTCTCTGCTTACCTATAATTATTTACTTCTCTCATAACACTGCAGGTTGAAGCTGAAGGACAACCAGAGATTTCTGAGGCGTATTCTGCTTCTTCTGTGCCATATTTTGTCTTCTTTAAGGTGACCTCAACAGGGAAATTTTTCTTTAATTTCTTTGCTATTGTTTATCTCTTGTGATGTTTTTATGCTTATGGTGAAACTGTTGAAGATATGGTTCTGCCTTTTCCCACTAATGAAGAGAATTGGAATGAGAATGTAGCTTTTGAGTTTTTAGTGTGTACTCCGTTCTGGTTTTTCGGTGGAGAGACGAGGGTGGGAAAGTGTGTAGGGGTAAGGCTGTGTACATCTAACTCTCGCCAGACTCCGCAATGACGGGAGTCTCGTACATNAAGGGTGGGAAAGTGTGCAGGGATAAGGCTGTGTACATCTAACTCTCGCCAGACTCCGCAATGACGGGAGTCTCGTACATTGGGTACGCCTTTTTTTTTAAGATGAGGGTGAGAATGTGTGGACTGTGAAGGATTAATATCAAACTTTGATTGGACTTATGCTACTACATTAGCGGTTCAGCAGGTGGGAGAAGTTTGAAAGAAGCTTTATTTCTTTTCATTGTCATTTAAAAGCATATAGACCTTATTCAAGCAGTTAGAAAGCTAATCAAGGAACAAAAAACTATAGATAGGCTATGGTGGAGAAAAATTATTGATTGTTTCACATTGAATACATGTCCTGCTTTGCCCTTATTATGACCAAGACCAACTATTGGACATGGGCATGGAATTTATTGGTTGACATTCAATATTTTGCAATATGATATCTCATATCTGACAGAATATACTATACTTCTCTGTTAGGATGGCAAGACTGTCAATATGTTGGAGGGTGCTGACCCATCTAGTTTGGCCAACAAAGTTGATAAAGTTGCTGGGTCGATCAACCCTGGTGAACCTGCAGCTCCTGCTAGTCAAGGGATGGCTGCAGGCCCCACTGTTCTTGAGACAGTCAAGGAGTTTGCTAAGGAAAATGGTTCATCTCAGGTGGAAAGCCAATTCCCTTCTAGCCCTAATGACAGACAGACGAAGCGACTGCAGCATCTTGTCAATTGTCACCCAGTCATGCTGTTCATGAAGGGAAGCCCAGAAGAACCCAAGTGTGGATTTAGCCAAAAAATTGTAGAAATTTTGAAGAAAGAAATGGTCAAATTTGGAAGCTTTGATATTCTGACGGACAATCAGGTTTGTGAAGGATTGAAGAAGTTCTCCAACTGGCCAACCTTTCCTCAACTCTACTGCAAAGGTGAGCTTCTTGGTGGTTGTGACATTGCAATTACCATGCATGAGAGTGGTGAGCTAAACAAAGTTTTTAGGGATCATGGGGTTGAACACTTTGTTTCTGGTGTGGCAACTACTGAGGTTGGTGATGGAAAGGGTGGCATCTCCAAGCCTCCTGGCTTGAGTGCAACTTTGTCCTCTTGTCTTGATGGTCTGATCAATTCAAGCCCAGTTATGCTGTTTATGAAAGGAAAACCTGATGAACCCAGATGTGGTTTCAGCCATAAGATAGTTGATATACATCGACAAGAGAATGTTGCTTTTGAGAGTTTTGACATTCTTACTGAGAAAAAAGTCCGACAAGGCCTCAAAGTTTACTCCAACTGGTCCAGTTATCCACAGCTCTACATAAAGGGTGACCTCATTGGTGGATCAGATATTGTGCTGGAGATGCAGAAGAGTGGAGAGCTTAAGCAGTTCTTCGTTGAGGAAGGCATCACTAAAGGAAAGACTCTCGAAGATCGTTTGAAGAAACTGATCACTTCTTCACCTGTCATGCTATTCATGAAGGGTACCCCAGATGCTCCAAGATGTGGTTTCAGCTCGAAGGTAGTAAATTCCCTAAAGGAGGAGGGTGTGAATTTCGGGTCCTTTGATATTTTAAGTGATGAGGAAGTGAGGCAAGGACTAAAGACCTTCTCCAACTGGCCAACCTTTCCACAGCTCTATTACAAAGGTGAGTTGATAGGAGGTTGTGATGTTGTCATGGAGCTAAAAAACAACAGAGAGCTTAAGTCCACCCTATCTGAATAGACCAATGGATCTTATCAAATGACGTGGGAGTGAACCCTCCAATCTTACTGATTGGCATTGAAGGGTGTTAGCAAGATTGCACATGCTACACTTTGTATGTTCCCCTTCTTATTATTTATTTTTTTTCCCCACCATTTCTAAGGATATCTAGTGTAACCAGTGGCTGCAACCTCTGCTTATTTTTTTACATGAAATTTTCGTGAAATCAGAGCGATGGATGCTGGTCGTGAAGGGTACTGGTTTTCAGAAACCAACTTAAATTGGGTTTCTAAGTTCCAGCTTTAGAAATAGGATCATGTTTATGGCTTATCAGGGTGTGATGATCTTTCTCCATGAGTTGCAAGAAATTGCCATTGGGAAATTACTGTTTGAGCCTTTCCTCGAAGAATTGTGGTAGAAACTGTATATGCTTGGTTATTGGATTGCCTCCGAAAACAGCATCTTGTCATCACCTTCTATCCTTGATGGATGGGTATGAGTTGGCAAGACAGTCTCTCGATGGAAACCACCATTTTTTTCCCCTATTTTTTCGTACGGGACAGCAGATTGATGTTCCTACTCTGTCAAATTCAAGAACCCGTTAGATTAATGATCTAGTGTCTGGTCCAAAGATATATCTTCACCTGAATCTCATCACCAGAGAGAGAGAGAGAGAGAGAGAGATAATGGGATGTCCTAATCTAACAATTTAGAGTTTTTTGCATTTTGTACCCTCAAAATTTTCGCTTTGTACTTTTAAAGGTTAATTTTTTTATATCGTGTACTAAATGTATCAAAAATATTACAATACAGTCATTTTGTTAGTTTTTGTTATTTTTCTCATCAGAAACTAATCCATTGACACTGTCGAAAAAACTAATTAAAAGTTAATAGAAATGTCACATTGTAACATTTTTAATACAATGAAAAAAAGTTTAATCTTTAAAGGGTTCAAAGTAAAAATCTTTAATGTGGATGTGGATGTGTCATTGTGGCTGCCACTATGTTAATGTTATTGTGTCACTATAGCTGTGTTGTCAACTTTACCTTTATAGGTAATTTATCGTGTATGAATATTGTGTTGTCAACTTTATCTTTGTACGTAATTTATCGTATATGAATACATGTACAGTATAGAGACAAAAATTAAAATAGGATATAGAAGGGAAGAGATAAGAGAGAAAAAGAGTAGTATAAAAAAGTGAGGAGATAGAGAAATTAAAGGAAAAGAGATGAGAGAGAAATAGTGGAAATGTGAGGAGAGGGAGAAATTAAAAGAAAAGAGAAGAGAGAGAAACAATGGAATGGGAGAAAGATAAGAGATAAATAGTTGGATGGAATAGAGAGGAAGAAAAGAATTGAAAGAATTTAGGTGAGAGATAATTCAACAGAGAGGAGAGAGAAAATAGATATATTCGACGCAAGAGTCGCGCAATTTTGCAGCAAAATATGCACGATCAGTTCAAGGTCAAAATATGAAATATAAAAAAAAGAAGAAGAAGTAGAAGAAGAAAAACGTACATTGGATCACCAAACATTGCATATCATGTATTCTTAATAACTAAATAAGTTTACGTCTCTGCTTATTGACAAAATAAATTGTTATATTATACTGGTTTCTAATTTTTACAATATAATATATGTTTTTCATGTAAGTTTGGGCTAAAGTTTATGATGGAGAATATATGCTGTAAGCCTCTTGGCTGTTGTATCACATAAAAGTCCAAAAATCAAATTCTTCAAGTTTCCTTTTTCTTTTTGATTTTTACATTTATTTATTAAAAGTTTAAAGCCATGATCAAAGGCTACGTACAAGAGAAAAGAAAAAAACTCCTTATCATTTCTCTTTTCTCTTTTCACTCATCCTCTAACATATCCTCCTAACTTTGCTTGGATAATTACCCATCTGTTGAGATAGACACTCCAACAACTTAATCTCCAAAGCTTTGAAATGGGCTATCTGCATTTCTAGTTCCAGTCTCTCTCTCCTCAGGTTCTTGTTCTCTTCCATGAGTAGAAGATGATTGTTTTCCCCCATGGCTGTCGACGCTGCGTTCTCTTCCGATGCTTTTAGGAATGCCGGAAAGGCGCTAGGTTCGCATTTCTTCCTGCTGATCTCCATAAGAAGATGTCTACAACCCTTATGGAACTTCTCATGCTGGAATTCCCATCGTTTCGATGCTGTTTTCTTGAAACCCTATTTTTGCATTTTAGGGTTATATGACGAACCAAACACAAGCTAATTGTATGATAATTATGCATGTACATGGCACATCTATAGTGAGATTTTAGGAGTTCAACAACTCATGCATATATAAGAAATAGGGTTTTTTGAGACAAGTTACTTGCGACGGTAGTGTTCACCGTCACCAAAAATGTTCTAGAGAAAAAAAAGAAAGAGTAATACTATTTGTATCTTATTTAAAAACTTAATGATGTGACTTCAATGCAACTATTAGATTAGTTATGAGTTTCAATGTTAGATGAAGTCCACAGCCAATCCAATGGTTGTACATCATTAGGTCCCTAGATAAGGTAGCCAAATAAGGTCATCAAATAAAATCCAAATAGCATTTCTCAAAAAGAAAAAGTTTATTTGATGTCGCAAATACTATTTAAGACAAGTTGTTGTCGCTACAAAGGCTTTTTGAAACTCCACTTATTATGACGAGGTGTTGTGACGGCATGCCTTGTCATAATAAGCAGAGTCTCAAAAAGTCTTTATAGTAACAACGGTTGTCTCAAATAATAACATATAAATTTTTTATGACAGTACTATTGTCGCAAAAAAAAAAAAAAAATCTTCAAAACATGCTTTTTTGTGACGGTGGACACAACCGACACAAAAAATTTTCTCAAAATACCCTAATACTTGTACTACTATAATTTTTATTTTCTTAACGTCTCGTTGACCGGACTATTCAATGTACAGTTTAGTCATATTCAAATGTTGACATTTAGTGCTTAACCCCAACTTACTCCAAGGCCAATATATTAGCCTCTGTGTATCTTGTATGACATTCTTTACATGTAGTTTAGGATACAGCGGCATATAAAGAATATGATCAAATGTATGTAGTTTTATCCTTTATACGAAGGGATTGTTTTTGTAATCAAACCCTCTCGGGTCATACTAGGGTTTTAAAATGTTTGAATAACATAATCTGATAAGAAGTTTGACAAACTTTTCGTGATATATTTTGATCTGAATTTTTCTCATCTCATGCCAATAAAAAGAAAGAAAAAAAGAAAGTTCCTGCCTTGACATTCCATAGTTTCTGACGATCAAAAACATTAAGTCAAACTTGGCTAGTTTTTCCAGGATACAAGGCACCAAATGCGATTATTTTGACCCTCAAACCATTAAATTTTCCTGAGATCATACTTGAGGAACATTGATCTTGACAAATTTGACTAAAGTGGATGGCTAGAGACTTGAATGAATGAAATACCAATACCATTCATCCATGAAATCGTTGAATGGCTTTACTGCTTAATTGAATCCAAGAGTGAGGAGAACTTGTAGCCCAAAACTAATTATTTGGGTCCCACATTGACAATATATAGATTTAAAGACTAGATGCTACCTTTGACTAATTTATTCTTAAATTCTTACCGACGGTTGGATTAGTAGTTCATACTAGGGCAGGTATTATTAACCTGTGTTATGCATGAATGGATGAGTACTGACTCGCTGTTCACTCGGTTTTTGGGTTGTAATTAGTATGCAGGAGGGATGACTGAGTGGTTTAGCGCCTAGCATTGGAATTGCGATGTGGGTTTTGTTTACCGACGGTTTGGATCCCTCTCTTTCTAATCCTTCAGCGAATTCACCAATCTAAACAACCACGATGGATCAATTAGCAACCAATCTATTCGAGTCCCAACCAACCCATTGTCATATCGAAAGCTAAGATCCAACAACTATAGGTTTCACCAAGTTTGGTGAAAAACTAGTGAGAGTAACATTATCAAGATGTGAAAACCATGGAATTTCTTGCCAATTTAATAGGTAAAAATAAGGCCAAACATGATGAACTTCTTTCCAAAATCAGAAACATCAATAAACTAAATTGTGTATCCAACTTTCGAGATTATTTTTAACCTTTAAAAAGAAAAAGGCGTACTACATCCAAGTCCTACAAGTAAAGAGATTTATTTATCGATAAGAAAAAAAAAATGTGAACTGGGATTGGATTGATGGTAGAGAGAGAGAGAGAGAGAGAACTCACATAAGTATTAAGCTGACGAACAAAGCTAGAGAAGTTATTGTGCTTGAAGTATCTAGGCAACATGAGCTCCGAGAACTCTGCCGGAGACCACACAACAAACCCATTCCCATCGGAATTCCACGACACGATTCTCCGGCCACCACTACCATTCTCAACCGCTTCTCTTCCAGCTCTCTCCTCTTCCTCCTCCAAAAGATTATAAGTCTTTGATAAAAATGGAGCTGGACACTTAGTCCTCGGCGACTGGCCAACGTTCTGGGACATTATCCCATCAGGAAAACCTGTAGCCATGTTCTTTTTCTCGGAAACCAAACAGTCTTTCAGAGCTTTATTCTTTTACCTATAATACAATCTTCCAGGAAAGTACTACAGGTCTGTGGAAGGTGTCATTTTTTCTTCTATATTTCACTTTTGGGGTTTCTACAAAGCTCATGCAACTTTTTTCCACCAGACCAAACGTGAAATATTCTTTGAATGGGATAGCTTTTTTGTAATTTTTTAAAGTTAGAAACAGGAGAATTGGCTTCATTACAGGTAGAGGAATGAAGGGTTCATGATTTTTCACATGAAATGATAACACGTGGCATGTAGGTTAGACCCAATCACACTTTATTTAAAATTCAAAAGTAATCTTAAAACGCTCGCATAGTTTATGGACTAAAGTGCATAATCGACTGTATTAACTATTCGGATAAAATTCCTTTAATACCCCTGCATACCCACACCACCCAACAACCACCACATGCACAACCACCATATTGATTGATAAATTACTCAAATTCAATCCAAAAACTCAAGTAATATCTTGTTATAGATCATTTAGAGAAAGATATATAGAGGGGAGTGGTCGTTTGAAGCTGTTCAAATATAATGTTTTTACAATGTAATAAGACACAAATACAAATTTTATCTCAATTTTTTAGAGTCGATTATATAATGTGTCTGTTTGGAGTTAGTTTAAAATTTCAATTTTTTTTTTTTTAGTTTCACAAGAAAATAAACCTAGTCTATTTGGACCCGGTTTTTATTGGACGGCTTTTTCATCAATTTTTTGGGCAAGAACAGTTTTTATCAGTGCCATAGAAAGATTGAAAAATGAGACTTATCCAAGGGTTTTCAAGGAAAAACTAATTTTTCGAAAACACTCTCAACGATTCTAAGAGTTTTTTTTAACTCTGACTTTTCTATTTCACTTTTTAAACCACTGTTTCGCGCATGAAAAAATCAGCTCCAGACGGATCTAATTCATATTCCTTCATTACCTAATTAGTGTTTTAAATTATAGTAATGTTATGTTTACTAAGTTTCTTATTAAGTTTTTCATCTTAAATAATGTGACATAATCTCTATTATTAAATATTAATAAGAGCTATTTATTTAAAAATAAAAACTATATTACATCACTGGGGACAAAAAACTTTAGTAAAAATTCTTAAAGGTAAATGAGCATTGAATGCATTGAAAGTTTGTTCATTCATATGTCACACCAACGTTCAACAGACTGGAAAAATTTATGGAAGGGCTGTGGAAGTCTGACCAAATTTGGAAGAAACTGGCAAACTGATGTCACCTTCTGATAGAAACTTACTTTAAGAATTGTATGTAATTTGAATCTTAGCCTCTAAGTCCACTAGCATGATTAATTCACACATTATTAGTCACAAAATCCATATCGATGAATTGACAAAATCTCGACCATAATTCTCATCGTGCAATTGCAGTCACTCACCCCAAACTTCAAACAAATTCACCTCTACTTGGGAGACATACATCTCTTAGGAGATATACCAATTCACACGAATTTTGAATATTGTCTTAAGAGGAATGTTTTTAACTGTAGTCGTATTAGATAATATTCCTGCAGAATAAACGCTAGATATGGAACATTAGTTACACAGGATAATCCTCCATTATTAAAGTAGTAGTAGCAGACAAAAAAAAAAAAAAAAAAAAATAAAAGAGCACAAAAGTGAATTCTTTTGTTAGAGTTGGTAGCAAACTTGATTTGACTGATAAAATTGTCTGGGTCCCTATCTATGAAAAGACATGTGCATGATAAGAAGCTTTACTTTGTTGTTGAGAAGGTTTAATTACAAAATGTCTCATTTAAGTTTGAATTAAGTGGCAATTAATTCTCTTGAGTTTGAATTTTAACAAATTATTCTTTCAAAGTTTGTACATTTTTTAATTAACTAAAATTGTTAGTTTTGACAATGAAAAATAATAAAAATTAAGTCACACGATCTCAAATTTATTGAAAAGAGAAAATTATCTTGAATTTGAAATTTTTTCTCGGATCAAACAACTCCTCATTTTTCTTCCCAAAACAAAATGATGTGAAGGATGATCTTGTCTCTTCATAGAATTCAAGATCATGTACTTTGCAAATAGATATTTTTTTGTTATTTTTCACTGCCAAAATTGTCAACTTGACTTAATTTATAAATATTCAAACTATGAGGGGATAAATTGTTAAAACTAAAATTAAAAGGAGTTAATTGAATGTGATCTAAACTTTAAAGGGATATTTTGTAATTAATCATATTTAGAATATGCGCCATTGTTTTATTATTTTGTCCCATGTGCAAAGTAAATAAATTATGCTAGTTAGTCTAAAAAGGACAACTCCATAGTAGATAGCCAAAGATGTCGCACCATTGCATTGTATCTAAAACTTTTTTTTTTTAAAGAACTTTTATCATTAAAAAGATGGTGAGAAGATTCAAATCATGATGTTAACTTTATAATATTCCAATAATTGCTATCCCCAATTTAATTTAGACAAAAAATATTAATAGCTTCATAAAACCTCATACCATAATATTCTTTTTTCATAATGTAGATTTCACATAGTATAATTTTTTAAATAACATATTTTTTTATTATGAATTTATGTGAGATCCATTATAATAAACTGATCATTGATCAATGACGTTAGTAATAAGATGATGAGTTCTAACTATTCCAACAACAACTTAAATTAATGACTCCAAAATTTTTATTTTATTTTTGTCACTATTTAAAACTGTTGAAAGGAGAGGGGCTAGTGATATTTGAACCCACAATTTAGCGATTTAACAATAAGTTGTGATGGTCATTAAAACAATCGTTGATCCTTTGAAAAAAAAAATTTGAATTGGAATTTTTTGTACTATTTGCTAATAGAAATAGAGAAAAGAAAGACTTTAGCAAAAGAAGACAACTTTGATCGAGAGAGATCAATAATTCCAAGAAATAAACCATATAACATTTATTCCCGTTCTGCTTTAGTGCTTACATCAGTGTGGGGCTGAAAAGAAAAAAACAATAGGTGAAGTACACAATTTTAGAAATTTTAGCTTCCAAGAAAGTGACTTGTAATGGGTTGGTGTGAGGCTGTTAAGAGATCGGATTTGGATTCATCTGAACTCGAGTCTGACTTTAAAAGTTTAATTTGATTATTTGATAAATATTATTTTTCTTACTCACATACAAATTTGTTAACAATTTAAAATTTGTTTTGATTCAAATAACTTAATTTAACTAAAATTTAACAAATTAAATTTAAATTTCTTCAACTATTCACTTAATTTCTTTAATATCTATATAGAAATACATACATATTTTTGATCAAATCAAATTGAATATAAATATATCTAAATTCAAATTCCTAAAATATAAGATAACAAAGAGACTTGAAAACTGATAGGGATTAGACTAGTTCAATCCAAGCTTATCTACAACTAGATGAGTTCCATAATACCCCACCTCCTCTCCCACAAAAAAAACACACATTCTTATTGTCACATTAGAAAACACATTCTCATGCCCGACATTTTACATCCTCCATTTGTCTCTTTTACTTTATCCATCCTTGGCTCACTTGTAGTGTATTGGATCAAAAGGAGGTTGAGATTACTCTCATTTTCTATTGTAACATATATCATCAGGATCTTCAACGGGTTTAAAAATCGTCTTTTATTTTGATTTCGACGGCCGACTTAATTTCATGGAATTAGTTATAAGTCAAGCTTGCCGACTATCAAATGAAAGGCCGGTTCAAACTTGTGACTTCGATAGACTGAAAAACTTCTATAGCTAGAGGACGTGGATCAAGCTGACAACTTAAGAAATAATCGAAGCAAAATAGAAAACTGTGCAAAAAGATAATTTGCATACTTAGTAACTATATCACTAACCCAAACTAAAACATTTTTTTCTTTTTTTGTGGAAATGTTGAAAGTGGTATTGATTTTTAACAAATATTGACACTTCTAGGGAGCGAGTAGGTAAAAGACTCAAACTCATTGATGGGCCCGACCCAGAATAGGTTCAGATCACAGATACAGACCAACAAATACTCGATCACAATTTCAATTAGGGCAAACCCATTTTCCTAAAAGACTCGGTCCATCATCAGTGCATGTGAGAATCTCCATCTAAGGAGAAGTAATTCGTAGGGACGTAGTCATCGGGGGCACATTACCAACCTCGCGAGATTAGCTCTTCCGTTATGAGACAAGGCGAGCTTCATGGAATCACCCCGCTCCTTATTACTAGGATGACGCCTCAATCAGAGTCCCTCAGAGCGAACTTCACTTGTCTATAAATCGTAAGCCTCATTTACACATGGGTACATCACACACATGTCAACACACTACACTTCTTGAGAAATAAAATTCTCTGGCCACCGTATCCATTTCTAGTGGAGTAAGTCATTCAGACCGAACCACCTAATCTTTGTGTTTGCTTATGTTGATCCCTTTTTATTTCATCCTTGATTGATTTTGCAAATCATTAGCTTGGTCTCGTCTGTGGAAACTGTGACACCCCTAAAACTGTGGTCCCGTTGACAGCTCACCAACCCGTAGAAATGCCCGTGAGTGTTGCTTGATCCGACATCACGCTAATATTATCCCGTTACTGGAATCTTACATCACACGTAACACCCGTGTTCCATTAATCATTTAATCCTATTGAGGTTCAATATACCTCAATATATCTCCATTTTAGTCCATTTGTATCATTGGAACCAAAGGATGCATAGCCCAAGGCCTTGGAAGAATAATAAAAAAAATTTCAAAATCTGTCAAAGTGTATCGGTACGTGTACCGATACACATGGCTCACTGAACCTCACCGTACCGGTACGTTGTGTCTTTTGGACCTTACCGTACTGGTACACGTACCGGTACGCTGTGTCCTCAGGTCTTCGCCGTACCGATACGCTGAACCCATTTTTCCTTGTTTCACATGTTTTACATTTCAAGTCAATTCCAAACTTAACCAAATTTATCCCAAACATGTATAAAGATGTTTTTCTATATTATACATGATCCATACAAGTCCATTACAACCCATTCCATACATTTCATTGATTTACATGAAATTTCATATCAAAACTAAGTTTTTCACAATAATATTACAAAAATTCAATATTTACACAAAATGTGTTATACAAGCCATAAGTCGGCTCTCTTCATCCTCGAGATTCCGTGTGAGGGCCTTCTATCTGCGTGTACCCCGCACCTGAAATATTTTTTCGTATAGGATGAACCAACGCCTAGTAAAGTATTTCCTACAGAGGCTACTCCCCAACCTAAATGCATAAGTAATGTTCACATGCAACATTTCATAAACAACAATCGTTTCAATCAAGACTAATCAATCTATGTTGAAATTTAACATGTCGTGCCATGATATGAGATGACACCCACTCATGCAACTCAACCCGAGCCCTCACCAACTCCTTTTTCTTATGCAATGTCATGAGTACTATGATCAGGTTTTTCAACCCCCGCCATTGACCTCACTTATCCAATGACCATTTTAAGATTTTTTAGGGTCTTTGTAGGGGTGGATATTTATGGACTCACACCAAGGGTCACTCAACTCACACAGAATTTACGGACTTTCACTGAGGGTTCTGTTCACACCCACACATTTCATGGATTGTACCAAGGGAGTGCGTATTCCATCACCAAGCTTTGCACCCGAGGGATCTTCTAGCCCTTGTTGCTAACCCCAACCCTAATCACCATGTAATACGTGAGACTCGGACAGGTCTTCGACCAAGCTTACTCAAGCCCACCAGTCATCCACCAAGTGTGGTGTTGACAACAACCATGCACACACACCCATACATGCGATGTCTCCGTGCATATGCAATACAATGTACCATTGCTATTTTAATGCCATGCTTCACATGTGATGAATGCCACATGTATACATATTCCATGAATATAAACACTAATTCCATCACTATGTCAATATATCAAGGAGTCTATATTAACATTTCATATCCAACTATGATTCTCAAGTATGTTATCACATAATATATGTCAATAACTCACTTAATTTTACAAGACATAAAATAAACAAATAGCATGCCCACATAATACCAATTTTTCATAGAATTACACAAGTAATTGAAAACTACCAATTTCAATCTAGGAATTTTACTTAAACTAGGTCAAATTCACATACCCAATTTACCCATCACTCAATTTCATCAATTTCACAACCATAGACAGGTGATATGAATCTCTATCATTCTACCTATCACATATAACACCCTAGGTTATAAAATAAACTCAAGTTGAAAGGAACTCTACCTCTTAAAGCGCAAGGAACGACCGTAGGAAGTCCCAAGAATCCATTTCTAGCCCAAATTCCAAACTTTCAATAATTTCGTACCTTGATCTTCGGTAAAACATGTCATTTTTGGTGTGATCGCGTAGGCCTCGGTGAAAGGAGCAACTTTAATTATTGGCCTATGTGAATTTGAGCTCCGCAGCTTCCTAGATCGTAGAGAGAAGGTGGAGTCTTCCTTTACTTTCCCTCTCTTTCTCTCAATGTTGAAGGCCGACTGAAGAATGGGGGAAAATCTAATTTTTTCCCCTATTTATATTCTTAGAATACTTGGCCCACAACGCGCCACATGACCTTCCTTTTTCGGGTTCGTTTTCGTCCTGAAATGATTAAATTTCATCCCGGTTCAAGTTCAAATTATTTTTATTTTAATTTGCTTGAAATTATTTTTTAAATTTTAAAATTTTATTAAAAATTCTGTTTTTGAGTCACCTGAGACTTGATTGCCTCGTGAAACGCAAAAAATTCGACTATCTCAAAATTCGATAAAATTTGACAGGGTAACTAAATTTTGCGAGACGAATCCAACGATAAGGTTCGTTTTGTCATCTGAAATTTAAAAAAATTTAAGTTTACAACCCGTATTGTAGTAGTAAATTACCGTTTTGCCTTTGTTAGAAAAAATTTAAATATATTGGGTTTTATAGAAACGACTTAGTTTCACCCTATTGTCTTTCCTCTTTTTATGACCATTACCATTAGATACATGAATCAACAAAGGCAAGATGATGATCAATGTTTGGATGATGTCCCGTTCCCCGTCGGCAAATTTGATCATTGGATCACAATTACTAGAGACGATGCAATTGTTGGTAAACCAAAACTCACAACTTTTCAATTGATTCTCGCTAGGCACCCATAATGGTGGCGCCCCAAGCGCCTCAGCACCTTGGAGAGCTAGTGTCCGAAGCGCTTCGCCTACCACCCCAAGCGCCTCAGCACCTAGGATGGGTGCCACTTGAAGCATCAATAGCAATTCGCCTAGCGTGCCCAGGCACTCTGTCTCAGCGTGGTGCCCCGTCTCTCCCTCCTCGGGTGCCTGCTCCATCCTCTCAAGCTGCCGACCCCTCATTCGAAGAGGACGAGGGGGAAACCAGTATGACCATGAAAACCACCACAACAACCCTTATGAGGGCATCACCAACCCCTAGGACAAAAAAATCAAGGAACTTCAAAACCAATTGGGCAAAGTTTTCAACGCCATCAAGTCAAGAGGGCTGAAAACAGTTGAGTACTTTGTAAGGCGTACTATCACACCATTCATAGCTGATGTGACCAATTACCTCCTTCCAAAGTTCAAAATGCCAACTATAGAAGTTTTTGACGGCTCAAAAAATCCACTAGACCACATCAATACCTATAAATCCATCATGCAACTGCATAACATACCAACAAAATAATGTGCAGAGCTTTTTCTACCACCCTTAAGGGATCTACGTGTCAATGGTTCGACAAGCTCAGACCAGTTTCCATTGATTCTTTTGCTAAACTAAGCAAGTCTTTTGTATCTCACTTCATAGGAGGATGCTGATATCAAAAGTTTGTGGCCCACTTGTTCAGCATCAAGCAACACTGGGATGAAAGCCTAAGAAATTACCTCACTCGTTTTAACGAGTAAGTCTTCTAGATCATAGTTTTAAAACTCGGTTTGGACATCAACCCGACAAAGAGATCGGATCAATGATTCAACCATTGGGTTTTTAGTCGAACCGGTAATATAATAAAAAATAATAAGTAATTATAAATAGGCTAAAAATACATTAATTATGAAAATAAATCAAACATGTAAAGTTAAGTAGAAAAAAAATCAAACATATATCAAATGCATTCAATTTTCAATCAAACTTATAAAGTTAAGTAGAGAAAAATGTTTAATTTGTATAAATCGAGTCAGTGTATAAATCATTGAATTAACCATCGAACCAGTGTATAAATCATTCAATTGTCTATGTATAAATCATTGAATTATTTAATGTATAAATTAGAACAAGAGCTTCCAGCCTTCCATCCATGTATAAATCATTGAATTATCAAAGATTCAAAGTGTCATTGATTTCAAACTCTCAATGCCTCCTCTTTCAATATTCTCTTCGCTCCCAAAGACATAAATTTCTACACCCACCAAAACCCAGTTCATTACAACCCAAATTTTAACTTAACAACACATATAAATACTACAAAATTTATATATATATGAAGAGAGAGAGTGAGAAATTGTGTAGATGACAATCAAAAACTAGAGGCTAAGTAGAAGACCAAGAGAGAGAGAGAGAGAGAGAGAGAGAGNAAATTGTGTAGATGACAATCAAAAACTAGAGGCTAAGTAGAAGACCAAGAGAGAGAGAGAGAGAGAGAAAGAGAGAGTTTGTACCTGCTACTATCAATGGTAGTCAACAAAGCCTCAATGGAAGCTATGAAGCAGCCTTCTTGTTCGAAGCTCTTGTTCCTCCACTTCAATTGCGGAGTCTCCTGCTTGCTCGCAACGCAGAGAAAGAGAAAGAAGTGGCAACAAAGAGGGTCGTCGATCATCAACAAGGGAGAGGCGCAGAGTAGTAGGTGGATGCTTGGGATGGGAAAGGCTTGAAACGATTTAGGGAAAAATGCCCAAAATGGGACAAGCTCAGACTTTTATACTAATTTACTTGACCCAACTAGTTTGCTTAAACTCGTCCGATTTTAACGGTTCACTGGGTTTTTATCCAGTTTATCAGGTTTAANTTAGTCATTTTACTCCTTAGTTGGCGTTTACAAAAGTAAATAGCAAAGAAAATGTGTGATTTCATTCTAAGGTTGTAAATGTACTTCCCGTGAATATGTCAGCAAACTCCCTTTTATTTTGTTCCNACGGTTCACTGGGTTTTTATCCAGTTTATCAGGTTTAATTCGATTTTGGTGCATAAATGATTCTATAGGTGAACCAGATCGGTTTAGGTTCCGGTTCACCAGGTCAACCAGTCGGACTGGGCCGAATTTCAAAATAGTACTCCAGATTGAAGAACCGGATGATAAAGTCGTTATGGCAGCCTTCACATAAGGCCTATGCTCATCCAGTCTAATATTTTCAGTTTTAAACTGCTCGCTAAAGAACATGTTAAAGTTACTATCAAAAACTCATAAATACANGGATTCGATTTGTATGAAGATTATGTTAGGGCTTGGCTGAAGGACGTAACATACATAGAGGGATTCTTGTTTAGATTTTTCAAGTGGTTTTCGGAGTTTCAGCCAGGTATTGAACCCCCTATTATTCCTACTTGGGTGTCACTTCCAGGTTTACCTATACATCTTTTTAATTTGGAAAGTCTGAGGGATATCTTAAGTCCTATGGAAAAGATTCTAATGGTAGATAATCCTACTTTCCAACTAACCGGGCCTGGGGTAGCTCATGCATGCATGGAAGTAAACCTTCTGGCAAATGACCCCAAGAGGTTTTGGTTAGACATGGGGGGAGTTAGTGGAAGATGGCAAAAGATATGTTATGNAAAAGTAGAGACAATCCTAACAATTTCAGTCTCAATCTTAATGGCTTTCTCGCGAGTCGTCAAAAGTTCAGCCTAACTCTGCTTCTACTCTTATGTAAGCAACATTAGTCTCTAACTTAGCGGCTCTCTTGTGAGTCACCAGAAGCTAGGTCTAACTATATTTTTGCTTTCACGCAAGCAGCCTCAGTCNCATTAATGCTGAGGATGTCGCCAAAATCAGGCGAGCTGAGTCCTTACATAAAGAGAAATACGAAAAATAGAGACAATCCTAACAATTTCAGTCTCAGTCTCAATCTTAATGGCTTTCTCGCGAGTCGTCAAAAGTTCAACCTAACTCTGCCTCTACTCTTATGTAAGCAACATTAGTCTCTAACTTAGCGGCTCTCTTGCGAGTCACCAGAAGCTAGGTCTAACTATATTTTTGCTTTCACGCAAGCAGCCTCAGTCTCTAACTTAGTGGCTCTCTCGATTAGAAACTCAGCCTCGAGGTGTAGCTCTTTCGCGAGCCACCCGCAACTTCTCCTCTACAGCCCTATTGTGTTTACCTCTCCCTCATCAGAGTTTTGTTGGTAAAAGGGTTCAACTGCTAAAAGAGGATAAGGACAAGATTTCTTACTGATGTCTTTTCCCCCAAGTNCTCGAGAGCCACCCGCAACTTCTCCTCTACAGCCCTATTATGTTTACCTCTCCCTCATCAGAGTTTTGTTGGTAAAAGGGTTCAACTGCTAAAAGAGGATAAGGACAAGATTTCTTACTGATGCCTTTTCCCCCAAGTCCCATTGGACTCCAGACATGGGGGCAAATGATGGGCCTGACTCAAAGAAGACTAAGATCACAGATGCAGACCAACAAAGACTCAGTAATAATTTCAATTGGGCCAAGTCCACATTCCTGAGAGACTCAGCCTGTCATTTAGCGCAAATGAGAATCTCTGTCGGAGGAAAGGGAATTTGTGGGGACGCAGTCATCAAGGGGCACATTACCAGTCTCACGAGATCACCTCGCCCGTTACGAGATAAGACAAGCATTAAGGAATTACCCAGCTCACCTCGCTTGTTACGAGGATAATGCGAGCTTCACGGAAACATCCCCGCTCTCCCTATTACGAGGATGACACCTCAATTAGAGTTTCTCGGAGCCAAATTCTCTTGCCTATAAATTGTAAGTCCTGCCTACACATAGGGGCATCACACATCTCTCAGTACATTACACCTCTTGAGTAATAAGATTCTTTGACCACTATAGTCATTCTCAGTGAAATAGGTCACTCAGATCGAACCACCTAATCTTTGTGTTTGCTTGTGTTAAACCCTCTTTATTTTATTCTTGATTGATTTTACATAAATATCTTTTGTGCATCATCACCCATGATCAATTGGTAGTCATCCTCTACCTGTGGAGAGCGAAAGGTAAAAGACTTGAACCCGTGACTAATTAGATCGAGGCCATCATGCCAAGACTTTGAACTCATGACCAACTAGAGGTCATCATACCTCTGTCTTAAGTCAAGTTAGTCATTTTACTCCTTAGTTGGCGTTTACAAAAGTAAATAGCAAAGAAAATGTGTGATTTCATTCTAAGGTTGTAAATGTACTTCCCGTGAATATGTCAGCAAACTCCCTTTTATTTTGTTCCCATACAACTAATTCCTAATTTAGTTATAAATTTCACCCCAGGTTTCAAAATTTCAATCTAAATAATTTAGGCTCAAGTTGATTCGGTTGAACAAGCCCAACAAGCCCAAACTTGTGGGCTTCAAATTTCAATATAAATAAATTGGGCTCAGATCGGCCCAACAAGCCGAAACTTGGAGGCTTCCCAATTTCAATCTAAATGACTTGGGCTCAAGCTGATTGGGTTCAGCCACCCCAACTTCCAACCCAAAGGCACTATAGTGAGTCTGACTCTCTCTCTCTCTCTCCGTCTGTGAAAACCCTAAACCCCTACCTTTCTCTCTCCAAATGAAGCTTTCTCTCTCTACCTTGTTGAACCCACATTCCAAATTTGCTTCTCAAAAGGCCTTCAGGCTTTTCTTTAGCTCAACATCCACTCAAACTCTCTCTTCACCTAAATGGCCTCAAACACTCTACCGTAGAATCTCACCAGTGGGTGACCCTAATATTTCCATTGTGCCAGTACTTGATCAGTGGGTCAGAGAAGGAAAGGAAGTCCAGAGAGAAGAGCTTCAATGGATCATCAAAGAATTGAAATTCTACAGACGGTACAAACACGCTCTCGAGGTTAGCCATTTCCCTTTTTATCTCTCGTGGTTAATAAAATTATCATTTTGGTCATTTATACTCAAGTTTCTAAGTTGTGGATTGTTAATTTAGTGTAAAAAAATGGTTTATTTGCGAATAAACGTTGGCTTTTAGAAAAATTAAGGTTGCTCTCTGCTAACCCTCCCC
>CAUOFW020008168.1:365710-384671 GCA_963454935.2 Ilex paraguariensis
TTGGTTTCCCCCCCCCCCCCCCCCCCCCCCAAAGACCTTGCAATGGCAGGACAGGAGCCTCCTACACTGGGCACGATTTTTTTTTTTTTAAGAATAAATTAAGCAGATGGGTTTTCAAAAATTAACAATTTGGATGCACGTTTGGTATAATTCCTCAATGATTTGCTATACAATTTGTGTTGGTTTTTGTTATTTTCCGCAAATGGGTTCTCGAGAATTAGCTGCATATATCAATATTGAATGTAACTTAATAGAGGCAGTTATTCCGTTGTAGAGAGAGAAGTTCTGACTTCTCTCTAAAATCCGTTTTTCTTTGACAGTCTTCGATTTTTTCCTTTATTCATCGATTTCTTTGTAGATTTCTTCAATTCTTCCTTTGATTTGATCTACTTTCTCTAATTGATCATGTCTGGTGATCAACTACAGAAGCAAATTCCCCCAAAACCACCGGATGTATCTAAAACCTTTGCTTCACTTTTTACGAGCCCGAAGAACTCTGTTTTGTTCTTGAACCCGACAACTTGCTCGGGCTTGGTTCTTGGATCAAATTCTGATATAGTTCCTGTTTATTATGGTAAAATCTCATCTATGCCTCCTTCGATTTATAAGGTAGATCAAAATTCCTCATCCAATCAAATCCCTTCGAATGTTCAGATCCCATCTTTTACCCAAATTTCTTCGGTTACTCATATTCCTTCGAATGGTAAGATCTTGTCAAATTCTCATAATCCTTCGTCTGTGTTGGTATCATCGTCAGATTCTTTTCCTTCAAATGTTCAGATTTCTTCTATTTCGCAAATTCCTTCGATTGTCCAAGTTTCTTCGATTTCTCATGAATCTTTGGTAAATCCTGTGAGTGGTCAGATTGCTTCTGATATTCCTGGAGGGACTTTGAGGAATTTGATTTCTTCCGTAGAAGCTCCAAAGCCAGCAAAACGAGTGGTATACAACAACGGCGAACTGGGAATGTATTGGTCGCTAGAGGAAACTCAACAATTATCAAAGGGTTTTCATCAGTCTTTGATTGGGAAATGTGCATACGGTAAGCCTTCTGTGGGAGTAATCAAGGAGTTTATCAAATCTAAGTGAGTGTTGAAAGGTGATTTTTTGGTAGGAATATTGGATCCCAGACATGTGTTAATAGGATTCGATTTGTATGAAGATTATGTTAGGGCTTGGCTGAAGGACGTAACATACATAGAGGGATTCTTGTTTAGATTTTTCAAGTGGTTTTCGGAGTTTCAGCCAGGTATTGAACCCCCTATTATTCCTACTAGGGTGTCACTTCCAGGTTTACCTATACATCTTTTTAATTTGGAAAGTCTGAGGGATATCTTAAGTCCTATGGAAAAGATTCTAATGGTAGATAATCCTACTTTCCAACTAACCGGGCCTGGGGTAGCTCATGCATGCATGGAAGTAAACCTTCTGGCAAATAACCCCAAGAGGTTTTGGTTAGACATGGGGGGAGTTAGTGGAAGATGGCAAAAGATATGTTATGAGAAGGAGTATAGATATTGTTCGTTGTGTTTGAAGCAAGGTCATGATGAATGGAAGGGTCAAAAAACGTATGGAGACTGAAGCTGTAATAGCTAATAAAGTGACCGAGCCAGTAAAGGAGAGAAATAAAGGGGATGAATGGAAGGGTCCTAAAGGGAAAGTAGTTGGTCAGGAAGTTCAGAGGGACAAACAAAAAATGGAATATAGACAAAAATCTGTTATTCCTACTCAGGGGATAGAAAATAGATTTGCTGTTTTGGATATTGATGTTGATGTCTCAGAGAGGGGAATGACAGGTCAGAGGTGTTCTGCGCAAGGGCAGAGTAGTATGTAGAAAGAGAAGGAAGATTTGTGTAGAGTGAGTCAATTGAATGAAATAGAGATAGGGGATGCTGGTGCTTTGGGAGAGATGAATGACAAAGAGGTGAATCTGAATAATGAGATTCAGGAAGTAGAGGTGGTGGAGAAGGTAGTAAGTGAGAAGGAATTGAGTAATCAGGAGGGAAAAATAGAGTTGTCTGGGAATGGTAGACAAGAGAAGCTTTTTATTGAATCTGATCTTGGAAGGTTGCCTCAGAATAAAGATGTGCTGAAGGAAGATGTGTTGGAGGAAAAGGATTCTTCTTTCCTTGTTGATTATCATTATGATGCTAGGAAGGGTTCTGGCATGTCGTTAGATGATGAGATGGATCTGGTCAGAAGTAAGGAGCCCCCTAATAAGGGTTATTTGTCTGATGTGGGCAGCTCTAAGAGTGGAGAATGGGGTATTATGTTTACAGAGGATCAGGAGGAGTCTAATGATTTCAACTTGAAAGTGGTACCCTCTTCAACAGCACATATTGGACTTAAGTCTGAAGGTATGAATTCTTATTCTCAATTATGATTTGTTTCTTATCATGGAATATAAGAGGGGCTCGTAAAGAAGCTAAAAGAAAAAGGTTAAAAAAGATAATTAGAATGAATGATGTATGTGTAGTAGCTGTACTGGGGCCTAAGCTAGGTCATATTGATCTACCTGGATTTGCTTCTAGTGTAGGTTTAACTCATTTTAAGTTTAATCCTTTAGCTGAAAGGTATATATGGATTTTGTGGGATGATAGGGTTGTGGTAAGGGTGGTGCATTGTCATGAGCAGGCCTTCACAGTAGGGGTCTCTGTTATGGGAAATGAGGAGGTTTTTATCTCCATTGTCTACGCTTGTTGTGACCATGTCTTGCGTAGACCGTTATGGTCTCATTTGTTGGGTTTGTCTATAGACCCAATGTCTAAATGGATGGTTGTTGGAGATTTTAATTCTATTCTGAGTTCTGATGAGAGAATAGGCTATGGAAGAATTTGGGGACTTTGTGCAGGCTGTTGGTCTTATGGATTGTGGTTTTGTGGGAAGTAGGTTTACTTGGTGTAATAACCAAGAAGGGAGAGCTAGAATGTGGCAACGTATGGATAGAATTTTTACTAATGCTGCATGGAAGTTGGGGTTTGGAAGAGATAAGGTGTTGCATTTAGGCAGGGGAAAATCCGATCATTGTCTTTTGCTTTTTAAAGTTGATAAATCTGTGGATGCTAAAAGAATTTCATATTTCAAATTCCAAGATATGTGGGTGGAAAACCCAAAGTTTTTGGATTTGATTGCTTCTAAATGGGGTGGATGGTATGTTGAAAATTTGTTTTTAAAGCTGAAATATCTTAAATGACATGTGAAGAAGTGGAACAAAGAGGAGTTTGGTAATTTTTTGATCGTATTAAAGTTCTTGAGGAAAAGATAAGGGTTGCTGAGATCCTTATTGAAACAGAGGATTCATTGGTTAGCCAGTAAGCTCTTGATTCTCATCAAAAAGATCTTGATGAAGTCTTGAGGCTTGAGGAGGTGTGTTGGAAGCAAAAGGCGAATGTGAAATGGGCTGTGGAGGGCGAGAAGAATACTAAATTCTATCATGTCTTAGCTAAAGGTAAAGGCAGTTAGAAATAGAATTCAGAGAATTCAGAATGGGGAGGGTTTATGGATTGATAATGAGGAGATTGGGAAGTGTGCTGAGGAATTTTATGCTATCTTATACAGATCTGAAGGGCATGAGATGTAGGAGCATTTATTTGAAGTTATCCCTAGAACTGCGTCGGATGAGTTAAATGCTGAGATTCTTAGGGAAGCATCTTTGGAGGAAGTGAAATCTGTTGTTTTTTCTATGTCAATTCATAGTGCTCCTGGGGTGAATGGGTGGTTTGGGAAATTTTTTCAGGCAGCCAGAGATATCATTAAGCATGATGTGTTAAAGGCAGTTAATTTTTTTCTTAAAGGTGGCATAATTCCAAGGTCGATAAATTCTACTTTGTTGGTGATAATTCCTAAGAAGCTTAATCCAGTTTCTTTTGCTGACTTTAGGCCTATCAGCTTATGTAATTTTCTTTACAAGATTTTTACTAAGTTGTTGACCTCTAGATTAGCTCCTTTGTTGGCTGCGTTGGTGTCTGAGGAGCAGCATGGTTTTATCAAGGGAAGAGGTATTGGGGAATGTATTTCCTTGGCTCAGTTAATGGTGAATGACTTAGATAGAAAGGTGGAGGGTGGGAACATGATTTTAAAGCTTGACATGATGAAGGCGTATGACAGGATAGAGTGGGATTTTTTGTTGAAAGTGCTTTCATGTTTTGATTTTTCAGAGCTTTTTGTTAAGATCATTGGAAATTGTTTGGGAAATCAAAACATTTCTCTGTGTGTGAATGGTTTGAGAAGGGGGTTTTTTCCTACTTCTAGGGGGTTAAGGCAAGGGGATCCCATCTCCCCTTGCTTAGTTGTGTTGGCTGAAGAGGTCTTGAGTAGGGGTCTGTGCAGAATTTATCAGGAGGGTTTGGTAAAAGGTTTTCATCTGGGAAGAGCCTCATATTTAGTGAGTCATTTGCTTTTTTCAGATGACACTCTAATTTTTTTAAGAGGCTTGAAAAAATCTCTGGAGCACTTGCTGAATTTTTTGAAGGAATGTGAGATGTGTTCAGGCCAGAGGGTAAGTCTACCTAAGAGCTCAATGTTTGTTTCAAAGCATATTGGGAGCTCTAGGAGGATAGTACTATCTGAGATGGCTGGGATTCCTATCAAAAAATGCCCATTTACTTACCTGGGTTGTCCTATCTGTAATGGGAGGACTAGGATCAGGTATTTTGAGGAGGTTTTAGTGAAATTTCGACAACGTATGGAGGGTTGGTATTCTAAGTTGCTTTCTAATATGGGTAGAGTTCTTTTGGTACAAACAGTACTGAGCTCTATCCTTATTCATCTTTTAGCTTGTGTGAATTTGTCTAAGAATATTTTGGCTCGTATGAATTCAATGATGGCTAGTTTTATTTGGTCAAACAAATTGGATAGTAGGAGGAGGCATTGTGTTTCTTGGGCAAAAGTGACCTTACCTAAATCTGAGGGTGGTCTGGGTTTAAGGAAATTGGAGGAGGTGCAAGATGCCTTCCGAATGAAGCAAGTATGGAGATTGATGAAAGGGATTCTCTGTGGGCTAGAGTGTTTAGTACCAAGTTTCTAAAGGGTAAGCATTTGATGAGATGTATGAGTAGGGGGCATTCTAAGTGTTTCAATGTTTGAGACCTTTTTTTGATAAGGTGGTGTGTAAGTCGAAAGTTTTGGCTGGTAATGGGGAGAATAGTGACTTTTGGTGCGATAACTGGTTAGGGAGTGGTCCTTTAATAAGCAGAATTGCAGGTGTTCCTTGTATGTTTCCTAGATTATCAGAGGTGGCTGGGGCTCAGTGGCAGTTTGATAGGGTGGATGATCTGCTGAATGATCAGTTAAAAGGAGAGATTTGTGGGTCTGGAGTGGTTTTGAATGGGCAAGAGGACAGGTTGACTTGGCAGNGTTCCTTGCAGGTGTTCCAGGCTCAGTGGCAGTTTGATAGGGTGGATGATCTGCTGAATGATCAGTTAAAAGGAGAGATTTGTGGGTCTGGAGTGGTTTTGAATGGGCAAGAGGACAGGTTGACTTGGCAGGGTACTTCGTCTGGAGTATTTACTGTTAAATCAGCTTGGCAGAATTTGAGGAGTCATGAGAGAAATGAAACTGCTTCGTTGATTTGGGGAATGAAGACAGCTCCTAGTGCTCAGTTACTTGGTTGGAAATTGTTGATGAGATCTCTTCCATTGGATTGTAGAATTAAGTAACTGGTGATCCCTCTTGCTAGTAGATGCTGGATGTGTTTCCATGATATGGAAAGTTCTGAGCATTTGTTTGTGCAGTGTACATATGCAGAGGCTGTTTGGAGGAGGATGGCTAATTGGATGGGATTTACTTTAATCCAAGGTGAGTCTCCTTTTGCAAGACTCAGAAGAATTTGTAGACTCTATAGCAAGCAGTTTGTTGGTCATGGTTTGGTAAGGAGCTTTTCACTTATTATTTACTGGCAGTTGTGGAAGGAAAGGAGCAGGAGGGTAGCAGGGGAGGGGAAAACTGTGTCTTATTCCATGTTTTTACGGATATGTAGTATTCTTCGATATCAAAGTAAGAATATAAGGCCAAAAGTTAAAGAAGATGATTTGGGGAGGAATTTATTGGAGCTGCTTAGAGTTCATTACTCTGTTCAGATTCGGGCTAGAGTTATCGGGGTCTGCTGGGGGTGCCCTTCTGTGGGTTTGCTGAAAATGAATGTTGATGGGGCTTCCAAGGGTAACCCTGGGCTTGCTGATGGGGGTGTGGTGGTGCGTAATGAGATTGGGAGAATGGTTGCAGCTGCTTCCTTTTTCTATGGTGTATGTTCGAACATGGAGGCTGAGTTCAGGGCATTAATGGATGGTATCTAATTGAACAGCATGGTTTAATTAATTACAAATTAGTAATTGAATCGGATTCAATGATGCTTGTGAATATCGTAAGGAATGGCTTGGCATGTCCATGGTCATGTCAAGGTTTTTTGGCAAAGATCAAGGAGCTGCCTGGGGGAGTGGATTCACAATTGTTCCATGTCTTCAGAGAAGCGAATGGGGTCGCTGATGCTTTGGCGAATAGGGCTGTGAAGGACCAGTTTTCTTCTGGTTTTTCAGGTGCTGCTCTGATTCCGAATATGGTCAAACTGATGCTGTTACCCGGATTGAAGGAGGCTGCCTGTTGCTCGAATCAAAAATGTAATCATTTTTGATGATAAAGGTTAAGACTGCTTGTCTGATTGTATTGAAATGCTGGGTATATGCTGGGTCCTGTTTTGCTGACTTCTGGAGTAAGGCTGGTGCCTTGGAGGAATGATTCTGACTTCAAAATATTTTTTGAAGGATTAAAGCCAGCTAGTTAATACTTGGAAATTCATTGATCTGTGTCTGAGGGCCTGAAGCTGTGATGTTGTGAAGGTGTGATGTAGTTGTAGGCTGTGCAGGGGGGAAGTCTTGTCTGGTTTTTTGTAACAGAAAAATGCTATTTTCTGTGGCAGTTTTCTGTTTTCTGTGAGGTTGCAGTACTGGGCTGTAATGGAGTGTGTGGAGCTGATGCCTGGATGCATTGAAACTGGGTTGTTGTAGATACGCTGGATGGAGATAATTGCTGCATGAGAGCGTACAAGTTGATGATTAGCTGACAGATTCTTCCCCAAGCAGTTTCAGAAATGTAGCATTTGTACAGGAAAAGCTGTTTTGATTGTGCTGTTTCAGTTTTCTGTTAAAAACAGAAATTCTGTCTTGATTGTAACAGTTTTTCTGTTTTTTGTTTTATGTTAGCACAGTTACTGTTTTTTCGGTAAAACAGTTTCTGTTTTGATTCTTGAAATTTTGAGATTTATTCAATAAAATTTCTCTTTTTCCAAAAAAAAAAAGAACGTAACTTAATAGACCCTTGAACTTCCAAATTGAAATCTTATAATAGATAAACATAGAGNCTTTTTCCAAAAAAAAAAGAACATAACTTAATAGACCCTTGAACTTCCAAATTGAAATCTTATAATAGATAAACATAGAGATGATATGTATCACATATGTATGTATCAAGGTGTGTGGTATTTTTTGTTTCATTTTGGGTGTTTGTATCTGGTTCTGACACATATTGGCTTTTGTTTTACAATTTCTATTGGATTTTGTTGTTGAAGCAAAGGGAATCAACGAAAAATTCACAAGTTCAGTCAAATGGCAATAGTGCAGATAAAGGATGCTCTGAAATTTTGTTGTTTGCTTTATTGGGTAGCTTTAGGGAGGACCTCTTCTAGGACTTCCTCCTAGACCTCTTCCGTAGACTTTTTCTTAGTTTTGTGAAGAATTAACTCATGGCCAGTGAGTAATCCCTTCTTATTCTCAAGTTAGGGTATGGTTTTCATCATTGTAAATTGAATATGTTCTCCATAAATTTTATGGTTCTAGAATGATTTATCTTTTTATCACTTTCCGATTGACGGAATGATTTTTATTAAAGTAATGTACTCTATAAACTTATTTGATTAATCATTAATAAGATTGAGTTCTTGGTATGGGTATGTCTAGGGATTATTGACTTTTAAGGATTCGTTTGCCATGACCAACATTGCAGTGATGGTCTGCTGATCTGTTGCATAAAATCTCCAAAGTCATTATATAATGTTGTGAATCTAATCCCTGAATTCTGTTTCCAATGTTCTTTGCAGGTGTCACAGTGGATGACCGATAAAAGATACATTCCCCTCATGCAAGGTGACATTGCCAACCGGCTAAATTTGATTTGTAGAGTGCATGGCTTAGAAGAAGCTGAGAAATATTTCAAAAACATACCGCAAATATTAAAAGGCTATGAAGTTTATTTGGCTCTTCTGAATTGCTATGCGCATGACAAAACAGTGGAAAAATCGGAGACCTTCATGCAGAAATTAAGGGATATGGGGTATGCTAGGACACCACGGAGCTACAATATTATGATGAATTTATATTATCAAATGAAAAGTTGGGAGAAATTAGACACTCTGGTGCATGAAATGGAAGAGAAGGGCATCTATTTTGACTACTACACATATAGCATTCGCCTAAGCGCATATGCTGCGGCTTCTGATATTGAAGGAATGGATAAAATTGTCACAAAAATGGAATCTGATCACCGCGTTACTCTGGACTATTTTACTTACGCTGTTGCGGCAGGTGGGTACTTGAAAGTTGGTTTGGTGGATAAAGCTTTGGCAATGTTGAGTAAATTGGAGGGACAGATGATTTCAACCAAGAAAAGGAATGTTGCATTTGATTGTCTCCTCAGACTGTATGCAGGCACTGGGAAAAAAGATGAATTGCACCGGATCTGGAATCTGTACAAAAAGGAGAAAATCTTTAACAAGGGTTATATGACCATGATGAGCTCACTATCGAAATTTAATGCCATTGAAGATGCTGAGAAGATTTTTGAGGAATGGGAATCGAGGGGCTTAGCCTATGATTTTCGGATTCCGAACTGCTTGATAGATGTTTATTGTAGAAATGGTTTCTTAGGGAAGGCTGAATCCCTTTTAGAAAGGGGGATAGCCAACGGGGGCAATCCTTCTGCTAATACGTGGTGCTCATTGGCTGGTGGGTATATTGAAAATAATCAAGTTGCAAATGCTGTGGAAGCTTTGAAGAAAGCAATTTTGATTTGTCCATCTAATTGGAAGCCCAGCAAAGAGACTTTGTCGGCCTGTTTGGAATTTTTGGAAAGGCGGGGAGATGTGGAAGAAGCAGAGGAATTCATAGAGCAACTGAAAACACACAAAATTTTCTCAGCAGCTGTTCACGACAGATTGCTAAGTTGTATAAGGGTTGGGAAGACACAATCTTAAGTGCATATAGTCACACGTAATGGGTCGTTGTTATTGGGGTTTAAGAAATACATACAGCCTGGGAGGTAAAGCAGTATGGTGACTACTGAGTTAAGCAGTGAGAAGTTTTGGGTTGCTGTGATTGATGTTTTATATCTTGGCTAGTATTGTGATTATTATTTCAGCCATTGCAATGGAGCAGCAGGCATAGTACAATACAACTAACAAAACTGTGGGTTGATGACTGTTATTTATGCATGTGCTCACTTCAACCATGAATCCTAGTGCTGTAAAGAAGAAATTGCAAGCAATATACTGTGTAAGTCCATATCTTCCTTTATTTTGGTTCTTGTCAAATCAGAACTCTCAGATGGAATGGGTTGTGTCTAGGGTTGATAATCGAGGCTAGCTTCTGAGCCAAAGTTGAGTCGTCGAACTTGTTTTTTTAAACGTAAAAATTGTTGAAGCTCTGCCCTTTTAAAAAATAATTCGAGTCGAACTCAACTAGTTTGACGTTTTTACATACAAACAAGCTAAGTTTTCTAAATGAGTTAAAAAAATTATTCGAGTTCCATTCGTTTAGAATACAGGTCGAACTCAAGTTGAGTTCTATCTGAGTCGAGTTCAAGTCAAACTCGAATAACTCGGCTTAATTAATCATTCCTAGTTGCGTTTGATGTAGATTGTGGCTTGATGATCTGCTGATCTAAACTCTGCCTTGGATTAGTGTTGATAGTTGCACGAGTTTGAGCTGAGCGTAAAAAATTTGTTTTCTAACTGAATTAAAAAATTTATTTAAGTTCAGTTCATTTAAAAAATGAGTTGAGCCTGAACAAGTTTAATCCAAGTCGAGTCCGAGTATTTGCAAATAAACAAGTTGAGTCTGTCGAACTTGAGCCTAGCCTGTTGGATTTGTTTTCGAAATGAGCTTAAAAAATTGTTCAAGTTTGATTTATTTTTAAACGAGTCAAAATGAATCGAACTTGAATAATTTGGTTCAATTGAAGTAATCCTACTTAAGATGACTAAGAGTAAAAAAAAGAAATAAAATAAAAAAGAGTCTAGTACATAAAACATCAATTACAGCGGAATTTGAATCTAGAAAGAGGTCCATTGTCACTTGTCTTTTCAACTCATACTTCTTCAATCTTCTCCTAATTTATTATTAAAAATCTAGAAAAAAAAACATAACATTAAAACATGTGACAGGAGTAAAAAGGTATGATGATACCCGCACCACTAGTCCAGCAGTGTGGGTTAGACTTGAACGGATTATAGACACCAACGTGAGGAATCCGACCTTTGCAAGTTTTTCCTAGACTTAATTGAAACACATGATTTACGAGTGATTACAGGTATCCAGAGTTTACTTTTGTAGAGATGATTTTAGAGTAACCTTGACCTAAAGAGGACCCTCGTTAACCAAATAAGGTATAATGTGAGCCATGTATGAGCAGATCACACTGTACCTGTTAGGGTAGTACAAATGAATGTATTTTAGGATTATTATCTCTGGACTTCAAAATTCAACTATCGTAAGAGAGACATGATTTACTTGATCATTGTGCTTATCGCACATGTTTGAAATTTGTGTTGTAGTCATGATTTCAAAAATGTCATGATTGTAAAAAAATATAACATTGAAAGCTATTTTTATTGGTAATAAATCAAAGTCAATCGACGCGAACTCCAAAATAGATTGCACAGGCACATAACATTATACTCCAAAAGTTACATCATTACAATATACTACGAGAGAGAATTGTCAAATCACAAAGCGAACAACTCACATCTATAATCTATAATATAAAACAGAGCGGGGCTTCAATAAGTCGATTGTACGATCTTCATTCATCCAAAGGCTTCAACATCTAAAGGCTCACAATACATCTCATTCAAATTCAAAAGTCCATATATTTTTCCCCTAAATTCATCTCATTCAACTTAACCCAACCTAACCATCACATCCAACCCAACTTAACTAAACTCAATCAACCCAACCCAACCCACCCCAATATTTGTATCCGAAGAACACCAGCAACACCACCAGAGAGCCATCCCTTTTCTCAGACAAGCCATACCTTCTCTCTCTCTCTCTCTGTTACGCTCCAGTGACGCAACGAGGAACACCAGAAACACCACCACCATCGCCACTTCGTCTGCAACACCACCACATCCCTAGCTACACAGCCAGCCTCTGCCATGTCTCCCTCTCTCTGCAGTCGCCCAGGTACCCCTCTTCCTCTCTCTCTTTCTCTCTCTGCCCTTCACCCACTCCTAGAATGTTGTCTTATTGGGAATATATCTTGTGTAATCTAAAGGAAAGAATGTGGGTGTATTAAAGATTTTCTTACTGTTAGAAACTAATAAAAGAATGATTCCTTTGGGCTAACTGAAAGCAGCCCTGCGAGGGACACCCTTCCTCTTTTGAAATCGTCCCTTTGGCTTGGTGTGCTGAACTCACCAGATTTTCTTACTGTGCTAAACTCACAATGGCTTGGTTTTCTCTGGATGATTCATGTTCATTTTTATCCCTTTCCGAGTCAGGGCCTTGCTTCTCAGACAGGCAATCAAATTCAAGAACCGGGATTGCAATCATCTCTTGGCTCTGGTCTTTACACAAGATCTATGAAGAATCTATCAATACCTAAATATTCATAATTTTCCATGACACGTTGACAAGCTTCGAACTATTATGTAGGAAATGGAGATCACCAAGATTGCAATCATCTCTTGGCTCTGGTCTTTACACAAGATCTGTGATGAATCTATCAATACCTAAATATTCATAATTTTCCATGACACGTTGACAAGCTTAACTATTATGTAGGAAATGGAGATCAAGTAATTAATGAACTTGTGAAAATGTGTTCATCATCATTATTTACCTTGCAAGCAACAGAGCAAAAGCAGTTAGGCAAGGCTTGGATATTCCTCCCACAACCTTCACAGGATGCACCAGTAGCAGTAGTACTCTTTGATTTCAATGGTGTGCTATGTTTTGATCCAGGGGTAGGATTTAAATGCACGGTTTTTTCTCCATTGGCTTTGAATGTCTGTGAAAGCATATCTATATCTGTAAATAAATTTTATTTCTAAACCAAACAAGGAATTTAAACAATGACTAAAGAAAAAATCTCATTAAATTCAATCATATGGGTAGAACAATTCAAGTGAATTAAAACCTCATTTATAATTGGCACATCAGATAAATACAGCTAACTACAGAGATCAAAACGCTCCAGTGAACCCTTTAAATCCCACCCATTACGCTCCAGTGAACCCTCACCAAATACTCCAGCGACCATCGATCAACAAACCTCCAACCCTACCAGTCCCCCTAAGCCATCAAGTTTTGTCTATTTTATCTCTCTCTTCCCCTCCCTGATCCTCTCCTTCCCCTCTCTCTATATTTCTCACAAAAAATTCGTTATTTTAGACATTGTATATACTGTGTAAACTGGTAGCTTTTATAAATTTTGAATTTATGCTTTCAAACTATTTGTTGTTTTGCCTCAATGAAAGAAAAACATAATTTAGACCCTTAAAAATTGATCTTTTGATTTTGTTCTCAACAACGTGCCAACCCATATGATAGAATGCCAAGTTCATGGTCTAAGACTTTATAAGTCTTGAAATTGTTAGATCTATTCTATAATGGGTTCCTAATTCTTTAATGATTTGTTGGTGGTGGCTGATAAAATTTGTTTGGCGGAGCTTTAAGATTAGTGTAAATTATTATTTTATGGTATAGTGACGATGCCACTTGCTCTCGGATAACTCTCCAGCATCCTACTGTTGTGTACATGGGTTTTTCTATGTTCTTCGTATACTTCAGCTTTTGTGTAGTGTTAAATTGTCTTTAGAATTGGAGTTATGGTTTATTTTCTGTGTTTTCATTGTCTTTCACCTTTTTGGCACCCAAATGTCCCCTTTTGACTTCTAAATGTTTTTTGATTTCATGAATTAATGGGTGGGACATTTTTTGTTTTCTTTTAGTCCAATGAGTTTTGCGTCTGTTCATTCCAATGTAAATTTTTAGGTTTTTTTGGGATATGGTTTGAAAATGAATATGGAGATGGAAGTTTATGTTCTTTAGACAAATCACAATGTGGTTGAATTTCTTGAGGAAATTGATTCTCGGTTTCTTAGGAAAGGCAGAGTATGCATGGCTAAGTGGGGGCCGATATTTGTGTTGTGCGAATGATCTGGGGCAGTCAACACACACAAAAACACAGAGTTTTTTTTATAGCTTTGATTTAATTTATCATGGGTACCAATAATATTTGTGTTGTGCACCTCTTAGTTTTCATTTTGCCTCTTATGGTCCTCAATGTTAGTTTGCTTTTTGGGTGAAAGTCTTAACTTCTCAATCTATAATATAAAACACAGCGGGCTTCAACAAGCCAATTGGACGGTCACAATTCATTTCATCCAACGGTCTACAACCACTCAATTCAAAAATTTTTTCGGCCAAGATTTTTTCTTTCCCCCTCCTTAAACCTGCTATCAATCACACCATGCCGTCAATCACACCTGCAACCCATCACCTTCCTCTCTCCCCCCCTCTCTCTCTCTCTCTCGGCTCTCATCACTTGCAACCCGTTCCACACCCCATTCTTCTCTCACCCACTCTCTTATACCAGCGTCGCCTCCACCACCAGCGCCACTAGCACCACCATCTCAGCTATGTCTTTCCCACCCCTTTCTCTCCCCCGGTCTCTATTGTCTAAGCTAATCTTCTTTCTTCTCACTCTACTCTCTTTTCTCTATTTGCTCGAACAACCACCCACCACTCTCAAGCAGGCCGACAACCCACCACCATGGAGAGCAGCGAATCAGGCTCCCTCTTCTCTCTCTCTCCCTCTCTCATTTGGGGTATAATGTGTTTAAATTATGTTTCTCTTGGATTTTAATTGATTCTTTACACTTTGTTTGATTTTTTCAATTTTATGTTGGGTTAGTTTAGAGTTACCAGCGTAATGTGATTTACTCTAAACTTTGTTTAATTGTATCATTTTGTAATTTGTCAATCTAATGTGAAATTTGTCAACGGGTTTGTCTCAAATCTTCATCTCCCACTGGAGAAGAACTTGAAAATCTGCGATTAGCTCTCAGCTCTCAGTTCATAGGGTTGCTTCCAGGTCTGGTTTTTCACCTTCTCTCCATTAACTTGCTGTACAGACACCGTGGAACCCAATATTATTTTGCTGGTAAAATAAAAATTATTTTTTGCCTATAAATGATCATTTGAGCAATCAGATTGTATCAGTCTAGCCCCAACAACTTCTCTCTCTGCCCCTCTATCAGCCCAGCCCCAACACAACTCCGATGAACTTTCTCTTTCCCTATCCCTTCATAATGCACATGAAGTGTTCGTCAAAATGCTTAAGAAAAATACTTACATTCTGTTCCACACGCACACAACACACAATTCGGGTTTTGGGTTAAAGGGTTGTGACGTTAAAAATAGGTGTTCATTTTCAGGTGGGAATCAAAGGTATTGCTTTATCAACAAATAGCTGGAACTTAATTATGGGTTAAACGTATATTGCATAACTTATGACCCAATTAGCAGCTACATTCACCAACTATGAATGGTCTTCTGTTTTGCTTTTATATAGTTCTTTAAATGATTGAATTTCTTCTGCTTAGTTTATTCTTTAAATGATTAAATTTATTCTGCTTAGTTTATTCTGGATACAAGTTCACCTTTTTTTGATAAAAAGCTACAAGTAAATGNTTTAATTGCTGATTTTTTTATTACATTATGCCTTCAGATACGAGACATTAAATATGTTGTTATTGTCTTTATAGGGATAAAGGATGTTGTCCAATGAAGGGAGATGTTTTTCTTCTATCAAATGCATTAGTCAAGGTGACTGTATGTAAGAAGAGAATCATTGGTTTGAACTATATTTAGTACTGAACATCCACTGTTATGAATAAATGTGAATTATGCTGATATGCGATTTTTGATATACCTTTAAAAAAGAGTATGTGCCAAGTATTGTGTAAATTGGAATGATGGAACACAATATGAAATATGGTTATGTGTTGTTGATCAGGGGGAATTGATTGTGACCTGTGTATGTTATGTTATATGATATTGTGCATAATGGATTACGAAAAATAACTGTGTTTTTGTACAATTACTATATTTGCTTTGGGTTTTATAATTTTTATATGTTAGAATTGCGTGAAAATCTCAGTTGTGGTATTAATCGTGGTGGTTGTTACTATTCATGGTATTTTATATACATGTGTATGNAAATTGCGTAAAAATCTCAGTTGTGGTATTAATCGTGGTGATTGTTACTATTCATGGTATTTTATATACATGTGTATGGTTGTGTGTTGTGGATGTTTGAGTTTAATGTAAATGACTATGTGAATAAGTTAAACTTAATTATATTGTTGGCATTATCAAGTTGGTTCGGTAACTGGTAAATGATTGTGCCAAATTAGGATTGTGGTGTGAAGGTGAGTCCACCAATTGGTCTACATAAAGTAAGGAGCCCATTCATTGGTATGATTTGATTATGCTTATAAAATGTATTAGTGTAGCTAAGTTAATAGATTTGTGGTATCATATTTTCAGAGGGTATTTTGTCGAAAAATTGAAAGTTTATTATAGAGTATCCACATTTTGACCCTTTTTATTTCACTAAAGTTATGACATTAAAAATGACGAAATGATTTTCAGCTTAATGCATGTTTATATTCATTGTTTCATTATTTCGTGTTTAAGAACTATGTACAATGTCTTCAGACATGTGATCTAGGATGAGTTTAGGATTTCAGTTTAGTATGTGTTTGAGTTCAGAGCTTGATTATTTCGCGTTCAAATTTAATGTTTGATTTTTTTTTGTTACACCGTGCCTTCAGGCATAGGTTATCCCTAGCTGTTCGATGAAAAATAATTTTTCTGNGCAAATAAGATAAATCAAGATCTCTCTAGTATATATATTGGCAAATCAATTATTATGTATTTAAATAAAATTTATTGTATATAAATCAGTCTATCATTCATTAATTATAAATGATCAATTAAGAAAGAAATTAAATAAAATATATACTAGAGAGTATCTGAGTCGAAATAAGAAAAATTATTCAGTACATAAAGTGGGTGAACTCAATAAATNGTCATTTTCATTGTTTAATTTAATTTCGAGTCTACAATCAATATTCGATTATTTTTTAAATTACACAATGCCTTTAGGTATAGGTTATCTGAACTCTATGAGTGTCCATGTTTATGAGGGCATGTGTGTGTATGTGTTTAAAGGATGTTTTAGATGGAGAAAGCTGAATTTGGGTTTTGAAGTGAGCATTCGATATCCATGCTAAATTATCTATTGACTTAAACTGTAATGAATTGGAGNATTTCCTAAAATAATAAAGTCATAATATTATAACTTTTGTTGATATGGAATCCTATGAACATTACTTTTATTTTTGCCTATTCCTGTTAAGTCTATTGTGAATTTTTTTTTTAGTTTCTTTGGTGTTTTTGAATTATAGTCTTTTTTTTTTTTGATTTTGTAGTTGGTATGACAAAATTATTGTTGAATTTTTTATANACTTATTTACATGACTTAAGAAATGACCTGATGTTTGAGTCTATCCTCAGTATCTTGTCATTTAGGTGGTTTATGGTTTAAATTTTTTGCTATTTGTTTACGAAAAATAATATGCACTTATGGACAAATTAATACGAGAATTTGATTATTTTTGTAAATATTGGGATTTTTGAGTTGTAATATTAATTTAATTTGGTTCAAATGAGTATTTGTGTTNCCCCCCTAAGAGTTTTGTTTTTATTAGCATATTGTTATTAAGATTAATAATTGATAATTTTTCATTATTTGTAAGTCAAATGAGTATGGTGGTGTCGTATTGATTTCTTAATCTTGAGAAGGTATAAATCTTTATCCCCTACAAATTGTCCCAATCATCAACAGTTTGAACGCACTCAAATTCGACTTATTTGGTTGAAATAAATAACTTATTCACTTACTTGAAATGTTTTGATTTTTTGGATTTTGCAAAATTAAGAACTTTAACACTTTGCGCTTTAATAGGATCGTCGTTTAGGATTTACAACAAAAAATATGGCACTTTACAAGGAAAAATTTATAGTTGGTGTACATTATTGTCAGTCCCTTATTTGTTTATAACTATTGTTAACGATTGTTGTAGCTCAATTTTTATAAGTACTCTTTTTTTTTTCTTAGCCTGCATTGTTAATAAAACAAAGTATTTTAATGTTGATATTTTTAGACTTTCTTGGCTTACAAGTATTTTCATGTGTTTTATTTTCACTAGTAGGTAGCTGACGTGCTTGATCACATCTGTTTTGAGTTGAAAATTTGGGCTATTAGGTATATAGTTTCAAATATATGAATTTTATGCTATTTCAATTTACATTTTTTGCATTTTGATTAATAAAATTAGGTTTTCTCCATCTCTCTATTGTAATTTTTATTCAAGAGAATATTTATAATGATAATACTTTGTTGAGCATGTATGCAAAGTGTGGTGTGTTAAGGATGTGATTTAAATTTTCAGTTTATCGCAGTCATTTTCATTGTTTAATTTAATTTCGAGTCTACAATCAATATTCGATTATTTTTTAAATTACACAATGCCTTTAGGTATAGGTTATCTGAACTCTATGAGTGTCCATGTTTATGAGGGCATGTGTGTGTATGTGTTTAAAGGATGTTTTAGATGGAGAAAGCTGAATTTGGGTTTTGAAGTGAGCATTCGATATCCATGCTAAATTATCTATTGACTTAAACTGTAACGAATTGGAGCTTATTTACATGACTTAGGAAATGGCCTGATGTTTGAGTCTATCCTCAGTATCTTGTCATTTAGGTGGTTTATGGTTTAAAATTTTTGCTATTTGTTTACGAAAAATAATATGCACTTATGGACAAATTAATACGAGAATTTGATTATTTTTGTGAATATTGGGATTTTTGAGTTGTAATATTAATTTAATTTGGTTCAAATGAGTATTTGTGTTGTGACCAGTTTAATAAACAAAACAATAAAATGAAACAAAAGAAGAGAATACTATTTTGAAACTCAAGTCCTGTGTGTTGTTTTAATTTTTTTAAATGAATTAACTTCAAGGTCAATTTTTTGAAACTGTAAGTTTTTCTTTCCCATAGAATTAATTTCTTTAGATGTTCTTAAAATATTTGTTTTGTGGGATTGTTAGAGGCCAATTATGGAATGTGGTGGCGAATGATGGTGACATGGAGGTGGTGAATAGCAAATGGGTGATGTGGTCTCTAATTTTGTGGTCTCTAATTTCGTGGTCTCTAATTTCTAATAGGCATTTGTGGTATGCTTTTGGGATCCTTTTTTTGGAGGAAAGTTTGTCTAAATTGTTTCGAGTTTATTAGACCCAGAAACTTATTTGGTCTCTTAAATGCATTATTTGGGCTTCTTTCCTTTCTAATACTCAGTTTTTAATTGTTGATTTTTTTATTACATTATGCCTTCAGATACGAGACATTAAATATGTTGTTATTGTCTTTATAGGGATAAAGGATGTTGTCCAATGAAGGGAGATGTTTTTCTTCTATCAAATGCATTAGTCAAGGTGAGTGTATGTAAGAAGGGAATCATTGGTTTGAACTATATTTAGTACTGAACATCCACTGTTATGAATAAATGTGAATTATGCTGATATACGATTTTTGATATACCTTTAAAAAAGAGTAT
>CAUOFW020008168.1:395436-416894 GCA_963454935.2 Ilex paraguariensis
TGGTGCTCCTTGGCTGGTGGGTATATTGAAAATAATCAAGTTCCAAATGCTGTGGAAGCTTTGAAGAAAGCAATTTTGATTTGTCCATCTAATGGGAAGCCCAGCAAAGAGACTTTGTCGGCCTGTTTGGAATTTTTGGAAAGGCGGGGAGATGTGGAAGAAGCAGAGGAATTCATAGAGCAACTGAAGACGCACAAAATTTTCTCAGTAGTTGTTCACGACAGATTGCAAAGTTTTATAAAGGTTGGGAAGAAACACAAATTTTCTCAGCAGTTGTTCACGATAGATTGCTAAGTTTTATAAGGGTTTGGAGGACACAATCTTAGTCACAGAGAATGGGATGTTTTTATTGGGGTTTAGAAAATACATGCAACCTGGGAGGTAAAGCAGTATGGTGTCTACTGAGTAAAGCAGTGATAAGTTTGGGTTTCTCTGAACTCATGAGCCTACATATCTTGGCTAGTATTGTGATTATTATTTCAGCCATTGAAATGAAGGAGCAGGCATAGTACAATACAAATAACAAATCAGTGGGTTGATGACGATTCTTTATGTATCTGCTCACTTCAACCATGAATACTAGCGCACTAAAGAAGAACTTGCAATGACCATGAGACTGCATCCAATATCCTGTGGAAGTTCATATCTTCTTTTATTTTGGTTCTTGTCAAATCAGAACTCTCAGATGGAGTCGGATGCGTGTAGGGCAGATATTCGAGAGTAGTTTTCTGAGCCTGAGTTGAGTGGTCGAGCTCGTATTTTCAAATGAGTTTAAAAAATTGTTGAAATTCAACTCGTTTAAAAAATGAACCTAGTCGAACTTAAGTAGCTTGACTATTTTATATACAAACAAACTTAAAAAATTGTTCGAATTCGATTCGTTTAAAACACGAGCTGAGTTCTATCCGAGTGGAAGTCGAGTAATTTAGCTCAATTATCAATCCTGGTTGTGTTTGATGTTTGATGTAGATTGTGGCTTGATCTGCTGATCTAAACTCTAACTTGGATAAGAGTTGATAGTTGAACGAGTTCAAAGCCTAAAAAGGTTATTTTCTCGACTAAACTTAAAAAATTATTCAAGTTTAGTTTGTTTTAAAAATAAGTTGAGCTTAAACGAGTTGAACTCGAGTCGGATTCGAGTATTTACATATAATCAAGTCGAGCTCGTTTTTCAAATAAATCTAAAAAGTTGTTCATGATCTACTCATTTTTGAACGAGTCAAAAACAAATCGAATTCGAATAATTCAGTTTGATTAACGGTCTTACTTTAGACGATACAAAGTAAAAAAAATAAAAATAAAAAAAAAAGCCTAGTACAGGATTTGAAGATGGTCATACGCATATAATCTTCTTTTATACGACTTCAACATGTGACTCTAATCATGAAGAAAGCAATTTTATCATTGCACCCATTTGACTATATGTAGGTTGTGGCTTGATGATCCAAACGCTAGTTATGAGATTTAAGGAACTATGATTGAAGCACAGGGCTACTGCTTTTAGTCTCTGTAATGCGCATGGTTGTAGGTGAATCTCAGTCTAGCAATGTTCTTTATCAGTTTACAACAGAGCAGACAGCTATTATAGTTTACATTATTATGCAGTACACTAATGACAACCATTCCATTAAATTTAATTTAGTGTCATCGAGGTCCGTTGTCACTTTTCTTTTCAACTCATACTTCTTCTATCTTCTCCTAATTTATTAATAGAAATCTAGAAACTGTTAGAGTAGTATAAATAAATGTATTTTAGGGTTATTATTCCCCAAGATTCTAAGTTCAACTATCTTAAGAAAGTCACGATTTACTTGATCGTCATTCTTATCACACACGTTTAAAATTTGTATCGTAATCACGAGTTGAAAAGTGTCACGATTGTAAAAAAATGCAACATTGAAAGCTTTTTTATTAGCAATAAATCAAAGTCAGTCGGCATAAACTCCAAAAATAGGTTACAGTGGCACATAACATTATACTCCAAAACTTACATCATTATCATGTACTAGGAGAGAGATAATTGTCAAACCATAAAGCAAACAACTCACAGATGAAATAAGATGGAACGAGATCCCTCCGGTGTGTGTGTGTCTATATATATATATATTATTTTTTTGACAAATTAATTATTATGTATTTAAGTAAAAGTTATTGTATATAAATAGGTCTATTATTCATTAATTAAAATGATCAATTCAGAAAAAAATAAAATAAAATATGTATAAGAGAGTATCTGAGTCAAAATAAGACATCTTATTCGGTAGATAAAGTGGGTGAATTCAACAAATTAGTCAAATGTGGTCCTATCATCCTTAGCATTCCACTTTAAAAAGCAAAAGGAGACCCACCCCAAATCATATTCTATCAATCAATATTTTCTTTGAACAGACATTTCTTACCCTCAAAGTCTTGGATNCAAATCATTTTCTATCAATCAATATTTTCTTTGAACAGACATTTCTTACCCTCAAAAGTCTTGGATTTGTATTTCTTGAACATACATTTCTTACCCTCAAAGTCTTGGATTTGTATTTCTTGAATAGACATTTCTTACCCTCAAAAGTCTTGAATTTGATTAAGGTACCGACAAAAGTAAAAAATTTGGTACCATACCTCTAAAATTTGTTAGTTTAAAGGGTGTGCTGATAATTTTTGTGGAACATTTTATAACTAAAAAATTTATCACTTTTATAGGTGATTTATAACTTTTGTGGGTATTTTTACAATATTTGGATAATTATTTTTACCATTTTTCTTCCATACAAAAAAAAATTACAACTTTTGTGATTATTTTATTATATTTGTGGATATTTTTATCACATTTGTTAATATTTTAACCACTGTAGTAATTATTTTTATCATTTTTTTGGATGCCACAACAGTAATAAAAACGCTTATAAATATAATTAAAGTAACTATAAATGTGATAAAAAGAAGTATGATTGNGGAGGAGAGAGAGATTTCTATCATATAAAAGTTGGATTGGATGATAGTGGGGAGCCTTCGGTGCAAGTTTAGGTTGTGATGTGATTATTGTAGTCTAATGTCCCGTGTAATAGAAATTATGAAAAATAGGAGAGATATATTTTTTATTATTCAAAGAAGGAAAAGTAAGAATGATACATTTTTCATTCTTACTTTTTCTTCTTTTGTGTTTGATAGAATGAATGAAAAATAAAAATAATTAATTTTTTTATTTGTGTTGACTAAGATTAGGAGTAACAATCAAGGAGGAGAGAGAGATTTCTATCATATAAAAGTTGGATTGGATGATAGTGGGGAGCCTTCGGTGCAAGTTTAGGTTGTGATGTGATTATTGTAGTCTAATGTCCCGTGTAATAGAAATTATGAAAAATAGGAGAGATATATTTTTTATTATTCAAAAAAGGAAAAGTAAGAATGATACATTTTTCATTCTTACTTTTTCTTCTTTTGTGTTTGATAGAATGAATGAAAAATAAAAATAATTAATTTTTTTATTTGTGTTGGGTAAGATTAGGAGTAACAATTAAATCATGTCATATCAAGTTCGTGTTGAGTTATTGCGAGTTTGTGTCGAATATTAATCAAACTTAACTCAACTGATTTAACTAATTGTGTCGTGTCGAGTTGACCTATTTATTTTTTTATCGTGTTCGTATTCGTATTGACGTACATAAATTTTGAATAAAAATTTTAATATTAATATTATACTTTCACTTAATTGAATTCATGCTCATACTTTTTCTACAAATTAAAAATTAACTTAAATAAATATTATAATAATAATAATGAGTAAAAATATCTTTTTTATATAATAATATGTCAATGCTTAATAAATAATTACAAACTTGCAATATATTTTATATATTATATATTAAGCATAAAATATCAACTCCTCCGGTGTGTGAGTCTCTTGATATATTTTATATATTAAGCATATTTTCTTTGTTAAATTAAATTTTTTGCAAGTTATATTTTTTTTATTAATTATGGAAAAAATAAAATTGACTATTAACTTTGTATAATTTGTGTTTGTAATATTGCTTGAATGAAAGAGAGAGATATAAATGAATATTTTTATGATATATATTATCCATCTAATATTTATTACATAATTTTTTATCAGAGAGAGAGATAAAGATGAATATTTTCATAATATACTATTTCTCTCTGTGACATATACTCTTTATCTACATAGAGATGTAGTATTTATTTGAATCAGACACTATCTAATATTTTCGTAAGATACAAAGAGAGATAGAGAGGAAAATATTGTGAAAAATTGATATTTTTTGCGTGAATTGAGCGTGAGAGAAAGATACAGAAGAATGAGAGAGAGAGATTTGCTTGATTTAAGGAAAAAGATTTGTAAGAATTAAATTTTGAAATATCAATTTGAAAATTATAAATTTTAAGCAGCAAAAATATTTTAAAAGAGTTAATGTGGTACGTCAGATCAAAACAATTTGAGACGTCAATAGCTCGAGATGGTTTGAGATAACTTCGTCTGTTAGATGATATTTTTTTTTTATCACGAAACGATCTAGACTATTCTTTGTCTCTAAAATTCAAATTTATTCTACTTTATTATAAATATATAAACAAATAAGATACATTTTAACACAAATAATTAATTTTTCATCCACTTTCTTTCTGATTTTGAAGAGATTGATTTTGGTGAGTTGGAAAAAAATTTCATTCATCCACTTTTTCATCTTTCCTATTTTTCTTCCTTATCAAAAATAATGTTTTATTGATCCCTTAAACTTTTCATCCTTCCATTTTTTTATTAAACCAAACGGAGCATAATGGTTCATTTGGTAAGATGGATGAAAAAAATGTAAGTATAGAAAATAGGAGTAATACGATTTCCATCTTTCAAGGGAGGAATCATTCATTCTCTCCTTTATGTTTGGTAAGAGGAATGTAAACTAGGAAGACTTAATTTTTTTTCGGTTTTATAAGACGAAAAAAGTATTTTTTAAAAAAAAATTTTAAAATTTTTATTAGAAAAATATAAACATATATTTTACCATTATATCTATATATGAAATTAATGTATACATAATATGTAATTAATAAATATAATATATATATATATATATATATATATATATATATATATATAAATCAAATGATATATAGATAAATAACATACATTTTAATACATATAATTAATTTCTCATCAAATTTTTTATTCTAATTTTGAAAAAATTGATTTATTGAGTTTGAAAAAAAATTAATACATTTATTTTTTCATCATTCTTATTTTTTTTTTATCAAGTATGATATTTTATCTATCTCTATAATTTTTCATCTTTCTATTTTTATATCGAATCAAACAAAGTATGAGAGAGAGACTATTTTTATATCGAATCAAACAAAGTATGAGAGAGAGAGAGCCCCTGGCGTGGGTTTAGGTTGAAAGCTTTCTATCATAGGAAAAGTTGGATGGTAATGGGGGGCTCTTAGACGTTGGTTTAGGTTGAAAGCTGTCTATAACAGGAAAAGTTGGATGGTAATGGGGAGCCTTTGACGTAGGTTTAGGTATAGGTTGTCATGTGAATATTATAGCCTAAGTGTGAAAATGTTGATAAAAGATAAGTCACACTCAAGGTGCAATTTTCCTTCCTCTGCTACTTCCAAACACTCGCTAGATAATCTTAAGTGTAGGTTAAATTATAACAGGTGTTATTAAATTTGAATTTTGATAACTTTTCTCTCATGAATATTTTAATTATAACGGAAATGACTTATCTTTGACTGACCCGAGGAAGAGATTAATTGAAATGCGCATAAACTAGTTCGAACACTCCTGACCATTAAACCCACAAAAAAATTAATTGGACTAACAACACTACAGGTCCAGTGTACCATTTAGTAAAAGATAAATATACTCTACTCTAAGAATACAGTTTTAAAATTTGATAAGAATGATTAATTTTGATTTAAATGATTTGTTATTATTGATTAAAAAATAATAAAATAATATAAATAAATAAAAAACCTTACACGTCTTACATATGGTACGAAAAAATGTATTTCAATATTATAATGAGACTATTTGATAAAACTCATTGTAGAACTCCGAGCGGTAGTGTTCAAGTAATAATAAAGACAGACTATAAATGAAGANACTCCGAGCGGTAGTGTTCAAGTAATAATAAAGACAGACTATAAATGAAGATGTCCTGAGTTTTAATCTTGGTAATTTTTAGGGGTAGGTTATGAGGGATTTTTCTCTAATAAATACCTTAATCTTGACGTAAATTGTTTGTATTTAATCAGATTGGAAAAAAAATTAATCAAGATACGTATAAATTGATTCAAACACGCCTACTAAACAAAAAAAAAAGGTCGTCACAGTGGCTCAAATGAAAATGAAAATTTTTCTGGGGTACAATATGTCAAATGCAAAACTCCTAACCTAATTTGCGGGTGATTCTACGTTTNAAATGAAAATTTTTCTGGGGTACAATATGTCAAATGCAAAACTCCTAACCTAATTTGCGGGTGATTCTACGTTTTTGAGGAGTCCGAAATAATGATTACTTTGGATATGAAGCCGAGGATATTTCCTATGTAGCACCACCAATGTGCCAAAAAACCTAAGACCCTGCAGGCTAACACCAAAAAAAAAAACGTGGAGTCTGATTTTGAGACAGAAAAATCCTAGGGGTGGGGGCAGTTGAGCTGGGCCATAACCCAGAAAACAAGCAAAGATTGCTTAGCAATCAAAGGTAAGGACAACAAATCATTCATCTATTGGCTTTACTAGTAAAAAAGTCTTTTAGTTTTCTTTAAACAATTTCAATGCAAATCCACCACAGAATTTTTGGGTGATGGGTCTTTTCTTGGACACTTAAGCTTTCCAAGCCCTATCATTAAAGAGAAAAATTAAATAAACAAAAGTTCATTTATAGTAACCAAATAAAAGAATAATTCTATTTTGACTAAAAATCAGACTTAATTTATTAATTTAATGATATAAATTCATTATAACTATTTAATTAACACTAAATTTTAATGTTTAATGAAATTCACAGTCAATCTAATGACCATAATGAATTAGGTTAATACATTAGATCTCAATAGTATTGTTTGACCTAATTCATTATAGGTCTTGGATTGACTGTGAATCTCATTAAACATTAAAATGTGATGTTAATCCAATGATTACAATAAAATTATATCATTAAATTAGTAAATTTGATCAAATTTTTAAGTTCAAATAGCTGTACTCAAAAAATATTCAAGAAACAAGACATCAAGCCTAATAGTAGGAGATTGGTGTTAAACTGGAAATTAACACCAAACAATTTTAGTACTCAACCATAACTATATTAATAAAATTCTAATTCAAAATCAACCTTTGGTTAGATATTGACTTGATATCTTAGTAGGGTCAAAACTCATCGACCCTAATTTAGAATTTATATACTATTTTCAACAAAATACATGGTCTGCCTTTAACTAAATCGAGAGAATAATAAGTTGAAATGTGCATGATCTAACTCGGATGATTGTTGAACAAAAAAAAAAATATAGCCTTCCATGGAGTTATCAACACACCCTCTAATGTATTTGGGGGTATTGTATGTTACCCAAGAATATTACCAAAAAGAAAGTTCCATACAAAATTCAAAGAACCATTGATCTAGCTCATAAACTAGGGCAAAATTTGTCATCTCATATCTTTTACATCTCAGCTCATACAAATCCATGCTCGGAAGCTTTATGTTTCATTACTTTTTACAGAGTGTACAAAAAAGGGCGAGAGCCCAAACCAAAATCAAAAGAGGAAAAGGCAAAGAAGAAAGCAGCAGAAGAAGAAGATTGTAATCCTGTTTAGAGACTTGTCAGCCTGAAACTCTAGCCTTCTCAACCTTGGGCTGGTACTTCCTACCAAATGGTATGAGTTAGGATAAGTATATAAGCTCTCTGAATTACCAAATACCCTAGCATAAACCATCTCCCCATACATCCCGACCAGCGGAGGGAAAACATCCGATGCTGTACTGCCCCCATGGTTAAACAATGGAGGGGAAGAATCTTCTTGATAATTTCCGAATGAATGAGTGAAATGTTGTGGATTCTGATAGGGATTTCGGTAAGGAAGTTGCTGACCATGATTTGATGGATTAATCAGGTCTTGTGTACCACAAGCTGGCGGCCTAGGAGGTATGATCATGCTTAGAGAGGAAGCCTTGCCTTCAGGCTCGGCCTCGGATGGTGCTTGGCCCCGGCCATAAAGAGGGACCACGGTTGTGTGGGATATACCAGCTTTGCAAACTGGGCATCGTGGAGGTTCATCTGAAGCAAGCGAGGCACTTTGGACATGGAACCACTTGTAGATGCAGGGCCAACAGTAGAGGTGGCCACAGAGGGTAACCACAGGATCACGTGCAAAGTCTAAGCAGATATTGCAATCAAAGCAACCAGATATCTTCTCGGAATCTCCTGCTGCGACTGAAATGGATTTCCATTCCTTGGCAAAGTATTGCTCAAAGGCCATGGCAGTGTTGCTCACAATTTGTTCTAGATACTAGCCCTTAACTCTGAAAGACAAGAAAAAAGAGCAGATATTTGAGTGCCTGAGGTTTAATTCGTTGATAATTGACAAACTAAGAATAGATCTAATATATGGCTTAACCTTGAAACACAAACAAGCAAAAGTAAAATGCAGAACACTATACAGGACAGCTCTTATGAACCAAAAAAACAAAAAAACAAAAAAAACAAAAAAGGGGGTGTTCACAAATCATGTGCCAATAAATTGCCCAAGTTTCCTATTGCAAGCAATTGAAACTCAGAAAAATCCAAAACAACCAGGACCATAAGGGGAATTGTCAGAAGATGTTATGCCCCATCTACCAGTGGGAGGCACATAAATCAAAATAATTGAATGGGCCCAAAAATTAGGTTAAATTTGATTTGGAAGATAAAGTAAAGGTGACAGGCACCAACTGTGATAACCCTTTTCTGTTTGTTTCACTGATATTCAGACAAGATTTCTTTGGCTTAACTTTACTATTCAGATAAGAATTCCAACTTGTAAGACCTAAAAATAAGCAATGAGCTGTGTTATTTCTCACAATTTTCTATACAAATCCCTGACTTCAAGCAGACCACTGATGATGGTGACAACAAATAGCCGAGAAATCAATAATATACAAACATCTATATCATATTACAAGTAAGATGAATTCTCAATTTATAAAAGCGCAACTGTTACTTTCATTAAATGGTACAACAGTTATCCCAAAAATTCTTTTCTCGCTCAAAAACATTATTTTCATTGCACACCCCACAATGCTAGACAATCCCATTAATTCACACCTATATATCTCTTTCGTATTTTAGTTTTGTTCAATTAATTACTAATTGCGTGATTATAGAGAAAAAAAATAAAAAATAAATTTTAAATGTTATTAGATCAATGTTTTATTTTTGGTATTAAAAAATATCTTTGGACACAAGGTTATTATTGGTACAAAATATATGACATTGCTTAAATGCTCTGCTTGATATTAGATTGGATGAAGCATAAAAAAAAATATACTAAAGTAATCCGAAGCTTCTAAGCAAACTCCGCCTACCTAACTTTTAATAAGTGGGCCATGTCATGGGTGGAAAATTAACATCTACTTGAATATTAAATACATTAGCCCGAAAATCCAATCTCAGCTTCTGATTTAAGTTGATATAACCACCACTTGTATGTCTTTAACCATACCAATATACCATACTTATTCATACTTCTTATAATTAGTCTCACCAGCCATATTGTACACTTTTTTTGCCCTATAAAGGGAAAGATTATAGATGTTGCACACATCAAGAAGAAAGATGCTTCATGCTTTTGAAGAGAAATGTCAAAGTTGCCGGCTTCAAGCAAATGGCACAACTCTGGCAACTGCTGTGGGACCAAAGGGCATGCCTTCTACTTTTATATGTTTGTTCAAACATTGCCTCAATACTATAAAAACATAGCGCATTATAAAGGGGACGGTAATAATGACAAGGAACACCGCATCTGGGTCAGATAATATCCAGAAAACGAGTTTTCCAAGTTGATCCTCAAGTGCTAAAGTTCCAGACACCATAATAATAATAATAAAAGATCTAGTGACCCATCATAGACGACAACAAGTTAAACAAGATAACTTGAAAGAGCAAGAAAAAATCTCTTTAAGCTCAGACGCATGATTTATTATCACAACAAGTTCTCTTTTATTCTGAAACAAAGATTTCAAATTACCATTGGACAACACAGCAAAAAATGCTCAGCCTATACAAATCGAAAAGAATTTCGGGGAAAGAAACATGTTTGTGCTAATAGATGTGGTTGCTGATAATTGGGAGTGGGGTGCAATTTTCTCTTTCTCTGATCCACAGATCATCTGAACCAAAACCAAGTTATTGAACAAGAAATATAAAATGAACACAACAAAGTTGTTAGGTGTCTGGCTTTTACTCTGCAAAATGGCATCACAACAACTACATTAGAGGAAACTTTAAAATAGCTACTACCATTTACAGGTGGAGTGCTTGATTTTCAATTCAAATACTCACAATAAGAGCACTGTTTTGTGCACCAAAACTGTACACCAAAATTTGCACCAAATCGCTTGCGACTGTCAAATCTGTGGGTCTCATCACTGATCCAACGGCTGCGACTGATTTGATGCAATTTTTGGTGCATAAAAAATTACTCTTTAGAATAATATTTCATCCAAATTTCAAGAACCCTTGGGCCAGATTCAAAGGTATTGGCTCTTCCACAAATAACTTAATAGTTAATAGAGGTAACAAGTTAGGCAGGCAGTATATTAATACATCTAGAAGAGCTCAACCTGCCTCACCCATCAATCTAGAGCTGCCAAAGACGACAATACAGGTTTCATTTACTATTACAAGGAACAAAAGGGGCGGAAATAACAATACTTTGAAGAAAATAAAAGAATTCAATTTCATTTTTTCTTTCGCATCAATTTTCTGCGAAAACTGATCAATCAAGAAAATATAGTCGAGAAGATAAATGCTGCTACGCAAATGAATGATCTAAAACTCAATTTCTCAGATTTCTCTCATGAAAAATAACAGATTTATTTTCCACCACAAGCAAAGACAAAGATGTATGCTTCTACAAGGCAAAAACTGGAAGAACAAAAAAATTTCAAAAGAAAAAATAATTCTAGATTTGTTTTCAAAGCAACATATAGAAAATCTGAAACAGAAATGAAGGAAGAAGAAGAGGAAGGAGGATCTTCAATACATACCGAAGTAGGCGAAACGGACTCAACACAACTACTCTGCTTTGCCGGAGCTTCAATGAACGCTAGAGAGAGAGGCTGTCGGCTGAGTAGAGCTTTGCTCCTTCACGTTTTATAGACGAAAAATGAAGGACCTTCGGTTCCAAATTCTACCGACGTGGCAATTCGGGTGGATGATATCTGCTTTAATTTAGGGCGAATTACACTTTGTATCATAGATATTTAAGAATTTTTATTTTGAATCTGATAAATTAAATTTTTTATATTATATATTTAATATATTAAAAATATTACAATATAATCCTGCCGTTAATTTTTACTGCTCATCTTGTCAAAGCAATGTCACATTAAAATAATATGAAAAATAAAATTTTTTATTTTTTTGTGATGCAAATGTTCAATTTTCTCATTAATCATGAATTTATCTCAAATAATTATAATTTTATTTTAAAAATATAATTTCTATATTAAAAAAAAATAACTTTCGGTACAGGAATTTTTTTTTTTTTTTTAAATACTGTAGAATTCCCCTTACATTGCAGTCTGTAACTGATGACTGACCAATCACATTAATTAGTAATATTATTGATGTGGCTTCTAGATTGTCTGTCCCAGTCTTCGCTCTTACTCATCTAGAAAGTAGCTTTTGCAATCAAGGACCTCGTCGCTCTTGCTCTTCTAGAAGAAACAGTTTTTGCAATCAAGGACGTCGACGGTAAATATTTACAAACAAACAGAAAAATCAAAAATCAAAAGCCGATGAGTAAAATAAATATCCAAATGTAACTATAATATCCCGTCGGTCACTATTCAATAAGCAATAACAAGTGTACAGAAACCCAAGGTGGGTTATCCCTGGGGGTGCAACTTGGGTTGGAATTGCACCCCTGATTTTAATTCGAGCTCAATCCAAAAAAATTAGAGTTTAGACAAAAAATTTTAATCCGAATTCAATTTAGGCAGACCTCAAATTGACCTCTCGGGTTCACGGGTTGAACCCGAATATTAAAATCAGGTTCAACTCGAATTAATAATCGGGTTCAACCCAAATTACTATTATATAAATACAATTTTTGAATGTTATGTAATATATTTGAATGTTATGTTTGTGTTCTGTTAAACTGATTGTTGGTTGTTAAATTATGTAATATATTTGTGTTATATTTGAAGTTGTTAGTTGTTAAATTATTTGAATATTATGTAATATATGAATTAGGTTTAGAATATTAACTCGAAATCAGCCCGTAAAGTAACTTGAAATCAGTCTAAAATCATTAACCCGAATTCAACCCGAGCTATCTGAATTAAACTCGGACAGTGCTTGAGTTGAATTTATCTACCCGAGATAAGGTTAGAGTTAGGGTTGAAGATTATATACCTAGGGTTGACTGTCCAACCTATCCGAGTTGCACCCTTAGTTATCTCATTCGTTTCTCACCCCACATGATAAACCTAACCTCATAAGAGGTTAGGGATTTGAATATTTCATGAAACATAATCTATTGAAGTCTTCGTTTATAAATTTAATCTTTGGGCTCGTTTGGTTATCATATTAGAACTGGATAAATTAGATAAAAGTATACAATCTAATTCAATACAAATGAATTAAAGACAAAATTACATATGATATTAAAATAATACGTAATTTTATCTAGTGTTTGGCAATACATAATATAAGCGTTAGATAATAGTTATTTAATCTAATCGGTTATTTGACTAGAGAATTATTTCATCGTATTAATGTTAAATTAATAAAAATACTTTCAATCTGTGTTTGTTACATTGATGACAACTTGAATTTATCACTTCGGGGATTAGAATAGTAAATGTGTAGAATAATATGTTTAAGTTGGATTATAATATCACCTCTTTTGGTGATATTAAAAAACCTCCATAATACAGGTTTATCGTATAAAAAATATACGATAAATATATATTTTTAAAATTAATACGGTATCAAATTTTTTTACCAAACAAAATATTAGGCCCGATTAAATAAAAAATAGTATAATTCAATATTTAATCCTTTCATAATACGTCTATCAAACGAGCCCTTTGTGAAGAGGTGATTTTGCACAAGGTCCAACATTAGTCTGATATATGATTGGGATAGTATTACGGTAATATATTGAGACAGTTGAGATATCAAAAAATAATAATAAAATAAATGGACAAAATAAACCCTATTAATCAAATGTTTTAATGATTGGATATGAATGATTATTAGTAATTATTAAAATATTTGTATATTTTTAGATACTATTTATAGGAGAGGGGGAGAGAAAGAATGAGTTTTGAACCTCAGACCATAAAGTTTAACAATGAGGGCGATGATCATTAAGCCAACTTCTAACCTCTAATCAAATAGTAGAATTCAGTTCGCCCATTTGTTATTTGTTTATCGGAGCGAGAAATTATGCAATAATAATAATATGATATCACCGTTATATTAAATATTTTCTCCGGCCAAGGGTAAAACAAGAACAACGACAAGTAAAATAGTATCAGTGACAAAAATGGTTTGCGTGTGTGGGCCATCTGATGCCGATTTCTTGATATAAGATGTTCAAAATTCCAAAGTAGTGTCTAATTGAGGGTTAAACTAATTGGTTTATTTTGACTTGTCTAATTGTTAAGAGTGGTTTTCTTGGACCAGTTCAAGTAAAAAGAAGCGGTTTGTAATCTACCTTCTGTGCTCTTATGATCTAGATAGGTTAGTAAAAAAATTCAATTGAAAAACGTCGAACTTAGTCAATAATTCAATTGAAAACGTCCAACTTTCTCTAAGTTTTGAAGATCCTCTTATGGTGGTTATAGGCACATTTTTAGTTTTGATTATAAACTATCAAAATCTTAGTTGAAAGTTACTTATATTACACATTTTTAGTCAAGAGTTACCCAAATTTTGGTCAAAAACTACCTAAATTATTTTATGTCAAGTTTATGATAAAAAATTATTAGCAATTTAGATGTTATCTGTTTGAAATATCATATAAAAATATATTTTCTATTTAACAAAATGATCGATGTCGTTTTGATTGACAACATTCTTATTGATAATTTGAGTATCGATTATTCCTCGACATTTAAACCTACCACCATAATTTGAATTTGTTGAAGGACATGCCTCCTATGAAACAATGACAGCTGACCTTTCAAGAGTGTAAAAAATACCAAATTTTTTTATTTAGAAGAGGGCAAATCGACTGCTGATCATTGATAATAGAGTAATGTTGTACAGACTTAAAAATCAAAATTGATAATCTCAACTATTAAATAGGTAGTGGGTCCTAATAAATGGTAAAACTTACAGTGAAATCAATGATTGAGATTATCAAATTTAATTTTTAAGTTGATAGCATAGCATGCCCATGGGTGAAACTTAAATTATTCCTTATATGTTTGCCACGTGACAGCGAAGTCATTGGTTAGGCGTTAAGGCGCTCAAAAGTCTACATTATTTGTAACAGCATTTAATTCTTTTGGTAACACAGCAACTTCTAGAAGGTTGCTGGTAGGTGTGGTACCAAATGTTCAGTGTTATCAACACACCATATGGAGACCTATTTATTAGAATTTAAGTGTGGTACCAAATGTTCAGTGTATGATCATTTTGGTCTCCTCATGTCATTGTTTAGAGTAAATTACATATATATCCTTTAAACTATAATATTTGTGTCAATTAAACTTTTAAATTTTTTTATTTTTTTATTTTTTTTTATGTCAATTGATCTCTTCTATCTATTCTCGTTAGAGTGTGTCACTCACGTGATCATATGTCATGAAAAGATAAAAGGGATCAGTTGACATAATTAGAGAGTTTACGGGTTCAATTGATACAAAAAAAAATTTAGAGACTTAATTGACATAATGATCATAGTTTGAAGGTCATATGTGTAATTTGCTCCAACAATTTGTGTCAAGTGAATGACATACTTTACCACTTTCTATTAGAAAATCTAATGGAAGCAAGTTGAATGGCTCAATTAACACAATTAAAAAGTTTACGGGTTCAATTGATACAAAGAAAAAAATTTAGAGACTTAATTAACACAATGATCATATTTTGAAGGTCATATGTATAGTTTACTCCAACAATTTGAGTCAAGTGAGTAACATATTTCACCATTTTCTATTAGAAAATCTAATGGAGGCAGGTTAAATGAGTCAATTAATATAATTTGAGAGTTTAGTGGTTCAATTGACACAAAAAAAAAAAATTCAAGAGTTTAATTGACACAAAAATTATAATTTGAAGGTCATATGTATAATTTATTCTGTCTTTTATTATATTAATACAATGTTATTTGAGCCTAATTTATTAATTCTGGTTAATCCATTTTCTACCGTTAAATTGACAGGGGCGGGGACGCTGGGACCTAATATTAATTGAGACTCACTATTAATTTAGTGATTCTGATGCTTCTTGTTAGTAAATTACGTCTGAATACTATTTTATTTTCCCTTAGCCTAATAACTGTTGGGTTAGCCCTAACATGGCTAGATACGACTTTCTGATATGGACAACGACTTGGATGTCTAATAACATGTGAACGATTATAGTATTGAATTTGGTATAGTATTAAAATTTATAATTAAATGGGAGTCAATTATAATTTAGTTAAAGTTAAGTCACAATTTTAAAAGATCATTTGCTATTCAATAAGACTAAGTTACAACATCAAAAAAAAAAACTAAAATTTGTTATACCATGTTAACATGGATCCTAAGTTTCAACATGGATCTAATATGAATGCTAAGTTTCAATGAGGAGCTCAGTAATCTAAAGATTCAATATACAAGTTTGAAATTTACCAACTTAAAAGTTTAAGTTTATAGGTAATAATCACCCGAATTGGTGGTCTAGTAGTAAGACATATCAATTTAGGGTCTTCCTTGACTCCTATGTAGTTATCAAGCATAATTCGATGCACAGAAATAACGTAGTTTTTTGCTTGGTTTGGTGGTGCGGTGACAATTGGCTGTCCTTTCAGATTAATAGTTATGACTCAAAATTAAATATTCTACAATGGGGGCACCCTCATGGCCACGGCCAGAGAAGTTATTACCTACTAGTCGTCTCCTCCTCCCTTTTCCCATAGCAAAAAAAGAAAGTTTATTGATAATATACTCATCCAAAATATATTATGACGATTTCAGTTGTGTGTGTTACCCGGTGTAGGATTCCAAACACATGTGATACATATCAAACTTAGCTCTCCCTTAAGTATGATCCACCATTCTTCACAAAGACCGCGACCACTCTTTGAAAAAATAAGTTTTTACCACTCTACAAAGAGTCTTTACGCTTATTTATTGTTGTATTTTCATTACATCAAATACCTGCACACTACATCATTTTTACAAAAGTCCACCCAAGATTGTCAATCATTAGCTCTGATATCACGTATACATCCAAAAGTTGAAGCATGCAAATAGTGAGTCAATCTATAATATATACGTTTATTTTTATTTTTACCAACAAAAAATACGAATAATACGGATCTATCCTTATAATTTAGCAATGAGATTAGATTCCACATCTCACCTTGGAAAGGATTGTAGTGATATTTACCCAAGGTAACCCACACATGTGATGTGTAGATCACTTGTATTGACCATCTAGAGATCTTAGGAAACCTTGAGCTTTCCTCGGAAGTTTCATCACCAAATCACACGTAGATATTGACCGTCTAGAGGAATGAGACGGGGCTCTCTAGAAGGGTTATGCGGTGAAGGAATCGTATAATTTTCTATTGTATTCCTTTCCAAAAAAAAAAAAAAAAAAAAAAAAACGAAGTCACGAGGGCAAAAATTGGGCCCCATTCGTTGAACGTTGAATGTCCACAGTCCACACACTACTCTTGGTTGAGGAAATCTATACTGTTGAATTCCACGGGACTGGACCCACAAATTACGTGATTCTCACGTCTAATTCAAATTGAGCCATCGATGGTACAAAGAGTCAAGCCTCGTGATCAAGGGTAATATATGGTCTTTTTAAATTTTTATCAAACTGGATTACTTTCGCCCATAAATTTTTTCCAATAATATTTATAGATGAAGATCGTGTCTAATATACCCATTAGAATGTACGGACAAACTTATGTGTATGTGTGTGGGGCCGTTGCCTCCGCCGACTTTTGAGTAATTACCAAATACATATTGTGATGGCAACAAAAATATGACTTATTTATCTTATTGTCCCGTTTAATTTTTTGAAAAAAAATTTAATAGTGCCCCAATCATTTGTATCTTTAGTAAGTTATTAATCCCCTTGTTCCTTAATCTATTATAATATTAAAATATTTTATTGTTAGACTAAATAAAATAGATGAGAAAGTCAAATAAATGGGCTAAAGACAATACATTCACTATGTAATACACTTCCTTTTACTTATAAAAAAAAAATGAATGTGTAGTTGTCCCTAATTCATTATTACAAGTTAGTTACTTTAAACCTAGGAACACATGAATAAAAGTGTTTATGTCCTTTTAAAAACATCGATTTGTCAACAAGATTAAAAGAAATTATTTTAAAATATCTTTTAGAACTGATCAATTATAGACGATTATTAGAATTTAAAATAGCATCTATATGTTTCTCTTTAATATATGAATGAATTGAAATGTGCAATTAAAATATTTTTATTTTTTATTTATTCATATTAAATTAATTTTAATTTTAATTTTCATTATGTAATTAAGTCTTTGATCTTACATATTTCTCATAGGCGAACTAAGGAATTCTTTGTGTGAAATATGCACTAATTTAGTCATTATTAATGCAAAAAAAAAAAGGAAAAATTTAATACAAGCTAATTATTTTTTTTATATGATTTTGCCCTTATTAGAATAAAATCCTAACTCCGTCCCTATTAGATAGCGAGCTTAGTAGCCAACTATGGTCATATGACATTCTATGAGCCGTCTATTCGCTCGACGGATAGAATGGTATGAGATAATTTCTAGGGGCTTTGGGAGGCCGGTACCTCCCAAACAACTTAATAGGATAAAATTATATTTTTTAAAATAATTGGGATAAAAGTACATATGCTTAAAAAAAAATCATAAAAGCTCTTTTACCCCTACCATAAATAGTGCATACCTAATTGAATGTGAGAGTTTTAAAATTAGAATGTGAGATTTTCAAGATTTCTTTTGATATTTATGTATCATTTGAATTTTAAAATTTCATATATATACACACACACACGTAATACAGTGACACGCTCAACAAAAAAAAAAAGTAACATCAAACAGTAACACACCTTACAAAAAAATAGTAACATCAAACAGTAACATACTCAACAAAAAAATAGTAACATCAAACAGTAACATACTCAACAAAAAAATAGTAACATCAAACAATAATACAAATATTTTTGTTGAGTGTGTCACTGTTTAATGTTACTCTTTTTTTGTTGAGCGTGTCACTGTTTGATGTCACTGTATTACGTGTGTGTGTGTGTGTATATATATATATATATATATATGAAATTTCAAAATTCAAATGATACACAAATATCAAAAAGAATTTTAAAAGTCTCACATTCAAGTAGATATGCATTATTTATGGTAAGGATAATTATGGAATACATTTTTGAAAGAATTTGAAAATATTTTAAAATGTGTACTTATTGACAACTATTTAATGAAAAAGAGGATTTAAAGGAAAATAAATTTGGAAGTGGTACTTAAAGCCAAATAAATTTTCAAAAAAATACTCACATCCCATTATCTCTAATTTCTGATCCTTTACGCCTAACTTCACGCCATTTAAAGCCCATGATGTGGCCCGCAATGGTACAAGACTCGTGGTGAGGACATTGGGCCGGAAGAACATGAACTCTCGTGCACGTACCAAAACTTTAGTATTTGACTCAGTGAGTTTCACAACAACTCGCTGAACTCATCTCGACACGTTTGGCTTCGCGCCAGTATATAATATATATGAAATTCGAATTCGAAAAGACGAACCTGTTCTTCTTTTGAGAGCTAATTCGAGAATTCGCAAAATGTCAACTGTGAAATCAAGTGCCACTAAGAAACGAGCTTCGTCTACCGAATTCGAAACTTCGAAATCGGAAATACGAAAAAGAGTGATCGCCGAGGATGATTTCGATCCAGATCTCTCCAAGTGAGTCTTCAAAACCTTTTATCTCCCCTAAATTAGATGATATTTGGAGTTCTGTGGTATTTTTGAATCTCTGTTACTTCAATTCGGTTGAAAGTGTTTGCAATTGCAGCGATATCAAAGGGATTATGAGCGCACTGCAACAGATCAGAGAGAAATCTAAAAAAGACGGTCAGAAGAAGAATGAAGAGACGATTTCTAGGTCATTTTCTTTGTGTTTTTTTTTGATCTCGACTGATTTCAAGCCATTCTTATATGTGTGAATCTCTATCCCTCTTTCGGTATGTGTTTTGAATTGAAATTGTTGTTCTGCGTCTGGATTGTTAATAACTTCTGCTGGAAATTTGGACGAGATCGATTGCGTTTCTTAGATGAATTTTATACACGAGTGTGCATATGTATTTGCAGAGAATTTGGAACTGGAATCTGTTGAAATTCTTGAATAAAGTTCTAATTTGTGTAGCTGGTTTTGAGCATTTGTGTGGTGTGATCTCTGGGAATATATTTGCTACTTAGTTCAGAGTGTTCAATAGGAAAACTATCGAGTGTGTTCAAATTGATTACTATGTTTCAGATTAACAACAAAAACATCCAGAAGTGATGGAGAGACCGACTACTACATCAACTTCATTGCTTGATTAGATTGACATTGTTTAGTTATGATGCTGTTTCGCTGCTTATATAAGTGATTGTCATATTTCAGTTGTATTTATCAACTCCTAATAATTTCTCAGTAAGTGGTTGTGTGTAATTGCTTTTAAGAAAAATTAGATAATGTGTTATTGGATAACTTGAAAATGTGCAAGTTGAATGTATATCAGAATATCAGATGAAATTGTATGTATTTTCTACCTTCATTTTTTCTGCATTTTATCTTTATGTATCTAAACTTAGTAAGGATTTAGTATCCTTACTAAGTTTGTCATTTTTAAGAGGATCGTTGGTAAATTATGTTCATGTCATCGTTGCCAAAGTCAACTTACTTTGCTGCTTTGTTGTTTATTAGTTGGCACTCTTTTCATTACTGAAAAAAACTTAGGAAAAGGGGAATGGCTAGCTAATATGATGTTTCCCCTCACAATTGCTTCCTAAGTGATTTTTTAACTCTGCAAAATTCTTGTAAGACTAATCAGAGCTTATTCCTTGTTAATTGTTGGAAACATAAAAAAAAAAAGAAAAAAAAAGTTAAGGAATTATCCTCCTTTAGTTTTATATATTTCAAGTTTCAATCAATCAGCAACCAAGCTAGAATTTCTTATTTTAGTACTTCAATTCTGTTCTAAATCAAATTACCTGTTGATTTTGGGTTCCTGACAGCGTGGCGACTGAGATCAAGTCTAAGCTTGATGAGTTGAAGTCAAAACTTGAAAAAGAGAGGTGAGACAATCACTGGACCACATGAATTCGGAAAAGGATTTAGTATCCTTACTAAGTTTATTGCCCATGTTATTCTTCATGAACATTGCTTGTCTGTAGTACTTTTTAACAGTAGTTGCATATGAATTATCAGGCAAAGCTTTGCCAAGGCAATTTCAAAGAGCTCAAAAGAGGTCTGTGAAGAGCGAACAGACTTAAAATCAATTGCTTGTGCTGGGAATTTATTAACGTAGTTGATTCCTTGGTTTAAATGTTTTGATTGCATGTCTGCAGTGTGAAAACTTGCTGAAGAGTGAGACTGCCAAGTTCCAAGCAGTTTATGAGAAGTTTTGCAAGGAGAAAGCTACACATTTGCAGACCTTGAAAGGTAGTGTTAGGCCTATCCGGGTTTTGGTTGAATTGCAGTATTCTTTAGTAGTATTTTCCACCACATTTTTATATTACAGCTGAAATTCTCAGAACAATAATATATGACCAGCGTATATCTATGTGCAATAGTTTTCTGCCATGGTATTCATTCTTGAGTAGCCTACCTTCCCTCGAATGATGAAAGAAGATAGTACAACATGAGATGATCATAATCTATGAGTGATATTTTCTGCTACCCCTGGAAGGATGATATTCATTTTGGTCCTTGAGGTTTTTAGCAAATTCACCAAAGCTATTGGGGGGGGGGGGGGGGGGGG
>CAUOFW020008168.1:417811-471683 GCA_963454935.2 Ilex paraguariensis
CTTGGGGGGGGGGGGGGGGGGGGGGGGGGAGCATGAGAGCATCTTTCATCTTTTTGTCTTTTCTGATTCATTGAAAAATTGAATCATTTGAGTTCCTTTAAGCTGTGTTTGGCACTAACTGTTCTTGGTGTTTGACAGATACAATTTCAAAATATGAAGAGGAGAAGGAACAACTGTTCTTGCGTTATGAACAACAGAGTGAGCAACAGGATTTCCTTTTTCTTTTTATTGGAAAATAATTTGACAAAAATACATAAACATTGATTCAGGGAAGAAAGAAAAGAGTATGATATCTGAACATGAGAAAGCATGCACAACTAAAATTTCTGAACTGGAAGAGTCTCTGAAGAAGAAGAAGCAGGTGAACTAATTCTAACTGATTTTCTATAGTATCAATACTTGTAGTAGGGTTGATAATCAAACCAAGCTTTACAAGATTGAGCTAAGCTTGAGCTCATTTTTTTAAATGAGCCTAAAAATTGTTTAAATTCAGTTTGGTTAGAAAATGAGCTAGACCGAGCCCGAGGTGGTCGACTATTTTACATATAAAATAGCCGAATTTTGCTAGTTCGCATCCAGTCTTTTAGAACATGAGACTGAAAGATTGTTCAAACTCGGTTCGTTTAGAACACGACCTTAGTTTGAATTGAGTCTTATACAAGCCGAACTTGAGTAACTCAACTCAATTATTAGGCCTACTTGTTAGTACTATATCACGACGCAATTTGGAGTTAGGACTCAAAGGGTTCGATCTAGGATTGATACACAAAACTCGGGTCAATCCAAAAAATTTCTCATTTTACTGAATGGGTTCTGTGGATTCTACCCCATTCTACACGTTTATAACTGCATCAAGCAAAGAGGAATGGTTTAGTGGTTAATGTCTTTTCTGTCTTACCCCTTGGTGCAAAGTTTGAGTCTATAAATAGTGATCCAAAAAAAAAAAGTTAACTGCATCTCTCTCACACTCTCTACACATGCGTGCACACACATTGTTGTAACCACATTTTTTTGTTTCACAGGATGACAAGACATTCAGCATATTGAGGAAAACTCTAGGTTCATTCCTGGAAAATGCCTCAGATGAGGATTTCCCACCTGATGATTGAAGTCTGCTTCTGCAATCATACAACTGTAATGACTCTCTTCACTAATACTCAAAAGGTAAAGTAGCTAATGATTTGTCCATCGATAAGTAACTTTTAACTGCACAATCTCCTGTTATATGGGGTTTTGTATAGCCATCGGAGATTCTATGGGGTTTTGTATACCCATTGTTATTTTGATTATGTGAATCATCGTACTTTTCGTTATAATTCATATATTGCTTCACATACAATGGGATGCAGTTTGAGTTGAGCCTTGAATTGATCGAAGTCAGACTGGATTTAAGTTCATCCGAATTCGATTAAAAAATTCAGTATTGAATTCAATGTTTACCTGACAAATATAAAATTATGAATATAAAATTAGTAATTCATATCTCACTCAAGGTATTCTATCAAAATTTTAACAAATAATCTTTTTTTAGGTCATATCCAAATAATCAATATATATTATTGATTATTTGGATAACTTTTATTTTTTTCCGGTTAAGATTTTTTGAAGTCAAGGTTCAAGTCTTCCTCCCCCTCTCTCTTCCCCAAAAAAATAAAATAAAATAAAAAATAAAGAAAATACATCTTAAGAGTTTGTTTGAAATGATTTTTAAAAAATATTTTTATGATTTATAACTTCTTATAAATAATTTTAAAAAAAATAGTATTTGAAATAATTTTACCACCACCTGCCAACGCCTCACCACCATCCCCACTACCATCACTATTGTCACCACTTTATCACTATCTTTGTCACAATAATCACTACCACCATTACTGTCGCCACCACCCCCACCATCGCCATTGTCATTCCACCATTGTCGTCATCATGGCCACTCCCACTATCGTCACCCAAACACTACCACCCACACCACATGCCATCACCATCCCCATTATCACCATTATTGCCTCTACTCTACCACCACCGTCATTGTCACATCATCACGCCTATTACCACCACTGCCACTTTCGTCATCCCACCACCATCGTCACTATCACCCTCACCACCTTCACCATTGCCATCCACCATTGATTGTTATCACTTATTACTATTATCATCTAATTCTTATATTTATTATCTTACTACCACCGTTGCCCATTGTCAACACTCCCACTGTCACCACTCCCACCAGACCACCCCCACAACCACCAACAACATCTTCACTTATCACTGATTGTTACACTAATGTTTACCATCATCGTCCACCGCCACCATTCACCACCATCGTTATTTTATTTTTATGTTTATTATAACCACCACCATTATCCCACTACCACCGTCAACACCCACCACCACCAATAATCGTCCACCATCGCCATTAGCCACTGTCACCCACACCCACACCCACCACCACCCGTCATCGTTTACCACTACTGCCACCCACCTCCCACCACACATATCACCGTTGCGACTCATGGCTACCACAACCACCACGATCATCGTCAGCCACCACAATTATCACTATTTCCCAACACCACCACTGTCGTCCACCATCGCTCACCACTATTACCATCAGTACTTAAATTTTTTTTTTCTCCTCTTTGTTTGTGATTAATTTTGAGTGCAAAAACAAATATATTTATTTCTCTGTACCTTCAGGCACGGAAACTAACTAATATATATATAGACAAGACATAATTTGTACAAACATGAGCTAACTCCAGACATTCAGCAGAGTGTCTGTCGTCGTGCGCGATGGCATTGAGCATTTCACAAATAAATACAAGTCTAATGAACAGGGTCGAGAGGAGGCTGTTGCCGAGCCTGTTGCACCGATAGAGGTGGCCGCTTATTGTGCACCTACACTTCCCACAAGAAACATAAATCAGAAAGATGAACAGAAGTCCAATATGATTCATAGATTTACAACCTAACTGATTCTGATTTTCTCCAAGAAGATCAGAGATGTTTGAGATGGATGCAAATTTGACGAACATCCTAGTTTACCGGCTGTTCAAAACAAACATCGGTATATATTTTGCAAATGAACTCCATAAAAGAATCCAATATACAATGGTTGTGAAACACGAACATTCTCGAGAAGGTGGCGTATTCGTGTCGGACACTAAAACTCTTCGGACACAGTTTCGGACATGTGTCAAATATTTCTTTAGGACATGTCTACTATTAAACAATAAACATGCATTGAAATGTAATTAATAAAATTTAAAAAAAAAAGAGGAATTGAGAAAATAAGAGTAATTATTTAAATTAAAATTATATATTAAGTACACTATACATTGTCTACAAAAAAAAATTGATGATGATTGAATATTATGATGATCCTTTAGTATAAAAATACACAGATGACTATACATAAGAGTTACTAATCATAAAATATTGAATTTTTTTAAGAATTGCATATCATTATTATTATATTTGCGATAAATTATATAATATTATATATAAAATATAATTTTTTGTAGCGTATTCCTAATGTGTCTGTATCCTATTTTTTTTTAGAAATGCCGTGTTGTGTTCGTGTCTGTACTTCTTAGTACAATGGCAAAAGCAATAATATGAGGGCATGCATGTATATCTTTGCAAGAAATAGTCACGTACTCCTATATCTGTCACAGACCCGCAAGAAGAACATCTAACTGCTTGTGCTCCATATGGATACATCAGCAAAACTGCACAACTCCCGCACTTGACTTGCCCGACTTGATGAGCTGCAAAAACAATGATCAATAACTCTATCTAGAAACACAACATCACGAAAAAACAAGTTGATTATTATGCAATAAGTAGATAAATGTAAAATTTTCACATGCGCATTGCGCACGCTCGTGTGTAGGGCTAATGGATTCAGATATGAACCATCATTTTCAACAGCCTTATGGTTCAGTGGTAATGCAATGTACTTCTCTATGATAAACTTTCAATAACGTGTTATGTTGTGTTACATTAGATATGGGGTAGGCTAAATTACAGAAGGAATGAGAGATATGTCATGCAAGTTTTGTTCTATAGCTTGTCCAAATCTCAAGCTTCATATTTCACCTAAATATATGATACATATTGTATCAGACAATAAGACAGACTCATATATCCAACCACAAATAATTGGGACATAAGGCTTGGTTTAGTTTGGTTCAGACAATAGGTGGACTAGGTGTATATGCATGTATATACAACTCATCGTCATTGATTTTGTGAGCCATGTTCAACAAAAAAAATTGAACAAGGGCAAAAGAACTGTGGTGTCCTTGCACCAGTCCCACGTGGGAGATGTAGAAACAAGTGCTTCAAGGCTCTTTCACCTCCACTAAGAGATATAAGCAACAGTATGGAATGGCTTTGCAAAAACTAAAAACTCAAAAAGACAAAAAAACAGAAAATTATAGTTATTGACAAGGAATCAAGATATGCAATTCAAATCTATCTAATTTGATGTGATAAGATCTTGAAACTTTATAAATTTAACACAAAAATATATTATAAGAAGATTCTTTTTGTAAAACACTAGAAAGAGATGGAGGGTTAAGTGGAGTTAAATCGTTAGAAAGTGCCCTAGTGCTTGTCAGTTTAAGGTATTGGGCGAGGGGTAGAACCTTCTAATACAATATTGACTGTTTGACAGCATGAACATTGAACATGTTTAGCCCCTCGCGGATAACAAAGCAATCGATGGCAAGAACCACAAACCATTTGAGCCTTTTCTGCATCAAAAGCACAGAGCTTGCAGAGTGAGAAGGTTAGAAAAAAAAAAACAAATTGCATCCTCAAAACTTGAGTACATTTATGATTATAGACCCGAAATAGTTTGTCCTAAAATCTTAACAAGTACAGAAGCCTGGAAATACAATGCCAATAAACTGGCCAAGACGGAACAAGAATGTATAAGAATGATATTTTGACCTCTTAAAAATTTCATTGTCACATTGTAGTGCAATAATAAGTTCCATATTATATCTGAGATGTCCGGGGTCCATACTCTTGTTGGATTAAGAATCAACTATTATCGGTCCCATATTCTCAATGCAGTATTTTACTCAATTGACTCATATATCATCATTGAATTTCATTTAAAGAAGGTATTATTGGAAGATGCTGCAAATGATATTACCAAATTTGGTGTGGTTATTCTGTGAGGTTTTATGTCATTCACACACCATAGTTATATCACGAATACCATTTTATTTGTGTGTTCTCATGCAACACAAAGCAATACATGAAGCCGAGAACACTTTCAGCAACTAATACATAAACGGTAAACCCAATCCAGTAGAACATAATATCCATTGCATTCGACAAAAGAAATCCAAGAGTTTGATGAGCAACAAGAATAGCCTTCATTTAGTAAGACTAGTCCTCCCCCCAGCAGGACCAAATTTAGTGAGGTTCTTTCTGCCCAGTGCTGCCAAATTTAGCCCATCAAAAATTTAATGAAACACTCTATCAGTGAGGACCTCACTTACTGCTACTCCTAAGGTGGAAACTTGCTTTTCTCAAGAGGAGAAAGTGGGACGGTTGGAAGGCATTCACAAACTAGAGGAGAAAATATGGAGAAGCATTTGTTGGATTTCAAGATGCCTGAGGAACTTCTTGTGATATTGCTTTGTCCCGATGACCTTCTTATTTTGCACGACTTATTTGGGTTAAGCTAAGCTGCGAGTTGTGTGATATGAGTTCAAATCCAACTGAAAATACCGAGATCCGAGTTAAAATCAAAATCAGCAGACCTTAAACATTACTGGCTAGATTTCACGGTAATTAATTAACCTCATGTAATATGTGTAAATTACATTGTATTCAATCGGATTCGGATATTGATTAAGATGATTTGAAATCAAATTGACTACAACTTGATTTCTTAATTGGATTTAGTCAATTAAGTGTTAATTAACCAAAATACATATTGACAAGTTCATAAAAAGGCACAAAAAATAAAAATAGGTGGGTTGTATAGAAGACTCACCAGAAGTAACTGCTGCTGGTGCTGATGTTGGGGGTGGTGCAGGTGCCAGCGATTGTGGTGGAGGCATGGATTCCGACCCAAGTGAGGGCCCTTCGTCTTTGTCTATGATGTCTTGCTGTTCGCTTGCCATTTCTGTGTCTGGGATGTGAACAAATTAACTTTTATACACATGACGCATCACCTACTTCTATGTTGCTACAAACTTGGTGGAGTATTTGGGAATTCAACAACATAAGGCTCCATTTATGGTAATCTATAAGTCAAGTAATTTATCAGATTCATCTGCCCTACAGATATTCCAAATCTGGACATTACGAAGTTTTATGCTCATGGAGAACAGTTACCCACAGCCTGCAGGTTATCATTCAATAAGTGGAGGCTCATAAAAGACATAACAATCGAGTTTTATAAGCCTCCAACTGATCTCTAGATTTACAGTGATTTTGTTAATGCAAAAACCGTTTGAGCAACTAAGTAGTTGTAGACCCCATCAATGGAATCTTCCCTTCAACCAACCATCCCATCTCAGAAACCTTTTGCATATATCCATTAAGCAATTGTACTCGGCCCACAAATGGCAAGGACTAAAATATTCTGATTAATTCTGCTGAGAATATCCATATATCCCAGTAAGCATTGTGGCCTCTGCAGTTCTTACTACCTTGTCATAACAAAGGATCTATAATCTGTAGATCCAATACTGTCAAAACCGTAAATAAGGTTTCTCCATTATTTATTGGGGCATTCCTTAAGACTATACAATTTTAGAGGTTGTAATTGGTGCGTTAATATGTTGGGAGGAAGGGGGGCATGAGACAGATGAAATTGAGAAGCATGTTTAGGGGTTCAATTGTGAAGATTTCCTTCTCACTTCATTCAACTTGAAGCTATGATTAATGGTTGCCTGATATAACTCCGTATTTCTAAAAGTGACATGACAATAGAAGGGGTTAAAAACAAAAGTATATTAAACAGCAATAGCATCCTTACCTAAAGTGATAGAAGATCACAAAAACCTATTGAATTACTGCATTCCTTAAGAAACCAAGATAAAGATGTTAAACTTTTGTCAACCAACAAATAAACAAAGAAAGTAATCTCAGCCACCAATATGGTATGTATATAGTTATTATCAATTACATAGAGATTCATGTTTGCCAGGTACCAAGGATCGAAATATCGTGTCAAAACTTTTGAAACATCCGAAACGTTTTGGATTTTCAATATACCGACACGAAACAGGGGTGGAAAACAAAAATTCCTGTGTTTCGAGCGAAACATCACTATTTCGGATTGTTTTGGTCGAAACGGTGATGTTTCGGTCAAAACATTCACTTGATTTCGAGCGGTATCAGAAAATTGTTGTTCCGAGCCAAAAAAAGGGGAAAGATTCTTCACATGGGGTCCCATCTTCAGCAAAACGGAGAGAGAGACAGAGAGCACACAAAAATTGAAAGAAGAAGAAAGTTCATTAGCTTACCTGAGTCTAGATCTAAGCCACCCTCAACTCCCATGTCTAGATCCAGCCACCTCTAGGTATGATCTTCTTCCTTTCTCTTCTTTTTCTTCCTTCTTCTCTATTGGGTTTTCATCTAGTCTCCTTGTTACCTTGATCTACAAATTTGGGATGGGTATTCCATCCTCTATCTCTCAGATCTGGATAGGGATGGGTGAAGATGAGCCTTGCGGGTGAGTCTCAAATCTTCTCTCTCTCTCTTTCTCTCTCTTGTGTCATGCACTTTGTTGACAAGTGCGAATGATCGACTGTTTTAACCCCTCCCCCCTTTTGTTTTGGTTAGCTCTTTTATATTTATTAATAAAGTTAATGTCTTTTCCCCCCTTTTTTTCCTTTTATCATTCATTCATTGTTAATAACCCTTGTTATAATCCCTTCATTTTTTCCCTTTTTCCTTTTATTCTTGTTAATTATTATTATTTGCTAAATTGGTATATTAACAATATACCTTATTTGTTAAATAGTTGTAATTAATTTTATGGTATATATCTTGCTTGCTAAATATATGAAATTACGTATTTATGCGTGTCAAAATTGTTTATGCAATGATTTTGAGATTAATGGAATAATTTTACTTATTAATTTGATGACACAATTTAAAACTAAGTGGTTGAAACTAGTTGAAGTGATTTTCGCTTCGTGTGAAGTTTTTTGCCCAGATATTAACCCAATAAACATGCTCAATTCATCAATTATTAAACTTATCTTTATAAACAAATGGATTGTATTTGTGTTTTCACGTATTTTCATATTTTTTCTCTGTTCCAAGTAATTCATTGCGTTTCCATTTTTGAGCTGATCAAAACGGTACACTGAAACGATATTTCGATCTTTACTTCTAACCCTAATCATGTAAACAAAATTAACAGTGTAGAGTAAAATTACAAAAGTACTAACATATACATTGAGAAAAAAAATTGCCATACAAAATCTAGTGTGTTTAAGAAAACTCTTTTTCTGGACTTCACAAAATCCAAATTTTCAGAACGATTTTACACATGAAAAGTCAACTGATTCACATTTATAGTTCTCTTTGCTTGTGTGTTGGCATACATGCAAGAGGCGCACACACACGTGTAATATTAGTTCCAGAGTAATCCATACTAAAACAAAGAAATCAAGGAAAAAAAGGGGTAAAAAACGAAGATAATGGAAAGAAAAGGACTCACCAGAAGGAGCTGATGATGATTGTGGCGGTTGTAATTTAGTAGGCGGCAACAACAATGGTTGTGGCGGAGGGACAGACTCCCACCCTGGTGGTGGTCTTTCATCTTCGTCATCAACGCCTTCTTTTTTGCTTTCCATTTCTATATCTGTAAGTCAGCAAGTTAACACTACTTACTGGATTAGTAAAGTAATTTGACTAATTAAGACAATATCTCTATTTCAATTGTCAAGCCTCAAGGATTACATTATGTTTGTCCACAAACACTTGAATCAATCTGTGTTACAGCAAAACCAGAACAAAAGCAAAGGTGTGAACGAAAGAAGAAAAAAGGAGGAGATTATTGGGAGAAATACTCACCAGAAGGAGCTGATAATGATGATTGCGGCGGCAATGTATGCGGTGGTGATGGCTGCGGTAGTTGAGGTAGAGGGATAGATTGCCATCTAGGTGGGGGTCCTTCATCTTCAGTTTTGGTATCTTCTTGTCTTCTCTCCATTTTTATATCTGCAAAACCTGCTCCTTAAAGCTAGTGGGTTTGAAGCATAACTAGTTTTGAAGCCCTAGGCATCAATGAAGTATTTGGGTAATTGAACTAGTTAAGACACCTTATATTTTTTCCACTGGCTAAGTAATTAATTGGATTTATCTGCTCTTAGGACATTATACGAATCTTAAGGGTTATGAGGTTTTATGCTTGTAAATGATAGTCATGTGGCTAGAAATAGCATCTTATGTCATAAATGCTACATGCTGTAACAAATATACCTTGAAAGTAAAACTAGACAGTAACATCAGGGGGTAAGAACAAAGATACACCAAAAGTAACCGCTGATGATAGTAGTGGTTTTGTACTCACAGATGATATGCAGGCTAGAAGTAACATTAGTTTTATGTTTTCGTGAGAATCACGAGGTAATTAAAAAATGATAAGCATACAGCCGCTTTACAAGGTACCACTGGTTCGGTCAATCTAGACTATCTCCACTGGTTTGGCCTTCATCTGATCAGATTACAAAGATTACGGGATCCCCCCTTACATCAAACATTCAACAATTCCGCAATCTAACGAGTCTGGATCAGCAGAGGTGCTGTTCCTCAAAGTGACACTGTCAACGATGTCATTCTATTTAATAAAATGATATCGTTTTGGTGTGAAATGGCATAGTTTTGAGGAACAACACTTCTACTGCAGTCAAAAAAAGAACAACAGGATCCGGATCCCAATCTAACTTCTCACCCAATGTGTTTGCCTCTGTGTGTGGTGTGCTTAAATAAGGAAAATAGGGGCTATTTAGAATCGATCCCATCATTTGTGCTCGGTATTATACTCACATTAATTGCAACAAATTCCAATTTACTTGTAACTTTCAGTAGATATGGACATCGTAGTCTAATCCACATAATGAAAATTGTACTTGTTGGAACACTGAAAACATATTCAAGTTGAGGAGGGAGGTTGGAAAAGAGAGAATACGGGGGAGATTAGAGGGCAAAAGAGATAAGACACTCACCGGGAGGAACTGGTGATGATGATGATGGCAATGGTGGAGGAGGAAACCCAGGTGGTGGACCTTCGTCTTCCTCTTCGGCGTGTTGTTGTGTTTGTGGTCGTTGATTTTGAAGAATTGATTCATATCCCGGCGGTGGCCCTTCTTCTATATCGTCTACGTCCTCTTGTTTGCTTTCCATCTTCTCCGAATGTCTCCTTTGGGGGTGGGCGTGGGTGCAGGAGGGGAGAGAGAAAGAGTGTCAGTGTGTTAATCGGAGAGAGAGGTAGGGCAGCTGAACCCGAGTGATCCGTAAAATAGTCCTAGTCGAACTCGAGTTTTAAATAAATTGAATTTAAATAATTTTTTTAATTTATTTACAAAAAGTAAATTCGAGAGAATCGGATTGAAGTTCGACTCGATTAACACCGCTAGCTATGGATCGAGATTATGCAAAGATAAAAACTCGTATAAACAGAGGACTCATTTAGTTACTGTATTAAAAATAGATATAATATAATTCAGATAAATAAAAAATAAGATTAAAAGAGATATTAGAATAATATATTATTTTATTTAGTGTTCAATATACATAACATAAGTGTTGGATAATAGTTATTTAGTTCAATCCGTTGTTTGGTTAGAAAATTATTTTATCGTATTAATACTGAATTAATAAAAATATTCTCAATCAATTCTAACGCATCTCAAAGTATTTGTTACATTAACGACAACTTAATCTTATCAGTTATGGGGTTATAATAGTATATGCATATAATAATTCATTAGAGTTGGATTATAATACCTCATCTTCTTGTGGTATTAAAATATTTCCATAATATAGATTTATCGTACAAAAAATAAATAATAAATATGCAATTAATAAACATTTTAGAAATTAAAACAAAATTAAATTTATCAACCAAATAACGTATTAAATTTGATTAAATTAATAATAGTATAATACAACATTTAATCCGCTCATTCATTATACCTCTATCAAACGAGCCCAAAGTGTTTTGCTACACTAATCTCCAAAATCAAAGATGGGCTGACTGAGGAGTTACTTTCATCCGAATATGCATGTTCACCTTACCCTACGGATAAAACATTATAGTATTTCATCATCTTACCTAATATTTTGCGAAATTTTTTTTTCTTGGCTTACCTTATCAGATCAATTATATTATTCCTACTCAAATTTCATCCAAAACAATCGGGTAAGAAATTAAGTAGAAAATCCGATTAACACATATTTTTTAATTATTAATTTTTAAATAATTTTAACAATTTAATTAAATAACGTGTATCAATTAATTAACATAGTGAACTAATAATACTAAAAAAAATATAATAAATTCGATAATATATAAACTAATAACACAATAAATTCGATAATGCATAAACAATTACAATAAAGTACAACAAGAAAATCATAAATATCAATACATCATATATAAAAAAGTCATAAACATCAATAAAATATTTAGTTTCTAAATTTTTGGATTTTAATTTTTAGTGATTATTAGAATTCCAAAAAGTCTTCCATTGAACTATTTGATTCTTTTGAGTAACCGATCAATAAAATCGACTAATATAAAATAGAGTCAAAATTTACAAATAATTAAAAATTTGAAGACTCCTTACATGGGAAGAGATGCCCCTCTGAAGCTAGATTAAGAAATTGTCAACGTCACCACCCCCAAAGAATTATAAACAGGTGATGGATTTGAACTCAGCACCAACCCAATTTGCCTAGTTTTTATGGCTGCAACCTTGGTGACCATCCACCACTCCCCCCTCGGAAAGATTAGTAACAATAAAAAGTAACATTTAATGACTGATTGTCGCAATCACAACCATTCAATATTTAGTTGCAAAAAATGGACTCTTCTAGTCCAACATTTCACAATTAATGGGACAAAAAAATTGATGGAACATTTGGTAAGTGTAACATTACCCCTATCCCATTTTCGTACCCGAACCAAACATCCTCGAAGTGTCTTGGTGGAAAAACCTTATATTGCTCCAAACACCAGGTATATAAATGAAAGCCAATTTTCAAGTCAAAATTCTTTCAACAGTGATCCATGAACCCAAGGGTATGAAATTTAATCAGTTTCTGCATTATACAAATAGAAAACCAACAAAAAAAAAGTAAACAGATTAAACATACAGTCTTCTTAAAAGAGGCTAGAAGTTCAGACCTAAGAAAGCGAGTAGTTGATACGAGTTTACAGCACATCGCCTTCCCTAGAGTGGGCAAGAGTGGAGTTTACTATGCGAGCCTAAATACGAGTTTCACTGACTGAACCCACCACTACCCGAAAGCTGATACCGCTGGAGAAAGAATCTAGACTCTACATCCTACCTGACGCCTTTACCTCTGCCGATGGAAAATACTATTTCATTTCAAACAGCCCAAGTGAGGCCACCTGCAAGATGCAGCGGGAGCTTAAAGCTTCCAAGGCAAAGTCCTCGATAAGCTGCACCAGGGTGGCGGGACATTGCAACTTGCCAAACACCAGGCCACTAGCAGAGCAACCCCATTATATTTGTAATGATACTTCTGAAATCACGTGTCTCATCCTATCAAACTCTGCAAAATGCTCTAGGAAAACTGAGCAAGTGTAGTTAGCTGTTTATGCCACAATAAGCTTCTTGGGTCTTTGAATGTGGTTGAGACCAAGTATATCAAGCTCCTTTCTTCTTTTGGTCTTTGGATTGTTTGACATCCTTTGTTAGCATTCTTGGTGCTATTGCCATTGCCATCAACTCTTGGAAGAGAAGTTTACAGGCATAAGGAATGTAAACCTGCATATAAAATCACCAAAGCTCAATACATGGCAAAGTTAAGCCCTCGCCATAGCAATATTTTAAGAACAAAGCAGAGTGTGTGTTTGTGTGTGTGAGAGAGACGGGGGGAGGGAGGGAGGGAGGAATGGTGCCAAGGGTGGTAATATGAGGTTAAAAAGAAAATATTCACCTGAACAATGTCAGTTTTGTTCTTGCAACCTCTGCACTCAAAAGAGTTCTTCTTGAGGTTTGCAATAGCTATCAGCCCACATCGCTCACAGACATGAACCCGATATGCATCACTTTGGTCAAACAGTCTTTCTTTGAGAAAATGAGCAGCGCCATGAGCAATCATACAGTCTCTTTCCATCTCTCCAAATCGGAGACCACCATCACGCGAACGCCCCTCAGCAGGCTGTCTGGTGAGAATCTGCACAGGCCCTCGTCCACGGGAATGGATCTTATCATCCACCATGTGCTTCAGTCTTTGGTAGTATGTGGGGCCAAGGAAGATCATAGATGTAAGCCGTCGGCCTGTGTGACCATTGTACATGGTCTCAAAACCACGCATTTGGTACCCACATTTGTGAAGAGCTTTGCTGATATTGTCCACTGTAACATCAGTAAAGGGAGTAGCATCTCCTTCCTTTCCCATGTGAGCTGCAACTTTACCCATGATGCACTCAATCAGCTGACCAATTGTCATGCGAGAAGGAATAGCATGAGGATTCACAATAATATCAGGGGTGACACCTTCCACAGTCCATGGCATATCTTCTTGTGTATAAGTCATACCCACTGTTCCCTTCTGACCATGTCTACTGCTGAACTTGTCTCCAATCTGTGGTATTCTAACAGATCTCACCCTTACTTTCACAAATCTCAGCCCATCAGCATTTGTTGTCAATAGAACTTGATCCACTATCCCAGTTTCACTGTGGCGTAAGCTTGTGCTGTGATCACGCTTAGTGTAACGTGAAGCTTGTCCCTGGGCATCATCCTGAGCAATCGGAGTAGTCTTCCCAATAATTACATCCTCACCCGAAACTCTTGTTCCTGGAGGTGCAAGGCCATCGTCATCCAATTTATCATATGAACCATGCCGCATTCCCATGGTATTAGCTCTATCCGGCCGTCCAAAATCCTCTTTAACAAGTGTCCCCATCTTCTTCTCCTCATCCCTATAGGAGCGGAAGAAAATTGATCGAAAGAAGCCACGATCAATTGATGACTGATTCATAATAACAGAATCTTCCTGATTATATCCAGAATAGCAGGCAATGGCAACAATGGCATTAATGCCAGCTGGAAGCTGCCTAAAGTGCAAATGCTCCATGGCTCGAGTAGTAACAAGAGGCTTCTGAGGATAGAAAAGGACATAAGCCAATGTGTCCTGCAAGAATCAGAGAATATAAGTAACCCCAAGGAGCCAGGGAACAGAAGGTCCACAGGAAAAGATCAAGATCATGGAGAAATTGTCATACCATTCGAAATTGGTAGTTGGTCACATAAATTCCCATGGCTTGCTTACCCATAGCTGACTGATATGTATTACGTGGAGACTGATAGCAAAAGCAACAAATGAGTAGGATAACAAGTGATATATTTTACTCTAGGAAAGTTCACCAGCAAATCAAACCAACCTGGTTGTGATCAGGAAATGGTATAATGGAAGCACAAACACCTAAGATCAAAGATGGGTGAATCTCACAATGGGTGTAAGTGTCAGAATAAGCCTCTTCTGGATTGAGCCTCGCAGATACAAGATCCTAGAACATTTAACGTCAGCATTTCAGTATCTCATAGAGCCCTGAAGAGTTGGTAAATTAATGCATTAAATTGCTATGTGCCACATTAACTTCAGTTCTTGGGTACTCACATTAATGGTCATGGAAATCATAGTAGTCTCTTCTTCTTCAGTGCCGATATATTCTATAAATCCCTTAGTTACAAGTTCATGCCAACCACCCTCTTCAGGCGATTCCTGAAAATGAATAATGAATAAGAAAAGATATAAACTTTACACATGCATATGCACAAACAAATGGCAGGGAAATAGTTGAGCATACCCTTTGTTGCAACGCTTCAATATCCTTCTTTTTTATAAGAAGCCTCTGCTTCTCCACAATAAACAATGGCCGACTGCAACGGCCGTAATCAGTGTAAATCCGCAGTTCTTTCAAACGGATATCGCGAACCACCCCAACTTCAGTATTGACATCAACCTGTACATTTTTAAACACATTTTGGAAGTGGCCATTAAAGTAAATACTCACATCACTATATTCAATACTTAGATATGTGCTCACACGGTTTAACATATGGTCTAGATAATCCATGAAAAATTGTCACGCGATATATAACAGGATCCAGTGCATGCTAAAAGACTTGATGATATGATACGAAGATATGATGCAGGGCACTTGCAGCTCAAAACTGCTAAAACGTGATCAGAATAGGCTAAAAACAAATATTTCTATCAAAAAATAGGCTAAAAAATGAGGTTTCTGCAAAAAATTGTAATATGCGTATACTAACCCGTCTCCTCAGCCGTCTCAGTGTTTTTACTAACATGTCAGGATCGCGATGGATACCAACCCAGCAACCATTCACAAAGATTTTCGTAGCTTGGGGAATCACTGCTGGAGAAATTTCCTGCAATAGAACCACAAAAAATGAAATCCTGAAAAAGAAGCTTATAATTCAGCTTCCATGCACTGACGATTTACGAGAGCTCACCTCAAAATTCTCAGTACCCCATTCTTCCAAAAATTCCAAAATAGGATATGCTGCTGAACCAACTGTAATATACACCATCAATGCTAGATTCTTCACCAGTCCACATGCCTAGTTCAACAGCCAGATAATACCATAAGCACAAAATTAAAAAGAAGGCTACGCTTCATATGCTGCAGTTTTTTCTACTACACAGCAAACTCACTTGTCCTTCAGGTGTTTCTGCTGGACACATCATTCCCCACTGTGAATTGTGCAACTGCCTTGGTTTTGCCAATTTCCCTGGTAAAATGTAGAAAGGACAAGATTGGGAGAAATCAACAGTCAGGTGTAGAAATATGATGCACCTCTGTGTGTATGTGGGTGGGAATGGAAGTGAGATAGGGGGAGAGACTGACGTCACTACACGAACTTAACGTAAGTTACCTTCACGCCCAATGGGAGAGTTTAGCCTTCGCAGATGTGACAAAGTGGATGCATATGTCAAGCGATTTAAAACCTACAAAATTTCATTTAACATAGTTAAAAAAATGGGTAGGCCCACTTCCAAATGATATATCTTCCAGTAAAAGAAATTTTCAAAAGCATAAATCAAGAGAATGAAATCTCCAAACAAACAGACCAACAAAGATAGAACATAACCCAACCTGTGAGACACCGGCCCTTGTACCCGCAGCATTTGCTTGCCCCCAGTTGCCAGTAGCAAGTGAGTATTTAAGGCCACTGGTAATTGTCTTTGCTTTAATTGCAAATTGCAGATTAACATCTTTCCCATTATCGACGCACTGTATGTGCAGAAGATTATGCAAATAAAAACCCAAGAAAAAGAAGCCTCAACATAAAGTACAAAATGCCTCAGAAATAACCTTCTGAACATAAGCTCTCACATCCCTTGTTAACTTTCTGAACAGCTGCAGTCATGGAAACAATAAAACATACACAGATTAGCAATGGCGTATTCTTAGTTGTCAGACAACCTCCTAAATACATTGACAACTACAGACCATGCGAAACAGGCCACCAAGCAAAGGACCAGCAAGATCCAGTCTCTTATTGCCATAATGATCCCTATCATCCTCTGCCCTTCGGCCAAGTGCACATAGCAAGAGCCGGTGAATGATATACCTGGGGCGAGCAGCAGTATATATATATTTTAAATATGACTAAAAAGCCACCAAGGAAAATTACATGTCCAGAGTCTAAAAACCTACCCGAAATAGTAAGCCTTTTTTGTCTCACAATATTCTCCAACTCCAACATGAGGAAGCATTTCCTTTTGAAGGATCTCCTTGGCATACCTGTGAAGTAGAGGAACTGGAGATCAATAAAAAAGCAGCACATGGGCCAGCTTGAGGCCCAAGCAAAGCTACTGGCATAATTCATACTTTATCCTCTTTTCCTTTGTCACACCAACAGTAGACCCTCGTTTTCCAATGTAGTCTAGAGCAACCTACATACAAGAGGCAAAAATTGACCATCACCATAAGGCTCTACTGCCATCATTAACCCCACTAGAACAGGAAAAATTTAAAAACAAGCAAGAATCACAGCACTAACAATCAACACACTGTTCAAAGGGCAATCATAATCAAATAATTGAACTAAAGTCAAATTTGTGGTCCAGGTAGCTAGAACCTAATGAGAAATATTTAAGCGATTAAAACTTCTAACTAGAACAAAAAACAAAAACCGCCACACTCAAGAATAAAACCAGGCAACCCATAGACGACAGTGCTAAGCTGGTACAACTGATAAGGTTACGTTATCATGACAACATAAGCAACAAAAGATATGGTAATCCAATGTTTCATCCAAAGTTCAGCATATTTTTACCAAAAGACAGCATCACAACATCCCACTATTCACATCATTTAAGAGACCTCAATGCTACAAAAGAGGTACCTGTTGATTTTGAATAACAAATGCCTCCTCCAAGGAAGGTCGCAGCAATTCCATCATCTGAGTATCAGAGAAATCATAGCAAATATGCTCTAGTATATCTTTGTCAGCAACAAATCCTAATGCCCGAAATACAATGATAATAGGAATCTCGGTCCGAATATAGGGAAGGGTAGCACGGATATACTGGCCCGAGGAGCCCTACCATTACATTCCATAAACAACAAAGCACATGTCAATTTTATGGAAATTATAAATCAACCAATATGAGCAAAACTATATTTCTATTAAACACCCAAAAACCGTAGTAATGCCCATTACCCCTTTGGCACTTGTCCGAGAGAGCATCCGCACAAACATGGTACTAGGTGGCCTGTTTTGGGACTCTGCCATCGATCGGACTTCTGCCACATAGGCATACTTGTTTGGTTGTCTCTTCTTAAAGACGTACACATGATTGGTACTCATCTTCTCCTGAGCAATTAGAACCTTTTCACTCCCATTGATGATGAAATACCCACCTTGATCATACGGACACTCTCCAAGCTCTGTCAAATCCTTCTCTGAATTTTGACATAGTGTGCAGTAACTCGATCGGAGCATTATAGGAACCTAAACATGTACAACAGAAAATGAGCAGAGAAATCAATACCTAAAGTTCATGTCTTCAGTGGGTCAATTAAAAGCTCAATTAATATACCTTCCCAATGAAGACTTTTGTAAAATCTTGAGTTTCAGTGACTTCTTCACCATCATGCCCTTTCTTTATAACTCTCTTTGTGACATCGACGTACAGGGGAGCAGAGTATGTTAGATTCCTCAACCTTGCAGCCTTAGGAAACAGAGTCGCAGTTTCACCATCAGACTCTGTCATCATTGGCTTACTCAAGTATATCTGACCAAAGCCGATTTTATAGATGGTCTGGAAGTAAATCATGCCAGAAGTAATATTAGAACCATCAAAATTGCTTTTAACCTCTCTGTACTCTAATCAGACTAGCCGAAAATTTATTGACATAACAATATGAACATCGCCTTGATTTAGCTCTGAAAGGCTAGTTTAAACCCCCAAAATCCCAGTAGCAGTTTTTAATTTTTAATCCTGGATGATGGTAACCAACCGAGATTTTGCCATATGAGAACCGTAATGGACTGTTGATATACTGGGCTAGCAGATAACTATGAAATTTATCTATTCCCACCAAAAAAAGAAAGAAAGAAAGATAACTACGACCTCAAATTTACCAAATGGTCAAAGTTGCATCAAATGCGAGGTGATATTTCATCCATAGAAAATCATTTGGGAATTCCAATAAAAAATCATGAATTCTCAAGTCTAGCTGTGGACTACCTGAAGACCCCATCCATATTTCACAAATTTTGAGTAAATTGGGATAAACAAACCATTTATATTATTTTACAATGGGGGCACACCCCCACCACCCAACACAAAAAAAACATTGAGGGAACAGGGGTGTTATTTCTATTTATATATTTTATTGTATATTTAGCAAGGGTTTGTTTGATTTGAACTCAAACATGTAATGGTTTATTTTAAAACAATTAACTAAGACACAATTCTACATCTAAACATTAAGCCATACTTCATTCAAGCCATTAGAACATCTGATGTGCTTCACAGGAATTCTACCAAAAACCTCATACACAAATCCAAACCAATTATAACAACTAACGAGTGATTCTACTCCTTCCATCTTCATCTCACACTCGAAACAACTCAAAACTTGGGCTCCTCAAGAACGACACAGAAAGCCTAGTAACAATAAGAAACCTCAGAACCGAAGTAAGACCCATGCAAACAATGAATCTTACACATTGAACATGTATATCTATCCAATTCCTCTTTTTCAATCAAACTACTACTCCTCATCAACACCCGCCAAGACACGACTACACAAGAACACCATTTCATATCGCAAATGCAGCAACTGACATAACTATAGTTCGTGCATAGCTAAATGCTTGAGGCAGGGTTTGGTAGCATGAAATCTAGTTCAATGTATTCCCATTCTGCCAAATGAGCACTCAATGGATTGAATTTCTCAAATACCCGAAAACTACAAACAAAAAGGGTAAAAACCAAGTGCCCGAGACTAAGACAGACTTTCCCAATCTAGAATCCTATAACACCATTTTAGGATCATGGCTTGAATCATAACGGGTGGAAAAAACATTTAACTTCATCAACCATTCATTACACCTAACCAAAGGTCCCAAACCAATTCTAAAATCTAGATTCCATTAGAAAATCACAAACCTTTACTACCCACTTCAATGGAACCAAAACCAAGTAAAATCGCTTAACCTCAAGCCCCATTAATCACATAAGCACAAAGATTCAAAAAGCTCCACAAATAATCACAGCAATTAACCCTGATGTATAAACCAACTTCAATTTCAATCAAAAGACCACAAATCTTTTTTTTGGGTCTTTGAGACAAAATCACCAACCTAATAGGCTCTTCAAACAATCACCAAAAAAACCCCAAGAGCAAACTTCGAGGTCGTTCCAAATATTAAACGACACTAATGGTCCAGTTCTGAATTTCGCCAAAACGAGTACAGCCAAAATTTCAGTTTCCTTCAATCACAACTCAAAAAATCCTAAAAAAAACTAGCTAATAGAACTGAACACCAGGGTCTTTGATACTAGAGGCACAAAATTTTGCTGTACTTAGCCATTCTAATTACTTTTGCATCCATTTTCAATCAAAAATATCCCAATTTTTCACTGCGTAGTTCGAGAAGTAGCCCAAAAACCCTAGAAACCAAAATCAAGTGAATAGATATCAACCTCGGCAAAGTCAGACTGATGACCAGGATTGTGCTGAGACTCGGGGCGAATCTCGATATCAGCCGACTCATCCACAATCTCTTGCATAGTATTCTGAATGAACTCATCGAAGGAATCTAACTGTTGACGAACCAGACCCTTCTCTTCAAAATAAGCACTGATCACAGCCCAAGCGTCCTCTTGGGTTATCTCTTCTTCGTCGTCGTTGTATGATGGTTCATACTCCTCTTCCAAATCCATAGTTTACGGTGCAATTCAAGTGAAGAAGTTCGAAGTTCACAACCCTAGAAATATGGGTGACAGTCTTAGAGAGTCCAAGAGGAGAGAGAGAGAAATGGGTTGACGCCTGGGAGGTGTAATTTATATATGGTGGGGCTCAAAGGTTTTAGAGGAGAGCGGTGATGACTGATTAGCTAAGGCGGCATGTGATTAACACTCACAAATCACAATTATACACTTCAACAACTTGTTGCGAAGAAGTTAGCTGTTGACCTAACGACTAACACAGCTTTAACATTGCGGTGAGTTTGAATTTCATCGTTTCTTTCTATGTTTGTTCCTAACAAAAAAAAAAAAAAATAGTGGTAAGTAATAGGTCGGAACCAGATGGTTAGGGTGGTTACGCTCATGAAATTTGGGACGGAGGACTTGTTCTCTAACATCAATCACCAGTAAATAAGTCAACTACCTTATCTCATTAGCGAAGTTAGGATACATAAGTAGAATCATTAATTAGTCAACGGATCGATGGAACCGATAAACAAAAACACTTCAAGTTGATCAAAGTAAACAATAATGTTGAATCAGGTCGTGCGTTGCCTTAAAAGAATTCACATGTGGCCACTAGCTTTCATTCGATAAGGGAAGATTTGTTGATTACTGTTCATAGAAACATTCGATTTATACTACAATAAAATTATCCGCATATCTTGTTAATCTCTTTTTCTTCTACTTATCAAATTTTTGTCTTTGACTAATTCAAGGTAGAGTGAGATTTAGATTCTCTTAATTATATTTTTAATTACTCACGTGCAAATTACTCACTATATTTAGATAAGAATTTCGCCCATAAATAATAAATAATAAATTTTACTTAAAGTCTATGGTAAGTGAATTACGATGGTATAAAATTGGGTGAGCTTATTCATTGGGTTAATCCTAATGGCTTTTCAATGCACTACCCATTGGACCGACCGACCATAAAAGGGTAGAAAATATTTTAATTTTTTGTTTGTTTTCAAATTTGCCTTTTTTTTTAAAAAAAAAAAAGAAATTATTTGTGCACGTGAATTGGAGTAAATATGTGATGCTATAGTGATATCATGTGATCATTAATCTATAATATCATTATTTATTAATAAAATATTAAATAGAATTAACAAACCCTGCTATTTTGACATGACAGTCATTAGATAAGGTAGTTGTTTGTAATTATTAAAATGATGATACTCACTAAATTCACATGATATTCTAATTGGTTTGTGATACTACGTGATATTGATAATGTGATGTCACCGTTACATTAAATGTTTTCTCGGAAAAGTGGTGGTAAGGAGTAGTTTTGGGATATTGGAGTTTTGTGGGGTTTAATTGTATCGGTTCATTATATAAATTCCGGAGGGGTTTTGTTGAGGAATTAATTACTTTGGGATTGATCATTAAATTTTTAGGGTTTAATTTTTGAGATGTTATTGTTGCAAAATTGATCTTGATTTTAGCTCAAATGCTCGTAAGCTTCTACAAATCAAGCTTGAGCAAGTTTTGACCAAGCACAACTGAGCTACTTAGATTGGGTCGAGATCCCAACACATACATAGGAAGGATATAGGAAAAAACACTTGGGGTTGATTGCCATACCACAAGTGTTCTCGTTTCTATTCAACTTCACAAAATCTTGTACTGAATATTTGAGACCGGCTATATGCATTATGTTATGTCATTCTACTCAAATATTATCAAGATCTATACTTATTGCGGATCTAATAATTTTATGTTTAATGTCAATTATGAAACGCAACTCTCCTCTTTTATCGAGATCTGAACCTGCAATTTTAAGATGAAACAACAAGGGCGGTGACCTAACCTCTACACATATTGTTTGGAAATGCCATTATTCAAATTCAATATTTTGGTTAAGCACTATTATATAAAGGGGGAGGACTAGGTCCGAACCCACAATCTTATGGTCTACCAGCGGGGGCAATGACCATTAAGCTAACTGTGAATCTTGGCACATATAGTTTGAAAATGCCATTATTTTACAACTTCAATGCCCCACGTAGTTTAAAAAACTGGTGAGAGCCGTACAGATTCAACAGGTGGGTAGTTGAACTGAAAATTCTCAAATTTCACCACAAAAATTGTCCAAGGATTCTTAGCTACTACTCCAAAACAGAGGGACCAATATTGCATGCAACAACCCCTATGAATCAGTGCACTTGTAACAACAAACAAATTGATACACTAGCTGTTATTATTTTATTAGTTCCAAACAATGCATATTTACCAGTTGTTTGAGTCATTCTAATAGTCGAAGAATTGTCGCGATGTAAACGTGCACATCTTGAGTTTGAGTCTTTTTAGTCGCACAAAACTCGTGTATAACCGATGAAAGGAAGTTAGTAGGTAATTGTGATTATTTGAGATTTGCATTATAGGAATAAGTTGAAAGAACACGTGGTTGAGATGATTCTCTGTTCCGAAAAAAAAAGAAGAGAAAAATGGCACAAAAAATTTGTGCACTCATTTGTGATTAGGTTACCAACAACATTGACCCTATAAAATTGGCAAGAGGACAAATCCGCCACCCCCCTTATCTGCCTTTCCTAACACCTAACCTTTCTCACTCCACTTTTCTTTCCACATATAGTTCATGTATGCATATATTGTCTTGACATTTGAAGTTCCATTCTCCTTTCATCAAACAGTTTATACTCATCCCAACTACAACTCTCTCTCTTTCTCTCCCCATGACTAAGGCCAAGAAGATCCCAATTTTTCTGTTAAGGGTCATAGCCTTGGGTGCAACAGTATCAGCCACTATTGTCATGGCCACAAGCCATGACTCTGCACAAGTCTTGAACATGACATTCCAAGCAAAATATACCAATTCACCAACATTCAAGTATGTTTCATTTTTCACATGTAATCAAGAAATCATAATCCCATCACCATACTCTTGTGGCTTCTTCTTAGACTTTGTGCTAAATTTTTTTGGTGCAGGTACTTTGTGGTTGTAAATGCGATTGCAAGCGCCTATAGCCTCATAGTCCTTTTTCTTCCTTCCAAGAATTTTCTTTGGCGTTTCATGTTGGTTTTAGATTTGGTAATGGAAATTCTTTCTTTCTTCTTACTTGATAGTTTCTTTGATCGCAATTAGACCTCACAATACCAAACATCTCGAAACTAGCATGCTCGAGTTTTAAGTCTAGAAAGGTCAGAGACATGAAACAATGAGTCAACATAACTAAACAAAATACAAATACGAATCTATTTAAACGTGTAGTGTAACGTATTCACTACCCCCGACAATAACCCATTGTGACACGATTTTGTATGGCACGATCCTGATTTTGTTTTACTTTTACAGATTATGACATTGATGCTTGTTTCAAGCATATCAGCAGCTTTGGGTGTAGCTCAGGTGGGGAAGAAAGGGAACAGTCATGCTGGTTGGTTACCCATCTGTGGCCAAGTTCCCAAGTTTTGTGATCGTGTCACAGGAGCTCTTATTGCTGGCTTTGTTGCTGCAATTATTTACTTTCTTCTTCTTCTTTACTCCCTTTACAGTTCACAATGTCATTAATCTTCTCACTGTCAAATCTTAGACAGGTCCTCTCCTATATATCTATATATGCGTACCCAGTGTACGAGACTTTTGTTATTGCCGGATATGGGGAGGGTTAAATGTACGCATCCGTACCCCCACAAGCAAAGAGATTGTTTTCATGACTCGAACCCGTGACCTCCAGATCACAATAGAGTATATCTTTTAAAATGAATGTACTGTATCTATAGATTGCTATGTAGTTTGAAGGAAGAGACTAAAGTCTGAGCATCTTATCCATCTCCTATTTTGTTTTTTTGAACAGTCTTATACTACTTCTAGTTGTTTTCATCCAGTTCAGCATTTAAACAAAGGGAGCTTGTGGTGGACTAACATATATGTAGTAACCATGGAAACTCACTTAAACAGGCTAGTCAAAGAAGTTGTTATTTAGGATCATTGTTCTTACATATACACTCAAGATTTATGTGCAAACTTCCACCGTTCCACATAGTTTAACACACGTCAATGCTGGTTAACTGACCATAGAATCCTATTCAACAAGTGAAAGACATTAGTTGTCCGTTCTCTGGTTGGTAGTAAGGGTCGAAAAATGACAATCACTCATTTTTCTTTTTGTAACTTTTTTTTTGGGGTTGGTGAGAGGGGAATGGGAAAGTGATGATATTAAAACTCGCAACCACCTAACTGGAGTGAGACTTTAACACTGGGCCACTTCCCTTTGCCTGAACACCATACTCTTATGTTCTTCTTTTTTTTCAACGGTTAAGGACGTTCGAGTCAGTTTATGCACATCTCGACTAATTTTTTTTCCGGTTCGGTTAAAAATAAGTTATCCACATCAAAACTATAGTAATCATGAAGGATAAATTCTTCATTACTTGACCAAAATGAATTGTCAAAGTTCAAACTCAAGACGTGTTTGTCTATGAGAATAGAACTTTCTTGGTAGAATGGTGATCCAGCCTACTATTGTTTTATTTTCTTATAGTCAATTCCTCTATGATGCCCAAACAAGAGAAAAATCAGCAGAAGTTAAAAGTAAATTTGTGGTAATATTACAATATGAAAAATGGTTAGCATTGAATAATGACAAGTTACAAATAGTCAAAGTTATTAACGAGATCGATATGTTTTAGATCAATCCTAAGAAAAATTGAGATGGATCTTAAAACTTTTTGAATTGATCCGAGCTTCTTTAACTCAATCCTAAATTAACTCATTAAATTATAACTTGATTAAATGGTAACTTAGATATAAAAGTTTCCTTGCACAAATATTCTAAACAAGAAGACTAGAATGGTAATAGCACCTAAACAAGAATCTTCTGTTCCATGCAAGTATATCCTTGGGAAAAAACAATCCAGAAGGACAAAAAATCAATTATCCAAATAAAAAAAAAAAATCAAGAATCCAATCAAATCAATCTCCACCATTAAATGAACTCACTTGTCCCCACCATGAAATGCCACCACACCATTGATGCACAGTCATTGCAAAAAATCTCCCCAACCTCATTTGTAATTATCACCCATCATGTTCTATGGTATAGGAAAAGGAACCTCCTATGCAGGAAGACCAAAGCTGAGACCAAGTCTCTCACTTGGGCAAAGCTCACAGAAAATGAATTGTAAAGTCCTTATGGCAACCACCACTTTGCCTTGGGCTTCAATTCCAGGTTCCAGTAGGTTTCCTAAGCTTCAAAACGATTCATGTCCACGAACATTTCGAGTTCTATGTTCATCTTCAAGTCCAGAGCTCCCATTAACTGGTAAGCACAGAACCCAACTTTCTTTGTATGACTAAAGAGAAGAGACTATCATGCTGTATTGGATGATGTTTCTGTTGTGAACCCAGAATTAAACTGGGGAAAAGGATAATTTTAGGATATTTTCGTGTTGAAACTTGAAAATATGATTAAATTCTGAATTTGTTTTGGGAAATTAGGAGAGCCCATTTTAAAATTAATTGCTGGAAGTTTAGTTTATATGCCTATAATATTCCAGAATATTAAAATGCTGCTGGGTTTGTGAATTTGTGACGGCCCTTTATGGCTAGAAGGCATTAGTGGCTTAACTCAGCCTAAAACTGCTGGTCCTGTAACTACATGACGCCCTTCTGTGTTGTCTGTAAGGGCAGTCAATTTTATCCATTGCCACACTAACACGACACGAAATTCGCAAATAAGACGGCTAATTAACACGAATAGTAAATGGGTCAATTTAATGTTGTATATGAATGGCACAATTAACTAGTACTGCAAGGAGAAAATAGGTCTTTTATAATTTTTTAAATTTGTTTACATAATACCATTAGTTATTTTGGAATTAAATAATTTTTTATTGACATGAACCAAAAATGACACGGCACGATTGACACCATTTAAACACTTGAGCAAAGAGTAGTGAAAGGGCATACCCTAGTATTTTGGACTGTGTTAAGGACCAGCTTATGGCCGATATATTACGGCTGTTATGTAACCTAGGCTTATGAACCAATGGACGTTTGCGCTAATGGTATTCCTTATCTTGTGAAAGCTTTATCTTATTGAAGTTAAGGGTTCAAACCCCTTCCCCCTCCTCCCCCCCAAAAAAAAAAATGTAACCTAGGCTTATTTGGATTGTTTAATGAGGTTACTACCTTTCACCACAAAAAAAAAAAGGACATACCTTGGCAATCTGCTTTTCTGGATTCACCTTCTGAAAAAATGTGCTTAGTGCTTACATTTCATCCGTTAGTTATCTCTTAATATGACCAAGAGTCAGGAACTTCAAATAAAATTCTTTATATAATAGAGAGATTATCAGAGATGAGGATAAATAGACTGCCATAGCAGATCAGAAGCTCGACGTGAGTGGATGTGAATAGTTCCTTTTTTCTACTTGATTGATTTGGATACAACTTTCCAGAAGTAAATGGTCAGTTTTTGCATGGACTTGAAAAAAGGCTTCCTTTTGCATATAAAACTACATCTGATCTTAAATTCCAAGTATTGAACTATATAATCAATCCAATGTTTCGTAAATCAATAGTAATTAGTAAAGGACCCATACTATTTAATCTTTATGTGGGTGGCAATGTAACCATAGGTGAAAATATCTACTTGGAGGTACCAAGTTACATGGAATACCTTAGTTGAAGGGCTTTGGGGCATTCAACATGCCTTTCTCATTCAACTCTTTCTTCGTTGTTGATTATCTCTCTCCTCATACAATAGTTTCTCAAAACTTACTGTGATTTTCTTGTATATCCTTGTCCAACAAAAGCATTTCTTTGACCATTCCTCTATAACAGGGAAACTTGAAAACAATTCTCTCATGACTGGTGGAGCATACGATTTTGAAAATGCAACTACTTCACTTACTCAGAAGTTGATGTCTTCACCCAAAAAGGTCACTCTTATACGGCATGGACTTAGCTCTTGGAATGAAGAAAGTAGAATTCAGGTTTGTGATTCTTTATTGTTTTATTTAGTTTCCTTCTGCCTGTCATATTTGTTTTAGCTTCATCTACTGAACGCATATGGAGGCAGGGCAGCTTGATAAAATATGTGGAGGGGTACACTTATTAAAGTCATCCACTGTGTTCTAATTGTAAGTTAGCTTTAGAAATATGGTTCCGGAAGAATGATGTATTCTAGGAAAGTTGTGTTTATATAAGCGTGCATTACAGAGATCACTTTTCTATATATCAATTGATATGTAATAAGTTCTTGTTGTCTACTTCAACATACTTGGGGATTTTCATACAGTGAAATTAATTTCTTTTTTCCCTTTCAAATTAGAAGAGAATGATAATTTTGGGATGCTTTAATAGGATCATCAATCCATATAGTTAAATCAGTAAGACATTATCAAACTAACATACATCCTGGGAAAACATAAAGGGAAAAAGGAAGAAGAAAGGATATGATAAATGATGGGTGTTGCTCAACTACTGAAAATAATTTTCCTCTGAGACTTCTCTGGAATGCCAAAATCGAGGAAAATAGACAAGGATTCAATGAGAATGGCCAATGTTAAACAGATAACAATAGTGTCTTGCCATCGATATTTGGAATAAGTTAAAGAACTTGGGTGAAAAAACAGATGTGTATCTAATGTTTAAACTGTATAACTGGACAGGGCTGGTGGATGGGAAAACTACTTACTGAAGCACTTCGCTTTGCGTGTCTACTTTTACCTATTCTTCTGTTTCTGTATGGTTCCAAAACAGTAGGGTTTAAGACCTATTTTAAGTGCTTTTTCCTTATATTTTGATGGTTTTTGCTGACTAATTGCTTATGGTGAAGAATATTGGGTCATAGTTTATTTTGAATCTTCAATTCCATGCGGGTCATTTGCTTTGTATCTTATTGTTTCATGATTTGCAGCTGCTAATTGAGATTTTTTACATTTAGGGAAGCTCAAACCTGTCTATCTTGACAGAAATTGGAGTGATGCAAGCAGAAAGGTGCAGAAAAGCTTTAGCTGATATGGATTTTGATCAATGTTTCTCGAGTCCAATATCTCGTGCCAAGGTTTGGATTGCACAATTAAGTTGGTATGCTAAGCACACTTAACATGTATAAGATTTCTCAAACGGGAGTATGTGATGCAGTCCACTGCAGAAGTTATATGGCAAGGGAGGGAAGAGCCACTGGTTTTTCTCAATTCACTGGAAGAAGCCCATCTGTTTTATCTTGAAGGCATGAAAAATGGTCTGTGCCTTTTGTTTGACTTGTTCACATAGTTCCAGAAAATTTCCTTGCACTTAAAAGTTAAAACTACTAGGGTTGACATACAATATTCCTTGTTATACAACATGAAAATGGCAACATTAATTTGGTTGATCATACAGTAATTGCATAAATTCAATGTGACTTGAGTCATGGAAATAGAAAAAATAATTTTGAGTAAAATTTAGTGTTTATCTTTTTTGTTTGAGTTTACTAAACTTCACACTTTCATTTATATATGCATCGTACTAAATCAAATTCAGTATTTGGAGGCAGTGGATGCTAGGCAGAGATATCCACAGGAGTATACAACATGGAGAGAAGATCCTTCTAATTTTTCTGTGAATGGTGTTTACCCTGTTCTGAAACTATGGGAAACAGCGAGTGAAGCTTGGAAGGAAATTTTATTTACACCTGTAAGATCCTTTTGCTGATGTATCTATTTGGGTTGACTATATTGCCAAATTATCATGTGGCCATGTTAGGCTCATTCTTGATCTGTAACTTATCTATAATATTCACCAGGGAGAGAATTTTTTGGTAGTAACTCACAAATCAATGTTGAGGGCACTGATCTGCACTGCTCTAGGACTAGAGCCAGAGAGGTATGTATTGTATTTACCATAATTGTATGGCCAAGACTAAACAATTTCGCATTGAGTTGTCTTATCTCTCTCCTCACAATATAGTTCTTAAAACTTCTTGTTATCACACTAGCATCCGTAGCTTATGCTGTCTGCTTTCGTTAAAGTTCATAGTGGTCTTCACCATTTCCTTTGTGAATCATATGGACTGCTGTTTAACTCTATTCTATCATGGAGCATTGTTAGAAATATTTATTATTTTCAGTTTCTTAGCATTTTCTGCTGATAGTGACTTTGGTGGTTCAGGTTCCGCGCAATTAATATAAATAATGGGGGAATATCAGTATTTAACTTCAACAAGCGAGGAGAAGCCATGCTTCAATCCTTGAATATGACAGCTCACATGTACAGTGATCACGTTTATCATTACTGAAACTTACCGATGTAGTGAGACAGATGGTGAGAAAGGTGCCAACTTTTTTATTGAACATATCATGGGACAGGACAGAAAGGCAACAAGATTAATAAACCATGCATGTAATTTGAAATATGATTCGCATGTTTTTGGTATCAAGAGTGTGCAGGTTCAAATTTAGAAATATGAACCAAACATTTTATAGGGCATGTAACAACTCCATCTCAATCGCATTTTTTTGAGGCACATGAATGCATTCTCTGGTGAAAACAAGGCAGTTCATTCGTTGCAAACCTTCATTTGCCTTTGTAGTTGAACACGATGGTTAAAGATGTTGAGTTGAATTGTAGAAGAACGCAATGAGTACCCTGAAATTAATGAAGTGCTGCGATAGGATTCCTGTAGTTAATGGCTTTTTTATTGGCAACTTTCTGTGCTTTCCCCCCCTTCTCAACCTTGTTTTTTTTCAATCATGTACACGTTGATTGATTTGTGTCGTGAATCTTAAGGTGTGGTTAGCAGGAAAATAGTTACCCTCAGCTGCCAGATTGATATAACCATGATATAGATGAGGTTGCTTTAATGCTTGATCGCTATGATAGCAAGAACAAGTACTCGTAGTGTTAAAATTTCTGGAAAGCATGCGTCCACTGCATTCCCAAACTTTCCGAATTGGTGCAGGGTAGGTGTGTTTGTTGCTAAAATTTGCCCTATGCTTCGAGTGGGCAATTTTCTTCATTGTATAGTTTGGTGTGCTATTGTGTTGCCTGGACCTCACAGCATACCTTTATGTTGGTCTCTGTGTGTGTGTGTGTCTCTCTCTCTCTCTCTCTCTCTCTCTCTCGGATTAGTTATTGTGCACTTCATTGACTCACTGAAGTGTCTCTTGCCTGCCAAACCAATGAACATTTCTGGGATTGTATAGCATTGAGAAGTGCTGAACTGGTATAAACAAAGAAGCAGAAAGTGGTTCTGCTAGTATGAAAATGATGTGGTTTTTTTAATGACAATTCACAAGGTTTCCCAAACAGATTATAGTCACTCTGGATTTCTCACACCCACACAAAAATATTCTTCAAACAAGGGTAATTCCGAATGCAAAACGTTTGCGTTAAATGAGATCGTAACATTTCATATACACACTTAGTCTTATATAGTCTTATATTTAATCGATGTGGGATCATAACATTTCGTAATCGATGTTTTCGTAACCGACGGCTGCGATGATTCATTTTATCAAAACTGATCCACCAATAATTTTTTTTTTACTGTTCTATTGGCCTTTTAATATAGTATTATGTTCATATATAATATAAAATTATCTTAATCAAGGCTATAAGTCGTACCCAATCACATAGAGCTGCAGCTCACTGCGTTCGAAATATTACGATTCCACGTGGATTAAAAATAAGTGTATATAAACTCTGCACCCATCCGTGCAACTGATTTTCAGGGGAAGTTATATGAGTTCCTAACACTGTCCACCATTGCCTGGCAGTGTAACTTTCCCTCACTTTCTCCCTCTATCTTTCATGAATGAAAACTTTTTCCGGAAGCCTAGCGACCCATCAGCCTACATATATCAAGCTCTCCTCCGAGCTGGTCCGCGTGTCAATCTTCTTCACCAAGCCCACGCCCAACTCATTGTCACCGGTTGTAGCTTCAGCCTTCGACTCCTCACCAAACTCACCACCTTAGCCTGCATTTCAGGCTCAATTGTCTATGCTCGCCAACTTTTCTTTTCCATTCCAAACCCCGACTCTTTCCTCTTCAGTTCCCTCATCAAAGCCTCGTCAAAGTCTCAAATTCCTCTGGAAACTGTCCGTTTTTATCGGCACATGCTTGTCTCCAATATTTCACCTTCTAATTACGTTTTTACGGCAGTTATAAAATCTTGTGCTGAATTATCGGTTAAGAAACTTGGAAGAGCTGTTCATTGCCATGTTTTGGTAAATGGTTATGGATCGGATNTCTCTCTCTCTCTCTCTCTCTCTCTCTCGGATTAGTTATTGTGCACTTCATTGACTCACTGAAGTGTCTCTTGCCTGCCAAACCAATGAACATTTCTGGGATTGTATAGCATTGAGAAGTGCTGAACTGGTATAAACAAAGAAGCAGAAAGTGGTTCTGCTAGTATGAAAATGATGTGGTTTTTTTAATGACAATTCACAAGGTTTCCCAAACAGATTATAGTCACTCTGGATTTCTCACACCCACACAAAAATATTCTTCAAACAAGGGTAATTCCGAATGCAAAACGTTTGCGTTAAATGAGATCGTAACATTTCATATACACACTTAGTCTTATATAGTCTTATATTTAATCGATGTGGGATCATAACATTTCGTAATCGATGTTTTCGTAACCGACGGCTGCGATGATTCATTTTATCAAAACTGATCCACCAATAATTTTTTTTTTACTGTTCTATTGGCCTTTTAATATAGTATTATGTTCATATATAATATAAAATTATCTTAATCAAGGCTATAAGTCGTACCCAATCACATAGAGCTGCAGCTCACTGCGTTCGAAATATTACGATTCCACGTGGATTAAAAATAAGTGTATATAAACTCTGCACCCATCCGTGCAACTGATTTTCAGGGGAAGTTATATGAGTTCCTAACACTGTCCACCATTGCCTGGCAGTGTAACTTTCCCTCACTTTCTCCCTCTATCTTTCATGAATGAAAACTTTTTCCGGAAGCCTAGCGACCCATCAGCCTACATATATCAAGCTCTCCTCCGAGCTGGTCCGCGTGTCAATCTTCTTCACCAAGCCCACGCCCAACTCATTGTCACCGGTTGTAGCTTCAGCCTTCGACTCCTCACCAAACTCACCACCTTAGCCTGCATTTCAGGCTCAATTGTCTATGCTCGCCAACTTTTCTTTTCCATTCCAAACCCCGACTCTTTCCTCTTCAGTTCCCTCATCAAAGCCTCGTCAAAGTCTCAAATTCCTCTGGAAACTGTCCGTTTTTATCGGCACATGCTTGTCTCCAATATTTCACCTTCTAATTACGTTTTTACGGCAGTTATAAAATCTTGTGCTGAATTATCGGTTAAGAAACTTGGAAGAGCTGTTCATTGCCATGTTTTGGTAAATGGTTATGGATCGGATGTGTTTGCACAGGCTGCATTGGTGAGTTTCTATGCAAAATGCGGTGATTTGATAGTTGCCAGGAGATTATTTGATGAAATGCCGGACAGAACAGTTGTTGCGTGGAATTCCATGATTTCAGGGTATGAGCAAAATGGTTTGGCTGAGGAGGCTATTGGGTTGTTCAGTCAAATGCGGAATTTGGGTGTTGGGTTTGATTCGGCCACTTTTGTGAGTGTGTTGTCTGCGTGTGCTCAAGTGGGAGCTCTTGCGTTGGGTGGTTGGGTGCATGAGTATGTAAAGAGCAATGGTTTTCATGTGAATGTGGTTCTTGGCACTGCATTGATTAATATGTATTCTAAATGTGGACATGTGATCAAAGCGCGTGGTGTTTTTGACTCATTGAGTGAAAGGAATGTTGTTGCATGGACAGCTATGATTTCAGGGTATGCCCTGCAAGGTCATGGTAGGGAAGCCATTGAGCTCTTTTATCTGATGAGAGCCCATAGACAACCTCCCAATGATATTACATTTGTTGCCATCTTATCGGCGTGTGCTCATACTGGACTAATCCAGGAGGGTCGACAGGCATATGAGAGCATGAAGCAAGATTATGGCTTGGTGCCAGGAGTGGAGCACAATGTTTGTATGGTTGATATGCTTGGTCGTGCTGGATTTCTGAAAAAAGCATTTCAATTCATCAAAGACTTATATCCTGTCAAGCCAGCACCAGCAGTGTGGACTGCAATGCTTGGGGCTTGCAAGATCCACAAGAATTTTGATCTTGGAGTTCAAGTTGCTGACCATCTCTTAGCTGCTGAACCGGAAAGTCCAGGCAATTATGTATTGCTTTCTAATATGTATGCATCAGCTGGGCGTATGGATCGAGTGGAAACCATTAGAAATGTGCTGATCCAAAAAGGCCTAAAAAAACAAGTGGGTTATAGCACAATAGAGGTCTATCAGAAGACATACTTATTTAGCATGGGTGAAAAATCCCATCCCAACACAGCTGCAATCTATCAATACTTAGATGAGCTGATACAGAGGTGTAGGGATGCAGGTTATATACCAGCATCTGAGTCTGTAATGCATGAATTGGAAGAAGAGGAGAGGGAATATGCCCTTAGATACCATAGTGAGAAGCTTGCAATAGCATTTGGGCTCTTGACAACCAGCCATGGGATGGCCATCAGGATTGTAAAGAACCTTCGTACTTGTGAGGACTGCCACATGGCTATCAAGTTCATTTCAGTTATTTCTAGCAGAGAGATTATTGTTCGAGATAAGCTTCGCTTTCACCATTTCAAGGACGGATCTTGTTCTTGTATGGATTACTGGTGACTAACGACACTTTCTAGTCTATTTGTTTTAGAAAAAATGTTCTATGATTTATTTCTTTCTCGATGTTCTATCATAATTCATTTGTGATGCTATTTCATTCATGATGTTTAGGACGGAGGAAATTGCTACTAAACTTAACTCAGCTTACAATTTTCCAACTACAGAACCGTACTGATACTATCAAAATATATAGAACCGAGTTTACACTAAAATGCCATTGATTTGGTCAAAATTTCAGGCCTTTTTTTCTTGTTTTGTTTTATTTTTGGCTAGTTGGAAGATGACCAAGCTTACTTTTGAAATGTGTAAGACCCAGTTCATGAGGAAAGATTTAATCTATGTATTATATGTTGGATTGAATACTTGTTGAACAGTTTGTGTTAAGTGCTTGTTCATTGGGTTATGGAGAAGGGTTAGACAATCAAGTTAAATAAAGAGCTTTTTGGTAGCAAAAAGAATGGTTATGGCACATGGGTCCATGGAGAAAAACTCTACAAAAGCGAATTTACCAAATCACTACATCTCTATTCGGGTGTGGATTCTTTTTGAGAACCTTCAATGGATATCGAAACCTTAATCTGCTTTGAAATAGGAACGAACTTGTTGCTTATTTAGAAAGAAACTTGCTTTTTCAAACTTAAATAGATGTTTGCACATATCCAAAAGGAATATCCTTTTGTCCACCATTATATACAGTAGAAAGGTTTTTATATGTATATACTGATAGATATATATCTATATATATATACTAGTTCTTGCTTGAAGTTAACTCATAGATATTTGGTTTGACTTTCTATATGGGTAGATCCTTTTACACTGGATGTTGCACACTTCATAAATCCTGCAATCTTATATTGATCATCATCAAAATCCATGTATAAAGGCATCACCTTGTATTTTATGGATTTTCTCAAGTTCTTATATGCAAGGTATAGGTGCACCCATATATCAATTATTCTGTCGTATACATTTGGCTAGATTTCACCTCAATGCTAAATAGTAGGTAAATTGATGTGATACTTCATCTTAACTCAACTTAACTCAACTCATCTCATCTAACGCATCATGGTAAATTTCTTACCAAGCTCATTTCCCCACCCTTTTGTAAGGGCGCTTGGACTGTTGGATGACTAGATTTTCTATTGTCACATTTGAATCGAGATTTGAGTTCAGCCCATATACGTAAATCACATCATCGCATAGTTTTGCCCCAATGATTTTTCACGACCAAGAGTAAAAAAAAAACTGGATCGGGTGGTCTCCACTCGTCCATGCCTGGTTGTTCCAAGAACATTTTGCCTGATAAATTGAGGTTCCAACCCACCAACATGGATTGATTTGTGTGCTTGAAGCCTTACAAGGGTCCTTGCCTTCCTCATTTTGAATTCTCTCCTATTGTACCACATCTTATGTATAATATAGTTTAGTTACAATTATCTGCCATCTCAAAGACACACAGATTCTCACTGCGTTGATCTTTAGCTAACTCACGTGAGAATTGCAGAATAAACAAGCAGCAAATAGTACTGTTGTATTCCACTGTGTAGGAACCCTGTGTCATAGGGTTGCAAAGGCACTATCAGAGCAACCACCTACATAATCTTAATTACCACACCCTCTCCACCTGCCTCGCCTGCCCACGCCCCACGCCCACGCCCAAGCCCAAGCCCCGATCCAACCCAACCTTGGATCAACAAGATTGAAGTGCTACATGTTGCTTATCAACCTTTAAACACCAAGAAAGAGTAAATTTATCTTAAGAAAATTGTGAATATAAAGGGCTTGAATTATTTCTAGATTTTTATTATCGTTCTTATTAATTGTTATTTTGCAAGCAAGTATATTTTGGTTGTACATTCTGCTTTATATAAATAGTTTGTATATAACAACGCTAGTCATAGCTCGAGCTTGAAGGTACAATGAAATATAAGATTCTAGTCAAAAAATTGATTCCATTGTACTAAATTTAAAATTAATTTATTTGCTTACATAAATTTCTACCTATTATTTTTTTAAAAATAGCATCAAAATTTTCTCAAAATGCATAACTTGATAAATTTTTTTCAATATGTGTATACTATTGTGTATGAATAATGTATGAAATAAAAATTGTGTTAAATTATAAATTAACTAAATATTAAATGATTGAACATGTGATAGAATTGAGTGATGTAATATTTTTTTAGAAAAAAATGTATAGGAAATAAAGATTCAACTTACTAGTTGATTTATTATATAGATATTGGTGGTTATAAATTTGTTGCCGTAATTATTATTTAATTTTGATTATTATTATTTTGAATAACAATTCATTAAATTCAGATCATGAATACTCTATTTTTTGCGTGGATGACCTACTTTTGGTGAGATCATGAAAAAGATTAATCGAGATATACGTAAGTTAATCCGAACATTCCTGACCATTGAAAAAAATAAAAAAGTTATCCACCCTTAAAAATCAATTTCTGTAGCTGGGCATTGGTCTCTCCTACCTCTATTTGTCATTCCTAACTAAATTTCTCTGCCCCATCCTTTATAAGCTACCCTATTAAATTTCCTTTGGGAAAGGGAAAGATACAAGAATAACATCAAAAGGCAGAGATTCTGCCCCTTTTTAACAGTTATTGTGTTACAAAAACAGAGTATGATAGTGAGCTCATCACTAGTAGGCCATTTATGAGAAAGAATGTGATGCACTTTTACACTTTTTATGCTTAACATGTGTGATTACTAAACCAAGCTATATGTATCAGAAAACAATATATTTGGGCATATGTATATATGTGTGTATGAATGTGTGGAAAGTTTAGGATGCTCAAAAAAAAAAATTGGTATGGTATCAAAAGTTATTAATTTTAAGAGAGAATTATACACAAATTTTCGAAGATTTGTTATTTAATCACCCAGACCTTCTGACATTTAAAATATTATTCACAAACTCCCCAAAGTTTATTCATGCGTAATACTTAAACTCATATAGTCAATGTCTGTTAGTATATCTGTTAGTAAATTACATCCAGACCTCTGAAATTCTTAACGTGTAATACTTAGATCCCTCAAATTTAAAATATTATATTTAGATAAAAAATACTCCAATCAAAGATAAAATATCAAATATTTTAAATTTTATAACACAAATTCATATTCTATTATGAAATTTATTGAAATAAAATTAAAATTAAACATTTAATTTTTTTTCTTAAAAAATCATAATTAATATACAATGATTCTATCTATTGAAATTTAATTTGGTCATTTAAACGACCAAATTACACCAATTAAAGCTATAATATACTGTGTTAATTATAATTTGACCCCTTATTTGATTTTTTAATTTTGTTCTAGTAGATAGTATAATTGTATACTAATTATAATTTTTTAAGAAAAAAATTAGATTTTTATTTTTAATTTTATTTCAATAAATGACATAATATAATATAAATTTTGGTTGTAAAATTCATATTCTATTATGAATAACTTAGACTACTTGTTTGATTTTTAGTTTTATTCTAATAGATAGTATAATTGTATATTAATTATAATTTTTTAAGAAAAAATAATTTTATTTTTAATTTTATTTCAATAAAATGATATAATAGAATATGAATTTTATTATAAAATTTAAAATATTTGATATTCTATATTTGATTGAAATATTTTTTATTTAAAATATAATATTTTAAACTTGAGGAGTCTAAATATTATACGCATACAAAATTCAGGAGATTTGTGTGTAATTTACTAACAGATATACCAACGGATATTTGACTACATATGTTTAAATATTATGTGCCTATAAACTTCGGGGTTTAGATATAATTCTCCCTAAATTTAATGGCAAGACCATGCACTTCTCTCATTTAGTTTGTAATTTTACCTTTCAAATGTGTAATTTTGAGTTCAAAAGAGTAGTTCAAGTGATAATAAAAACAATATATAAAGTTAGACGTTTTAAATTTAAATTTTGATAATTTTTTAGGGTTAGGTCATGAGAGATATATTCATCGTGAATATTCTAGTTCTGGCGTGAATAATTTATCTTTAATAGAACTGAAAAAAAAAAAATTATTAAAATGTTCTACCAAAATATTTTTTTTAATACCATAGATTTTTTCTAAAACAAAAAAATAATAATTTTTTTTCTCAAAAGTAAGAATATACATGGATCTTATCCTTTTTTATGTTTTTTGAACTGAGCATAGATAGGTCTTATCACGTGTTGTGTGTTTTTTTGTTGGACACATTCTCTTATCCCCAAAAAGCAAATTTTGATGGCAACTGATTAGACTGTGGGGTCCACTAATTAGTCCACTTCTCACTCATCAAATGAGCCACGTAATCCCCACTCGCTCAGAACGGCGCGTGATATGAGAGGAAACACTGACTGATTGTAACTTGTAAGTCTATAACTCCCCACCGTCTCTCTTCTGTAGAAGCCAAATCAGTCAAGCAACCCAAACGTCTCTCTCTCTCTCTCCTCCATTTCCTTAGTCCCCTTCCCTCTCTATCCATTTACATGTATGTGTTTCTTGATCTGTAACTTGAACTTTCTCTGACAATCTCCATAGTTGAAGGACTGGAAGTTGGAAAAACCTATTTCGGATAGGAAGCCAGTTGAGGAAAAGCTGTGACAATCCTGATGCAATGAATTTGAGACAACGCCCACAAGCCACGCGCGGCCGTGGGCCTCCTTACGCTCAGCACGCGCCACCACCACCGCCTTCGCATTTTCAGGAACATTTCAACATAATACCCATCCACAACCTCTTAATCGACCACCCTTCTCTCCGGTACCCCGAGATACGCGCAGCTGCTGCCGCCCTACTCACCGTCGGAGACCTCCGGAAACCACAGTTCAGTCAATGGCACGACCACATGGACCTCATGGACTGGTTAGGCCTTTTCTTTGGCTTCCAAAACGACAACGTACGGAACCAGAGGGAACACTTGGTTCTCCACTTGGCCAACTCCCAAATGCGCCTCCAACCACCATCAGCCGCCTTGGACCACCTCGACGCCACCGTGCTCCGCCATTTCCGGCACAAGCTGCTCAGCAACTATACTTCATGGTGTTCTTATCTCGGCAAAAAGTCCCAAATTCGTCTCCCAAATCGCCAAAACCCCGACGTCCAACGTCGGGAATTACTGTATGTTTGTCTATTTCTCTTGATATGGGGTGAAGCTGCGAATCTTCGATTTATGCCTGAATGTTTATGCTACATATATCATCACATGGCATTAGAACTTAATTACGTTCTTGATGATCATATAGATGAAAATACTGGTCGCCCTTATATTCCTTCATTGTCGGGTCAAAATGCATTTTTAGATAATGTAATTACACCAATTTATGTTACGATTAAGGGCGAGGTTGAGAGGAGTAGAAATGGGACTGCACCTCATACAGCTTGGAGAAATTATGATGATATCAATGAGTATTTCTGGAGTAGGAGGTGTTTTCGGAGAATAAAGTGGCCTATTGATGTTTCAAGCAATTTTTTTTTGACAAGTGGGGAGAAGAGAGTTGGGAAGACAGGGTTTGTTGAGCAAAGGACTTTCTGGAATATCTTTAGGAGCTTTGATAGGTTATGGGTGTTGTTGATTTTGTTTTTTCAGGCTGCTGTTATTGTTGCTTGGGAAGGGAGGAAGTTCCCATGGCAGGCATTGGAGAATCGGGATGTACAGGTGGAATTGCTTACTGTTTTTATTACTTGGTCTGGGCTGAGGTTTGTTCAATCGGTACTTGATGCTGGGACACAGTATAGTTTGGTTTCAAGGGAGACAATGTGGCTTGGCGTGAGGATGGTGTTGAAAAGCATGGTTGCTGTGACTTGGACTATTGTGTTTGGGGTGTTTTATGGGAGCATTTGGAGCCAGAAGAATTCCGATGGGAGGTGGTCATATGATGCAAATCAAAGAATTTTAGTGTTTCTTAAGGCCGCTTTGGTGTTTATCATCCCAGAGTTGCTGGCTTTAGTTCTTTTTATTCTTCCATGGATTCGGAATGTAATTGAGGAAACAGACTGGATGATTTTGTACTTGTTCACATGGTGGTTTCACAGTCGTATCTTCGTGGGTCGGGGACTTAGGGAAGGGCTTGTTAACAATATAAAATACACTTTGTTCTGGATTGTAGTATTGGCTTCAAAATTCTCTTTCAGTTATTTTTTCCAAATCAAGCCCCTGGTTGGTCCAACAAAGGCACTTTTGGAGCTCAGGAATATTACATACAGGTGGCATGAATTTTTCACTAACACCAATAGAGTGGCTGTAGTGTTGTTGTGGGTTCCTGTTGTTTTGATATATTTAGTGGATTTGCAAATCTGGTATTCTGTTTTTTCCTCTTTGGTTGGGGCAGCTATTGGGTTGTTCTCACATTTAGGTGAGATACGAAACCTCCAACAGCTAAGACTTAGATTCCAGTTCTTTGCAAGTGCATTGCAGTTTAACCTGATGCCCGAGGGTAAGGCCGCAATTTCACAGGCAACGTTGGTACACAAGCTCCGTGATGCAATCCATCGGTTGAAGCTACGATATGGACTTGGGCAGCCTTACAACAAGATTGAATCAAGCCAGGTGGAAGCAACAAGGTTTGCCTTGATATGGAATGAAATAATTATAACTCTGAGGGAGGAAGATCTCATCAGTGATCGAGAACTGGAACTAATGGAACTGCCACCCAACAGTTGGGATATTAAGGTTGTACGGTGGCCATGTTTCCTTCTTTGCAATGAGCTTCTACTTGCTGTCAGCCAGGCAGGAGAACTGGCAGATGCACCTGATAGGTGGGTTTGGTTTAAGATATGCAAGAATGAGTATAGGCGCTGTGCAGTCATTGAAGCTTATGATAGCGTCAAATACTTGCTTCTTGAGATTGTTAAATACGGTACAGATGAGCATTCTATTGTCACAAAATTATTCATGGAAATTGATCACTACATTCAGATTGAAAAGTTCACAGGGACATACAAGATGGCCCTTCTAACTCCAATACATGAGCGGTTGACATCTCTTATTGAGATTTTGATCACACCTGAGAAAGATACGAGTGCAGTGGTGAATGTATTGCAGGCCTTGTATGAGCTTTCAGTGAGAGAATTCCCAAGAGTGAAGAAGTCCATCCTGCAGTTGAGGCAGGAAGGCTTAGTACCTCTTAATGCTGCCACCGCTGAAGGGCTGCTTTTTGAAAATGCTATTCAGTTTCCAGATGTAGATGATGCTTTCTTCTATAGGCAGCTGCGGCGTTTGCAAACAATCCTCACATCTAGAGATTCAATGCATAATGTCCCAAAAAACATCGAGGCAAGAAGGCGTATTTCTTTTTTTAGCAATTCACTCTTTATGAACATTCCGCGTGCTCCCCATGTTGAGAAAATGTTGGCTTTTAGTGTTCTAACTCCTTACTATGATGAAGAAGTCTTGTACGGCAAAGAAATGCTGAGGAGTCCAAACGAAGATGGTGTCTCCACCCTGTTTTATCTGCAGAAAATCTATGAAGATGAGTGGACGAATTTTATGGAGCGGATGCATAGAGAGGGCATGGAGAATGACAATGATATCTGGACTGTCAACGCAAGGGATCTACGTCTTTGGGCATCATACAGAGGCCAGACACTATCCCGTACTGTGAGGGGAATGATGTATTACTACAGGGCTCTGAAGATGCTTGCTTTTCTCGATTCTGCATCTGAAATGGATATAAGGCAGGGATCACAAGAAATTGCTTCGCTTGGCTCACTAACGCAGAGCAACAGTTTGGGTGGTCTAGGGTCAGGTATGCCACCAACTTCCCGAAATCTCAACAGAGCAAGTAGTGGTGTGAGTCTTTTGTATAAAGGGCATGAGTTTGGATGTGCTTTGATGAAATATACTTATGTTGTTACCTGCCAGATGTATGGACATCAAAAGGGTAAAGGAGACTCTCGTGCTGAGGATATTTTATACCTGATGAAGAACAACGAGACCCTGCGGGTTGCGTATGTTGATGAGGTTCACTTGGGGAGAGAAGAGGTTGAGTATTATTCTGTTCTAGTGAAGTATGATCAGCAACTGAAGAGAGAGGTGGAGATCTATCGCATAAAGCTGCCTGGTCCTCTGAAGCTTGGGGAGGGCAAACCAGAGAATCAGAACCACGCCATTATCTTCACTCGAGGTGATGCAGTTCAGACCATTGACATGAACCAGGACAACTACTTTGAGGAGGCACTCAAGATGCGAAATTTATTGGAGGAGTTCAAAAGATTTTATGGTATCCGGAGGCCCACCATTTTGGGAGTTCGAGAAAATATCTTTACTGGTTCAGTTTCTTCACTTGCGCGGTTCATGTCTTCTCAGGAGATGAGTTTTGTAACACTTGGGCAGCGAGTGCTGGCAAATCCTCTTAAGATTCGAATGCACTATGGTCATCCAGATGTGTTTGATAGGTTCTGGTTTCTGACACGGGGTGGCATCAGCAAGGCTTCTAGAGTGATCAATATTAGTGAGGATATATTTGCTGGCTTTAATTGCACACTGCGGGGTGGAAATGTGACACATCATGAATACATACAAGTGGGAAAAGGAAGGGATGTAGGGTTGAATCAGATCTCCATGTTTGAGGCCAAAGTTGCTAGTGGCAACGGTGAGCAGGTTTTGAGCAGAGATGTATATAGGTTGGGACATAGACTGGACTTCTTCCGTATGCTTTCATTCTTCTATACAACTGTGGGATTCTTCTTCAACACAATGATGATGGTAATCATGGTCTATACATTCCTGTGGGGCAGGATTTATCTTGCACTCAGTGGTGTTGAGGGAGCTGCCACGGGCAACGCTGGCAACAATAAAGCCCTTGGTACAATCTTGAACCAGCAGTTCGTTATCCAGATTGGTGCGTTCACTGCCCTCCCTATGATTGTGGAGAACTCTTTAGAGAATGGATTCCTTCCAGCAGTTTGGGATTTTATAACAATGCAATTCCAGCTCTCTTCACTCTTTTACACTTTTTCTATGGGAACTCGTTCGCATTTCTTTGGCCGAACAATTCTTCATGGTGGTGCCAAGTATCGAGCCACAGGGCGTGGTTTTGTTGTACAGCACAAGAGCTTTACTGAGAACTTTAGGTTATATGCCCGCAGCCATTTTGTGAAGGCAATTGAGCTTGGCGTGATTCTAATAGTGTATGCTTCACATAGCCCCTTGGCTACTTCGAATACCTTTGTTTACATAGTTATGAATATCTCAAGTTGGTTTCTCGTGGTGTCGTGGATAATGGCCCCTTTTGTGTTCAACCCTTCCGGCTTCGACTGGTTAAAGACTGTGTATGACTTTGATGATTTCATGAATTGGATATGGTTTAGCGGGGTTTTTACAAAAGCGGATCAATGCTGGGAAGCTTGGTGGTACGAGGAACAGGACCACTTGAGAACAACTGGTCTCTGGGGAAAGTTGTTGGAGATAATTTTAGATCTTCGTTTCTTCTTTTTCCAGTATGGCATTGTATACCAGTTGAACATAAGTGGTGGTAAAACCAATATTTCTGTTTACTTGCTATCTTGGATATACATGGTAGTGGCTGTAGCAATTTATATTGTTATTGCATATGCGCGGGATAAATATGCAGCAAAGGAACACATCTACTATCGGCTGATTCAGTTCCTCGTGGTTTTTCTCATGATACTTGTGATAGTTCTATTGCTGGAGTTCACCCGATTTGAATTCCTTGATCTTTTGACAAGTCTGATGGCGTTCATCCCTACAGGATGGGGGATTATACTTATTGCCCTGGTGCTCAGGCCTTTTCTGCAGGCAACTGTGGTGTGGGAGACTATTGTAGCGTTGGCACGTCTTTATGATATGCTGTTTGGCTTGATTGTTATGGCTCCTCTGGCCTTGCTATCATGGTTGCCTGGGTTTCAATCAATGCAGACAAGGATCCTATTCAATGAAGGTTTCAGCAGGGGCCTCCAGATATCTCGTATTCTGACGGGCAAAAAATCCAACATTGACACGTGATGAGGTAGTATCCTTTTTTCAAGTCTATTAATATAATCTGCAGGATTGTTCAGGGTATATGTGTGAGCTCACTGCTTTAACTGCATCTTGCTAGATATGTGTGCACATGCTGAAATATGAGATTTAACTGCTAATAACATTCTATATCTGAATAAGGAAGACACTTGCTGACACTTCTATGTGACATAAATCATTTTTCGGTTGAGCTACTGTCTCAAACTTCAATTTATTAATGATGTTGAATATTGATTGTCATGTAAGAAGTCCTAGTGGGCCAGTCTTGATGAGTTCGGCAAATGTAATACGAGCATAAAAATATAATACATGCCTATTAGACTGGGGAAACGGATTTGGCCATATACTTCTACATTTAGTTCCAAGTTTCGAATTTCATCTCTCTCCCTATCCACCCTCTTTCAGAATACTTTTCCATCTTCCAAAAGTCTCATCTTGGTGACAACAGTGCTGAGCAGGCCATTCTAACTCCTGTTACTGCTTAAGCAGGAAAGATTAGTGCTATTTTACATGTATCTTTCGTGAGGGTTTCCGACAGAATAGCCAACTGCCTTCAAGTTCCTTGACACTTGCACTATAATTGCTTAACCAACAAATGCCATTACCGATAGGTTACTCTTCAATAGTCCCTATTGTGTGAAGATGCAAAAGAGAATCCATATGCTCTCCACGTAGCTGGTGGTAGGCAGGCACGCAAACACGTAAGAGAACATTTTGACATCTACACTTCACCCCCTCGTAATAGCCCCTATGCGCATAACCCTCTCAAGATTTGAAAATGTCTACATAATCATCAATATAGTTTATGGACTAAAGTGCATCGCTACACTTTCAATCCTACGAGCTGTGTGATTCACGCGCAGTAGGTGAGACTTTCCATAAAAAATTCCTAATGTAAGACCCTCAGTCCCTCTCTCGCCCCCAGACATATGAGCCACCTCTTCATCATTAGCCACCCCGTCCTCTTTCCTCCTGTCCAGCCAGTTCGCTGCCCACAAGTAGACCAATCTATGGGTCACATTTTAATCCAAATCTGCTCCAAATATGAATCCGATTAGTTAGATATGTATTGATTTTTTTACTGATTATGGAAATACGAATTCAGATCCGTTCTATCATACTCATGTATTTAGATTTATCAATATCTGGTCTGATCATAGTTCAGCCCAAGTTTTTTATAAATGTATGCTAATATATTATGTCATTAAATGATTACATGATAAAATGGAGTTAAATTTAGATGTAGTTTGCTAAAATCAACTCTCATTAAGTTGATTGGATCGGATCGTTTGGATAGTCAGATCAAGTGTTTGAATTTTGACAGACATATGGACTATGCAAATAAATTTTTTCAGAAAATTGGATTAGATTGGGATAAATAGAAATCCAATCTCAATCTGATCTGTTGGCAACCCTATAACTAACCAGTTGTCTTTCTGCTTTTCATCTTTCCTCTTTCTCATTGTCTCTCATCTTAACCCGCAACCCTCACCCCTGCCTCCTCGGCATCTACCACCCCGAATAAGCCCCGGCCAGAAACACCTGGGCTCTAACCCTTTACCCTCGTTGGTAACCCTAGTTCTTATCTGACCCCATTGCTTTGGTTGAGCCCAAATCAGATCCCTTTGCTAGGAGTCCTCCTGCGTTGTCAATTGCCTGAGCCATCTCCACATATCTTGTAAGAGTTGACGATTGAGTTGCTGATGTTGCTCTTAAAAGACCCACCACTTCAAGGATGTTGCTGGTGTTGCTATAGGCAGCCTAACCCTCAACTGGGTCATAGATTTGATTTTAGCTTTTGAATGGGTCCCAAGAACTTGACTCCTGATGAATACTCCTCTGAGCTGCTAGTACAAGAGCCAAAATTTTGAAAAATTAATGGGTTAGGTTCTGATTGCAGAGTCGTCGTGATTGGGGATATGCATGAGTTGTTAACAGTTGCTGGTTAGCGTGTGTATAATCAGTAGTTTGTGTCAACAATTTGCTTACCAATTTGTCCAGTTCTATGATTTGGGCAGATTTAGCAATGAGGGGCGCTACTGGCGTTAAGGGGTAGGGGTGGGGTCCATCGCAAAAGAAAGAGAGATGGTTATGGTCATTGCGCCTTTAACATTAATGGAGTTAGTGCTGTATTCTAGTCCACACACCCCTTTAGAGTTATACGGCTTTTTTAAATGTTGTGGGTTATTTGCATAGGCAGTGTGCCCTAGGGAGGTAAAGAGAAGTTTGCACAAAATTTGAATCCTTGGGGGAACTTTTACTTGAGAGATCATTCGTCCTTTTCTGATAATTTTGCTATGTATTTAAATATCACCCAAGTCGAGGTTTCGAATCCTTATGTAGGGGATTGATGGAGAAAACAAAGTCAATAGCAAAAAAAATTGGATTGCATTTGGAAAGTAATATGCATTGATTTACTTCTTCAAAAAAGAGTGTAATATAATCTAAAAGGGGAGAGGACAACAGTTGTATTCATATTCTCCATGGATTATCAGTTTATTAACATACACAAATGGTAATGACACTTTATCTAATCTAAAAGAAGGAGGGGAGGGGGGGGGGGGTTCTAGGGTCACCACTGTTAAATTACAATATAGCTAAGGAGGCTGAAGATGCCCTCGATGATCTTGTACTCTATGACTAGGAGGCTTAGGCCTGTTGTCTTCAAGTCCAGTAAAGATCAGATGAATTAAGACTTTCAGAAATTGGAAAGCCTATGGTGTTACCAACATCAANGGCACCGGAAACTTTCGATGCGTAGCGGTATCATTTTCTTATAATAAAGCCAACATGTCAAGCAGTTTTCCAAAATGAACATATTTTAAATCTGAATTGGGAATTTCTCTGAGTAGAGAATTTTGTTTGAAAATAGGGTTGTTTTTGCCGAATTCCACCACTGTAAATTATCTCTACTGTAGCAAGAGAACATCACCCTTGTCTCCAGTATTTGATTTCTTATTCCTTGTTCCTTTCTAATGGTTTTAGCAGATAATTCAAAAGCAAAAAATATATTCTGAGCATCAAAGACTGAGCCAAGACGTGTGATTGTGATTTTGGGTTGGGGTGAACTTGGGTTCCCTCAAGCCTAACTAACCTAGGCACCACTGATTGCCAAGACGTGCGATTTTGGGTTGGGGTGAACTTTATTCTTTGTCATCTCCACTTGCACTTCTGATGCAGTCTTGTCTAAGGAATGTACTATTGAGTGAAGGTGTACCTATAATATAAAACAGGATAAGTGTTAATAAGTCTATCCAACGGTCTCTAATAGACTTATCTAACAGTCATTAACATTTTAATCAAAATCATTCACATTCTATCGTACTTTTAGGCACAGGTTATCCCTAGTGCACATATATACCGGAACATTTTTTTCAATATGATTCACTTTAGGGCTCGATGATTCTCATATATATTGTACCTCTTTGTTAAAAGTTTGCATCAATTTTTTAGGTTCTGTGAAGATGCTAATGTAGAATATGTGGTTAGATGGACTGGCTTTCTGTGTTTTGATGTTCCACAGACGGACGAAGTTGTTTCTTGTATGATGCTGTGATCAAGAGGGGAGAATTGAACTCCATTCTAGTTTAAACTTTTCTTGCAGCTGTGTCATTAAGCAGTTAGTTAAGAAATTTTTTCCTTTGTTTTTGTTCATCATCCCGATTGTTTATTGGCGATGTGTAAATAGTTTCCTTATTAGATGCAACATCTGCACTGGCCTAATGAGTTGTGATTGCGTTTTCGTCGATTTTTTTTGATTCGGATTGCTCTTTGGTTCTTGGCTGCCCTTTGCATGACCCACACACATTTCTAGTTCTATTTGTTTGCATTCATTGAGGAGGCACCAAAATGCCGTCATGTTAAGTGTATGGTCCATGGTTCAAAGAATTGGCCGATACCGATACGAGTCGATTGCGTTATAAACGATATAGTTATATGGTCCATATAAATCTCGAGCTTCGCAAGACTCAACCGAGTTGTCTGAGTTGAATCCGAATCAATTCTTAGTCATCGAGTTATCGTCGCGATATGACTTGAATTTTTCGTAATGTTCAATATTTTCTTCTATGTTGTATCGTCACCGCAACCTTGAATCATGGTATGACCCTCAATTGCAGCATGAGATGTGAACATTGGAATTTGTTAAACTTTTTTGTTCCTTGGGAAAACATGTTCCCTTGTTTTTGCTAAGGCATATTGGCATTTTGATGTGAAATGGTACAGCAAGAATTCCAGGAGCTTGCAGCATTGCCCTGTAGTTTGGTGGTTTTCGACTTTACCACTGGAAAATATTATTGTGATTGGCCTTATTATTGTGGAGCATCTTAATGCACGTATTTAATTCATTTGAAATTATTAGAGTGGGATTCACTTTTTGGGGAATGTGAGTCGAAATAATAACAAGAATATAGAGTAAATTACATATATAGTTTTTAAACTATAATTTTTGTATCAATTGAGTTATTGAACTCTCTAATCAATTGAGCTCTTTTGCCTCTGTTAGAGTGTTATGACACAAAAGATAACATGACTTAATTAACACAATTAGAGAGTTAAGAGGTTTAATTGTCACAAAAAAAAATTTAAACGCTTAATTGACATAAGAATCATAGTTTAAGGGTCATATGTATAATTTATTCTAACTATTTGTGTCACATAAGTGTTATACTTCACCATTTTCTAGTAAAAAATTTAACAGAAGTGGATAGAAGAGTTTAATTGACACAATTAGAGAATTTAAGTGTTTAATTAACAAAAAAAAAATTGAAAAACTTAATTAATACAAGATTTATAATTTGGTGGTCATATGTGTAATTTATTCAAGAATATTTTTAGAGAGACATCACCTTGAGAGATGGATCACTAACAAAAAGGCTGTGTGAGGTTCACTTCGACTGATGGATGGATTCAATGGAAAAGGCAAATATCTTGTATTATTTTTTTTTTTTTTTAAACTTTTCGTGCCAAATTCACCACAGATGATCTATACTAAGAATGGAAATTGAAATCTCCCACAAAATAGTCTCACAAAAAAGGCAAATATTCCGTTCAACCAAATAAAAAAAAAAATCGTAAATTCAAACGTCTTGCATTTAAATATTTGCAACTTCTTGGGTGGCCACGAGGGAATTATTTTTAATGAATATACTAATTTCGACATAGATGATCGACTTTTATTTGATTGAAGAGTAAATTAATCAAGATACGCGTAAGCTGACTTGATCATCTCTATCCGTTGAACTGAACCAAAAAATAAAACGATATCATATGCTACATTCCACTGGCTATCCATCGAAGTATTGAAATGCATTTGTAAATATTGGCAAGATGGCAACTTGAATCATGAATGAATTCCTCAACTCCCATCCTTTTTATTCTAGTGATCTTCATGCAACAGCCATCTTCTGTGTAGCAGTAAGGTGAATAGAAAAAAAATCTATGCAAACAAACTGAACTTGAACTTCTAAAACATGAAACTGGAACCAAAAAAAAAAAAAAACAGTTGCAGACTATTTCAAAGGTATGAAATTTGACCATATAGAACCAAGTAAGATTTTTCTGCTATTTCGAAACTTGGCTCCTTGGTAACATACTCCACTCTGCTCAACATGTTGGACACTGTTAAATTAACACTACAGGAAACCAGAAATCTGCTAAATCAAGAAGATTGCAGTGTCAGTGGTGATGGATGCGGATTACAACAATCTACAACCATGGCAATCTCCTCTCAAAGTCCAAGTAACATGCATATCTAATAAACTGCAGAATTTAAGAATTTAACCACAATCCATCCAAGAATTGAAAAGTGTAAGCAGGTTAAGAAGCACGTAAAAGAAATGGTATTTCAGCATTTAGACTAGTGTTAATAACTTACGGGGATAATAATCGAAAAGCAGCTAGGTACAGATATCAAAAGAATAACAGGTCAAAATCAGACCTTATCCCTAGAACATTCTTTGAAATCACAGAATGAATGGAATCTATGTGTGGTTACCTTTGTAAACGTCGAAGTTCTCTTTCTGTGCCGATGATGAGTTTGCAGTAGTCTGTACCAGGCGTTCTAGTAGTGAAAGAGTAGAAAATTAGCCAAAGACTTCTCCTGATAATTCACTCAGTGCCAACCACAGGCACCTTTTCATAAATAGAATTCTCTCTATACTTTTTGGGAAGAAAACAACGACCACCAAATTGTTGCTGCAAGTAAACGAGGCAAACAAAAACCAATCCACTACAAGAAATAATGATATCCCAGGTAGTTGAATAATAGTCCATTCTTGGGTTCGCAAAGATGTTATCGAAGAACCATGAAGAACTACGAGCCCTGTAAAGATCATATACATGTGGCAGCAAGCGAACAAGAGTGGTTCCTGTATAAAAGGCAGGCGCAAGAGCCCTCTCTCTGGAGTCGCAGAATAAGTTGAACAGTATCTGAGGGAGCAGAAAACCATCCAGGACCAAACCAGCATAAGATTTTAGGTCGCCCCAGAAAGATTGCTGCTGGTAACGCAAACGGCGTGGTCGCAGAAATGGACTCTGGTGCGACTTTTTCCATAGAAGAGCAAACAATGCAATCAGACCACCGCCTATGTACAAAGGTAAAGACAAATAAAAAACCTTTTTATCAGCAACCCGGAGGTTTCTCTGGCTTTCACCACCTACTCTAGCAGACCATGTCAGTTGGAGAAGACGGAACTGCATCAGGAAAGCTATCATAGTTATTACCCTCACTAACACCTCATTTACTTCGAGCCATCCATCACTCCCAAGGAAAACATTCTGCCTATTACGGTTTGCCAAGAATAGGGCTTCAAAGTTCAACAATAGCGGGATCATGTGCGCCACAGTGAGAACAATAATCATCATCACAGAAATGAAGGGAAGCACATCTGGGTGCTTTTTCACGTAAAATAGCTGCAGACCCACAAAGAGACATGCAAGAGTGTTTGAAATTAGGACCATGGTGATCTCCAGATCCATTCTCCATATGGATTCTTTGGCTTGGCTTGTGTAAATGGAATATGAATGGAACTCAAGATGCTCAAAGTATAGATGATCTGACTTACTGCGTGTGCTTTCAATGGTTCCCTTTGCATTGGTCCCGGCCTTTAAATCCAATTGGGGGTACTGGACATTGACAACAATTTCACAGTCCACTGAAACATTTTTCGATAGTTTCTCTTTATGTGATCCAAGATGCATACAACCAATCATGCAAAGGAGTCCAGTATTGGGATCATATATCCCTTCAGCAGAAATTTCTACTGACCTGGTTTGAGGAAATTTATCATCTAGCTTGAAGTCATGTACAGATCTAAAGCTTATCACACTGCTGATATTCACCACACTGCTGCGGCTGTGATTCAATTGAACTGCAGGCTCAAGTCTGTCAAAGTGCTCAGGTGCCCATGCAAGCCTGTCGAAGTGCTCATACAATTTATCACCCACATATAGCGGAGATGAGTAACCCGTTCCTATTACCCCTTTTCTATTTCTCACTCTCATATCAAATCTCATGTCAGACGAGTACACATCAGGGTATCTCCCTCCCTTTCCTTTTACCGTCATCTTTTTTGCACACTGTTTTCCAACGTTGTCATTCTCACTATACTCATAATTCAGACCCTTCAGTCTCACATATCTGTTTTCCGGGCTTTGAAATGCAACTGTACCAAAATAACTAGAATCATTCAAGCTTCTAGTACTCCACATTTGCCCAACAACAAAACTCCTGTTTCTCAACGACAAAGTTGAAGGTATATGCAAGCTCAACCTAATCGAGCAATCCCCAACTGACCCCTTATCCAGTGAATCAGTAATATTCAATATTCGGCAAGCAACCATGTTAAAACGCCTCTTCCTCCAATCCCAAGCCCCCTCGCCAACTAACGTTATGTAGGGATCAAAAGGTACTGGAATCGCATTACGACTCAGATTCCAAAACATTATCAAATATCGCACTTTCCCGTCCTCCAAACACTCAATCTCGTGGAAGGACATAAAATGAAATGGATCCTTACTCCCCCCACTAATAGGATTGCAATTAACTCTCCCACAATCATCCAAATTTTCCATTTCAAACCAATGAGCTGAGTCAATTACAAAACAAACACTACGATTCAGCTCCAAACCAAGGCTCACATTTTCAATCTTATCATAGACCCTAAACCCATTATTCTCAATTTCCTTATCAATCAATGTATATTCATAACTCATTGAGCTCACACCCAATATTGAAATAGGCTCAAAATAAGTAGAACCACCAACCGTATCCAAGCTTTGCAATGTACCATTAACCAAACTAGTAAAAATACTCGAAGAATTAAGATAATTAAGCTTTAAAACAACATTAACAAAACGTAAATATCCCAAACCTGAACCAACCATACACAGCTTCCCAGAGCTTGAATCCCAAAACCCACTTAGCCGAAAAACTGATTCGTGGTTCTTGACCGGAATTTTCGGCGGCCGGTAATGAACAAGCCGTAAATTCCGACGGAAGATTCTTGAACCCCAGAAGTTCAAAATCCCATCAAGCTTGAAAACGGTGGCGTTTTGAGTTTGGTAAACATTTTTGGTCTGTAAAGAAACATAATTCGGATCATATTTTCTCAAGTGTCGGTGATTTTGACTTAGAATTTTTTCGCCGCCGGTGAAATAAGCGTTGAGTAATTTAAGAAAGTTGGGGGTGCTGAGCTGGGTATTGGTTGGGGGTGACTCTGCAACGACGTAGTTGCAGTGTGGCGAGTATGGGATTTGGGGGAACTGAGAATGAGTTGAGGTCGTGGGGGTGGGGGTGAGGGTGAAGATGAGGAAGATGAGGAAAGGATTGTATATAAATTTGTGGATTTGTGGAGGGTTTGTCGGGAATACGGAAAATCTAGAGCTTTGCAATGGAGGTGGAGAAGAAAGAGTCCTCATCGCTCCAGCTCGATCTGAGAAATGGTAAATCGTATAGCATGTATGTGTATGTGTATGTGTTTGTATGTCTGGTTTCTCTCTCTCTCTCTAGAATCTAGCCTCTCTCTAATCTGGTAAGAATCTTTTTCTACCTGTATATTTTGGATTAATTATACCGGAAGTCCCTAAAATATAAAATTTATTTCATTTTAATCTTTAAAATTTTAATTATATTATTTTAATCTTTGAAGTATTAAATATATTTTTATGTAGTCCCTCAAGGAAGTCAAATTATACAGTTTAATCATGAGATAACTAAATTTTAGTTAAAAGCTATTCATATTACACATTTTGATCAACAACGATTCAAATTTTAGATATTACGTAACAAATTTATGATAAAAACTATTAGCAATTTAGATATTATCTACTTGAGATACTACATAGAAATATATTAAATACTTTAAGGATCAAAATGATGCAATTGAAATATTGAGGACTAAAATGAGACAAATCTTAAACTTTGAGGACCATCAGTGCAATTAATTCATATATATATATATATATATATATATATTT
>CAUOFW020008168.1:473108-554804 GCA_963454935.2 Ilex paraguariensis
ATATATATATATATATATATATATATATTTGTCAAAAGTTAAAAGTGTCCTGATTAATTTTACGTACAGTACAACTAATCTCCTTCTCAATCCTGGTGGGTGTCCGAATTAGCTTGCACTTTATTAATCAAAAATAAATCATTCACGCTGAGACTAAAATATTTATAGAAGAAAAATCTCTACTTGAGGGTCGCTAGGTGTCCGGGGCGGCTTGTGTCTCACTGGTCCGATTAAAAAACAAGTCATCCAAGCGGGAAACTAAAGTATTTATAAGAGATAAATTCTTCATTGAATGACACTAACAGTTTGCCAAGATTTGAACTCATGACATCTAAATTTACTATTTATCCCAATTACCACTTTAATAAAGAAATTTTATTGCTAAAAAATTATTCAGATTTTGAGATGAAGTTTAGACTTTAGAGAGTTTTTTTCGTTTTATATTTTCTTTAAAAATTGTGGGGGGTTAATTTAAATTTTGTGAAAACACCGGATGGTTATGGTTATGGTGGCATTCTACTCCAAAGAGTTGATCCAAATTCTTCTGAACAAATTGTTCGCTTTCATTCTTGAATCTGGAACAAAGCACAAAGTAATTATAATACTATTAAAAAAGAGATTTTAGCTATCTTCTTGCGTATCTCAAAATTTCAAGATGATATATTAAATCAAAAGTTTTTAATATTCTTGATGGATAGTAGAACTGTGAGGTGTTACTAGTTCAAGTTTTGTTTGTTCTAGTTTTTCTAGAATTTTCTCAATTTTTTGGATTCTTTCACTTTTACTTTCTGAAATACTAAGTTTACTCCTATCTTATGGTAACTGAATAATATGGTTAGGTGCCAAAGGAAATCAAAACTTATAAGAAATTGACAAGAAGATTTGCAAGAGATTTATCAAAGTGTGACATTATATAAATTTAACTTAGCAAAAACTATGGAGGGCTTAGGGGTTAGGACATAGGGCTTGTATATTATGAACACACATAAGGGAATAAATCCAAATTTTGAACATACTTTAACTAATATCATACTACAGTCGCAAGAGCCTAAAAAGACCAACAAGCCCAAGCACCACCTCCAAAAGGATCTAAACTTTAGAGAAGTAGATGAGAGTTTAACAATGAACATGAAACTCTTGCCACAACCAATGTGGGATTTCATTTCTTTTTTTTTCTTTTTGATGAACATACAAGAGGGAATACATGCAAATTTTGAACATACTTTATCCAACATTATAATTGAAATTGTAGGAATGGAATTAGGGTAAGAAAAAAGAAGAAAAGGAAGAGAATAATCCATGTGTAGGTTTAGGTTGTCGTACATTCTCTCTTATTTATAACTGTGTAATATTAGAGTAATTATAATATTACTCTAATACTTCCCTTCAAGCTGGAGCATATATACCAAAAATGTCTAATTTGGAACATAAACTACTAAAGGAGGATCGAGTCAATACTTGGTAAGAATATCACCCAGATGATCACCATACTTAATATATGGAGTAATAGTCTCCTTTCGCATCAACAGATCTTGAATAAAATGACAATCCACTTTAATGTTTTTGATACGCTTATAAAATACTAGATTACTTGTAATGAAAATAGTTGCTTGATTGTCACAGTGTATCCTCACAAGGGAATACACATCAAGTCTTATATCATGGAGTAAAGAATAGACCCATAAAATCTCACAAGCAGTATGTGATATAGCACGATACTCAGCCTCTGCACGAGAACACACAATTATGCTTCTTATTACACCAAGTAATAAGATTACTACCAACAAATGTGTAATACCTAGACATAGATCATCTATTACGATGACTAGCTATCAATCAACGTCACAAAAACCAACAATAGTTGTGAATGATGATGAACGATATAATAAATCATTCCTTGTAAGCCCTTTTAGATATCGAAGTATATGAAGACAAACTCCTAATAAGGCTTACAAGGGGCATGAATGTACTGACTAACCACACCAATGACATATGCCATATCAGAGCGTTTAATTGTAAGATAACTTAGTTTACCAATTAATCGTCGATATTATCCTATATCATCAAAGACTCATCTCTTCTCAGGATCTAGCTTAACTATAGATTCCATAGGCGTATTAATCGGACGTGCACCAATAGTACCTGATAGTATAAAATTTAATCTCAACTAAGGGAAAGGTCTTAGTTGACATTGCCTTAAAAAATACAACCATTGACTGACCTGTTAGTAAGAAAGGAAAGTTGGAGAAATATTGTGCGCATGTAATTAGTTTTCTCCAACCTGGTGAGATAAAGAAACTAGAAAGATGGTAAAGCTTATCCCCAATTTTAAAAATAGAAACCTTATTTACCAAAGACTCGTTCAAAAAGAATGACTCGTTTTAACGCTGCGAAGAAGATAAGGCAGACAAGGGATTAGAATAAGATCTCACCATCAACAAGCCTTATCCACGTGATCAAACAAAGTCCTAGTGCAGCTAGGACTTTGAATGGTTATCCCAACAAAAGATAAAGTCTATAGAAGTCAAGATTCTTCAACCGAAAAGAGATCAGACAAAATCAAACTACTAGGAACTCTCCTTGGAACACTTATCAAAATACTATAAAGGGGGACCTCCGGGGTAAGATCCATGTAAGCAAACTAAGTCTAGTTCAATAATTGCGCCTTAATTTCCTAGATACTAACTTGAGCATCAGAGGGTCGACCCCTGGAGCACCCTCCAATCTACGAATTTCTTTTCAGGTACCATATTAGCCGGAAACCTCACTCAAAGCTCAGGAAAAGGTGTAGCCCGACCCAGATCAACAACAAACAACTTTCAGAATAGTTGGACATATTTTTTACACCAACAGTTTGGTGTCGTTGTGGGAAACAGCTTGACAACCAAAGTTGTTTCTCATTCTTGCTGTATACCAGTGGATGGTGTAAATCAGAGCCAATAATGTCAATCAAGACAATCCTATTGGAAAACAACCCACTAAAGGAAATGTGGGGGTTGAAATCCCAGACCCAAACCCTCCTCGCCTCAACAGGTGCCAAGAGGCCCAATGGATTCTCAACCTCGAAAGGAATGTGGATCAGATAAATCAAGTCAATGGGGGCATGGCTCAACAAACCAAGAAAATCCAACAACTTTTGCAAGGCCTCATTGATCCTCAAATTCAACAAGGAGATTAGGATCTTCGCTTTGAAGAAGTTCATCCCGACCATGAACCGAACTTGATGGATGAACATATCTAGAATGTGTCTCTGCAACATCAAGAGGAATACGTCTCTTTGATCCAAAAATTCAAGGAGTTGAATAATCAAATTGGAGATGTATTGAACACCGTGAATGATCAAGCTCTAGAAACAATGTAAACGCTATTTTAGAGGCTTGAGTCACACTTCTCTCAGGATGTCACCAACTACCCCTTCCCAGCCAAGTTCAAGATGCCCCATCAAAACTTTCGATGGCAAGAAAGATAATTTTGATCATTTGAAAACCTAGAAATCCCTCATATTAATGCACAATGTCTCCGATGCCATTACGTGTAGAGTGCTTCCTACCACATTGAAGGGAACAACTCGTCTCTGGTTCAATAGGCTCTTTATTGGGTCTATTGGATCTTTCCTCGAGCTCAACAAATTTTTCCTTTTCCATTTCAATGAAGGAAGGATTCCCAAGAAACCTGTCACTTCTCTCCTCAATATCAAGCAGACGAAAGAAAAGACTCTCAGGTGGTATGAAGCAAGGTTTACGAAAATAATCCCTTCAGATACGTGATGTCGACGACAAGATGGCATTGGCAACCTTCATAAGTGGACTTAGGTCCTCTAGGTTCAATTTTTATATGAACAAACATTGCCCAAAAATTATGGCAGAGCTCTTTTTTAGAGCTCAGAGTCGTTTGAACACGGAGGATGCAATTAATGTAAAAAAAGAGGTGGAAAGCTCTACCTTTGAGAAGAAGAAATAGAGCTAAGAAAAGTCAGACAGAATGAACACTTTGAAGAAGGGGAAAGTTAATAGCATCCCAGTTTCGGATAGGTTAGGCCCTTATTTATCCACAACAAAAGCTCAGGTATACACTCCCCTATATGTGTCAGTTGAACAAGTTCTTTTTCAAGTGCAAAATAACAACCTTCTGAAGTTTCCCAAAAAGTTTAAAACACCTCCTAAAAAATGAGATAGAAACAAGTATTGTCATTTTCACCCTTCGAGATCAGATTAAGGACCTAATCCAAAGGGACTATTTAGGAAGATTTGTAGAAATGAACCCCCGAGAAGAAAGAGCCCTTTCAGTGCTTTGAGAGCATTAGTAACCAATGAGGGAAATTATAGTGATCTTTGGATGATTTACTTCAGGGGGAGAAAACAACTCAATAAGGAAAGCTTATGCCAGGAAAGTCGGGCAGAGGAGGAAGAAGTCAACGTTGTTCAACCGGGAAAGATACCCCGTAAAACCCCTCCCCATCACATTCACAAATGAAGTTCTCAAGGGGATCCACACTCCTTATGATGATTCTCTAGTGATCTCTATGGTTACTTCCAATCATACCGTTCGAAGAGTTCTAGTAGACGGTGGCAGCTCTGATCCTTCATACTTTCAATCAATAAGGCATAGGGAAGTCAAAGCTCCACCCTCTCAAGGCCCCTTTGGTAGGTTTCTCCGGAAAAAGGATCTATCTAGTGGGGGTAATTTTAATTTCGGTTACTCTAGGGGAATCTCTTTGTCAGTAGATGCACATGGTATTTTGTAGTAATGGATTAACTGCCCCTCAACTTATAACATGATACTGGGGCCAACAAGTCAAGGTATCACCTTCTCCCTGGCAACCCTTAATGCCTTGACAACAGTACCATCAACTTATTACCTTCTTTTACGATTCCCAACAAGTCAAGGTATTGAGGAGGTTTAAGGAGATCAGGCAGTAGCAAGGGAATGCTACGTTGCATCAGCAAGGTCCTCTTAGCTTTCTAAAACATGTAAGGTGGATAGCCTGGATCCTAGAGATCCAGAAGATCCAAAGAGAGCACGCCCCTCTGAACTGCTAGTCCTGGTGACCTTGGGAAGGAAGCCTGACTAGATTACATATGTGGGTTCCAACCTTTCCCCTCATATTAAAAATGAAATAGAGAAGATACTACAAAAAAAACAAATGTCTTTGCCTGGAGTCATGAGGACATGACATATATAGATCCGCAGGTGATAGTCCACAGAATCAACGTAGATCCTTCATTTAAGCTAGTAAAACAGAAGATGAGAGCTTTCACCCCAAAAAGGGCCAAAACAATCATTGAGGAAGTGCTAAAACTTCTACAAGCCAAGTCCGTTCAGGAAGTCCATCATCTAGAGTGAATAGCCAATGTTGTGCTCGTAAAGAAACATAATGAAGAATGGAGGCTTTGCTTAGATTTCTCGGACTTGAATAAGGCATGCCGGAAGGTCTGTTTTCCACTTCCAATAATAGACCTCTTGGTGGATGCAACATCAGGTCGTAAGCTTCTTAGTTTTATGGATGCATTCTCAGGGTATAATCAGAATAGCATGCACCTAGATGACTAAGAGAAGACTTCATTCGTCACGGAGCAAGGACTACATTGTTACCAGGTCATGCCCTTTGGCCTAAAGAATGTTGGTGCCACTTATCAGCTTTTGGCTAATCACATCTTCAAGGACCTCATTGGGAAAAGCATGGAAGTATATGTTGATGACATTTTGGTAAAAAATAAAATTGATGAGGACCATGTGAGCAAGTTACAAGAAGTGCAAAGGAACTACAAAATAAAATTGAACCCCGCAAAATGTGCTTTTGGGGTATCCTCTGGAAAAAAAAATTGGGATTCATGGTGTCTCAAAGGAGAATTGAGGCAAACGAAGAAAAGATCCAAACTCTAATGGACATGCACCCACCTCAAAATATTAAGGAGATGCAATGCCTCACTGGACGTGTTACAACACTCAATAGATTTGTATCAAAAAATAAAAAACTTGTCTTTAGTTTGAGCAATATTCATTATATATAAGCAATTTTTTCACTAATTTATAGTACATAATAAACAAAATACACCAAAAAGGATTTAAATCTAATTATTTAAAAGATAGGCGTGTTTAAAACAATTAGTACAATTTTGTTCTATTTATATTAGTTTCCTTTGTTGCTTTGGAATATGTGACTGAGTAATTTTCTTCTACGACACAACACTTGACCTTGGAGAAAGAAGATATAAGGGAGCCCCCATGGAGAATATGGTCAAAAATTCAACCACAACGACTGAATTTATTAACATGACTTGAGATAGATGTAAGTAAAAATGATACAAACTAAGTGTAGAGCCCCCGTATATATAGTCAATGAGAGTTACAACAAGGACAAAAAAAGTAAAAAGGAAAACTTAATAAAACACTAATAAACTAGACTTAGCGCAAAAATGTCCAACACTCCCCCTCAAGCTTGGCGTAAAAATGTCAACTAAGTCAAGCTTGACAACAGAGTCCTGAATAATAGATAGAGTGACAAGTTTGGTAAAAACATCCGCAACCTAATCACTAGTCCCCACGAACGATGGAGTGACAATACCACTGCTAACCTTCTCCCGAAGAAAGTGAACATCGATCTCTATATGTTTCGTCCTCTCATGTAGTACAGAGTTAGAAGCGAGCTGAATAACAGATCGATTATCACAATATAATGTGGATGGAGAAGTCACTGAAAATCCCAATTCACCAAAAATCGATCGTAGCCAGATAATCTCACACGTGCCAAGTGCCAGTGCCGATACTCTGCCTCTGCTGACGAGCGAGAGACAACTACCTGCTTCTTGCTCTTCCAAGAGATAAGATGAGTCCCTCAAAAAGCACAGAAGCCCGTAGTAGATTGAACGTCACATGCTCCCCCATAATCTTAATCTGAATAATAGGCTATAGAACCGGTCTAAGATCCTGATGCATAGAACAACCCAAGTCTAGGACAAGACTTAAGGTACCGAAGAATATGATAAACTGCATCGAGATGAGGCTGACACAGCCTGTGTATGAATTGACTAACTGCGAATGAAATGTCTGGCCCTAGTGTTGGCTAAGTAGATAAGTCTACCTACCAACCTCTGATAAACTGTCTGATCTCTCAACTCCTTACCTTCAGCAGTAAGCTTCAGGTTTAGAATCATAAGTGATGATGTCGGTTTGTACCCCAGCATTCCAGTGTCTGTAAGAAAATCCAAAACATACTTTCTTTGAGAAAGAACAACACCCTTGCTGCTACGAGCAACCTCAATCCCAAGAAAGTATTGCAGAAATCCAAGGTCCTTCACATCGAAGGCCTTCCCAAGGTCTAACTTGACCTGCGCAGTCCCATAAACATCATCACCAGTAATAATAATATCATCAACATATACCAGAAGGATGACAAACTGTTAAGAAGTATTCCGTCGAATAAAGCAGGTATGATCAGAATGACATCTGGTGAACCCCAAACGTACAACTACATCACTAAAGCGAAAGAACCAGACTCGTGGTGACTGTTTCAGTCCATAAAGAGACTTACGCAGTCGACATACCTTTCCAGCATACTCTCCCTTACCATGAAAGCCTGGTGGTGCATCCATATAAATAATCTCGTCTAGATCACCATGAAGAAACGCATTCTTCATATCTAACTGATGAAGAGGTCAAGAGTACTCCGCAGCCAGAGAAATAATTAACTGAACAATAGTCAATTTTGCCACGGGGGCAAATGTAGCACCAAAATCACGACCTAATACCTGAGTAAAGCTCTTTGCCACAAGCCTAGCCTTGTGCCGATCAATAGTACCATCCACAAGAAACTTCAGGGTGTAAACCCAGCGACAACCAACAGACTTCACTCCTGAAGGTAAAGAGACAAGATTCCATGTATGATTATGCTGAAGAGCGTCTATCTCTGTTTACATGGCAAGAACCCACTGGAGCTCCCATATAACNTAATGTCATGGTTGGATGCCTTGTAGAAACACTTGCTTGTTTGTAGACGAGTTGAGATAATTCTTGTAAACTTCTAGAAAGGCATCGANTCCCATATAACCTCCAAAACAGAGCGAGGAACTGACGTATCTGATAAGGTCATACTATAAGCTCGAAATGTAGGAGACAAATCACCATAAGAAACATAAGTAGAGATCGGATATAAAATCCTGGTAGTTCAACCATAACGATCAACTGGACGACGATCACGCCGCGGATAACGACACNCACAGTCTATCTTTATCTTTCGATTAACGTGCTGCTGACATAAGAGTTAATTGAGTTATAAAGCACAAGTATAATAAACCGGATGATTAATTATATGTTATGATCCTCGAACTAAAAAGTGGTTGTTAAATTTTGATAATTTATCTTGTATTTTGTCTAGAAAAATCCATTGGAGAGAATCTTATATTCTGTACAGAAAATCCCATAACTTCAAACTCTTAAAGTTTCCAGTTAGTTGGTCTCTTTCACTGCTTACTTCAAAACTCTAATCATAGTTCGATGTGGATTCAACTCTAGACTGAACCAGATTATTACTATAGCTTGATCNCCACTGATAATGTCTCATCAGGTAAAGGAACTGGCTTAACACCTACAAACTCATCAATACTAACAATAGGTGCATCAATATGCTCACACAAACTGAGAAGTATTACCTGCATCGCCTGAGGTAGAGGGGACATTAGCAGGGTGATGAGAGCGAGGGCGACGAACATACACCTGCAAAGAAAGAGAGACTGTTGACTCTGTACTGACAGGGATGAGTGGCTTCAGAGGAGGAGAGACAGATAACCCTATAGGGATAATGACCAATGACTGGCTCTTGTGGTAATGGAAAATCAAGGGGAGTATCATCAACTGAAGGAGCAGACACAAGACTAGAAGAAAAATAAGGAATGCTCAAAAAAAGTAACATCTAGACTGTGATACATACGATGCCCAATAGGATCATAACACCGATACCCCTTAGATTGATGACAATAGCCTACAAAGATACAATGAATCGCTTTATCATTAAGTTTATGACGAGTAGGAGATCGATCCTGAACAAAATATGTGCATCCAAAAGCACGAGGGGGGACCGAAAAAAGTGTCCGCTCAGGAAATAAGACTTGTAAGGGAGCCTTATGCTAAAAAACATGACTCGGCGTACGATTGCACAGAAAGGTAAAAGTCAAAACAACAAAATACCAATAAGATTTTGGTACTCTCATGCCTCGAAGCATACAACGTACCATCCCTATCAAACTCCTATTTTTCCTTTCAGCAACACCATTTTGCTCAAGAGTATATGGACAAATGAGTTGCTGAAGAATACCCTGAGAAGAAAAATGGGACACTAAGGCATCAGACACATATTCTTTGGCATTATCCGAACGAAGAGCACAAACAATGACATCAAATTGTGTCTTAATCATCTGTAAAAATTGAGTGATTATAGGGAGTATATCAGACTTTCGATGCAAGAGGTAGACTCAAGTACAACGGGTATGATCATCTATAAATGTCACATAGTATCGGGCACCTGACAGAGCAGTAACGGGAGAGAGTCCCCAAATATCAGAGTGTATTAGATCAAATGGCTTAGGTGACTGGTGCATGCGGGGAATATAACTGACGCTAACATGTTTCGATAGGGAATATATAATACAGTCAAGTTTACTATCAACACAAGCATTGCTCAAAATAGGAAACAACATACATAAATATTTAAAATTTATATGTCCAAAACGGTCATGCCACAACAGAACAATTTGTGATGAAAAATCATAACGACAACTACTAGGTAAAATACTAGCATGTAAGCTAGGAACAGATAAAGACAAAGCAGGTGCATGTGCAGTTGATATAGGTGGAGGAATTGGTGAAACTGGAGGTGGACTGCCAAGATAATACAGTCCATCTTTCTCATGTCCCCTGATAATAATCTTTTTAGTACTCTGGTCCTGCAAATAACACGAATCAGATAAGAATACAACCGCACAGTAAAAATCTCTGGCTAACTGATGTACAGATAATAGATTCATGGTCAACTTTGGCGCATGAAANTAATCCTCCTGGTACTCAGGTCCTGCAAATAACACGAATCAGATAAGAATACAACCGCACAGTAAAAATCTCTGGCTAACTGATGTACAGATAATAGATTCATGGTCAACTTTGGCGCATGAAAAACCGAACGTAATGTAAAGCCATATGGGAGGCGGACTGTACCCCTACTAACAATAGGGGCATGTGTCCCATCTGCTAACTGGACCTGTGTATATAACTGCTCATCAAAAGTGGTGAAGTGATGGGCCGCACCTGTCATGTGACCATTCGCACCCGAGTCCAACATCCAAAGGGGAGATGAACTGATACAAGCATGAAAGGCACGAGGTATACCTGTAGTGGCAGCAGTAGTAGTAAGAATCTGAAAAGTCAGAGCAGACATAAGTATATCTAATCGGAAAGTGATAGCATCCATATCACTCTGCCAAGGAGGAACAGCCGCAGGAGTAGCAGTAGTGGATGGTGGTACCTCAGCAATAGCAACAGTAAGGTTGCGAGGAGACGGTTTAAGCTCTGGATGGAGCTTCTAGCAAGTAGCCCAGAGATGTCCTGGTCGGCCACAATAATCACATTGACGAGAATCTCCCTAACTGCGCTGATCTGGGGCACCCTGACGGCGCTGATCTGAGCGCTGCCCACCCCTGATTGAGGATCCTGAACGAAACCCTGCAGCAGCTGTAAGGGCCATCTGGTCAGCCGAAGGAGTTAAAGGCGCAACTGGAAGTGATGCAATACGGATTCGGCGCTCATGCTGCTCAATCATCCCATACACCTCATAAAGAGAAGGAAGTGTCAACATCGACAAAATCTGAGAACGAGGTCCCTCAAACTCATCACGAAGCCCCATAAGAAACTTGTGAATCCTATCCTCCCGCTCTCAAGTATGAAAGAATGCTGCTCCCTCGGGCTCTATCCTTGGAATAACAGCAAGAGAACGTAGAGTTTCATACTCAAGCCAGCGCTGGGTCAAATAGCCATAATAATCCTGAACGGTCATATCTCCCTGCCGAGCATATGAGAGCTCCTAAGAAAGCTCATAAACACGAACTCCCCGTCTTGACTGAGAATACATCTCTGATAATGCGCTCCATAGCTTCGGAACAGAGCTATGAAACTGGTGGATCCTGCAAAAAGATGGCTCCATCGAGCTAAATAACCATCCAAGAATGGCGCAGTTCTCAGAGAACCACACAGAATATCCAGAGTCGACATTAGCTGACTTTGGTTAAGATCCCGTCAGCCAACCAAACTTCCCTACACGGCCTAAGAAAAGCTAGAACGAATGAGACCACTCAGCGAAGTTATGACCATTCAACAACTGTGCCGTAACTTTCTGAAAGATCATGCCGGGTAGTGCTGTATATTGGTCAAACATAAAAGTGGAAGTACCAATAGATGTCTCAACGGTAGAGGTGTCAACAGCAGGGGTCTCAAGTCCCTCAGTAGTTGCCATATCAACAATAATATTAGGGCACCCGTGATAGAAACAACAACTCTAAGAAAAATTTAGGGATAAAATAAGGGAGAACAATATACCTCCAGTCGAACAGTAACGACAGATAAAGAAGGTCCAAAAAGCTCTCAAATATTCAACTCACGGTGCCCAGAAATCCAATAAATATAAATAAATAATCTATTGAATCAAGAGCATATCAACCGAGAGGAGGATTCAACCCCTCTTAAAAAGTCCTACAATCCCAAATAATCAAGCGTACGAAGACAAAACACGAAGTTGTGACGAAGAATACGTCCCAACAGTAGGCTAGTTCGCTGGATTGGACAATGGGTCGCGGGTTTATTTTTGGGTCAGTCGGTGTTGCTGGGTTTTGTTGGGCAGTGGGTTGCTAGTTTGCTTTTGGGTTTTGTTTGTGGGGTATCGACAGTGGGTCGTTGGTATATGGGTCGTTTATTTTATGGGTATATATTGGCTAGCAGTGGGATCTTGGCTGGTAGTGGCTGGGTGTTGGAGTTTTGGGTCATATGTTGCATGTTGCAGTCAGTGGTGGCAGTATTGCTGGTCAGTCGGTTGTTGGGTTTTGGCTGGTAGTATGTCGGTGATGGTATATTAGTGATGGCAGTGGATTGATGGTATATGTTGCAGTCGGTGGTTAGTGGGTGGGCAGTGGGCTGTTGGGTCTTGGTCGCTGCCTTGCTTGTCTGGCTGTGGCGGTGGCTGGGTTGCTGTCGGTGAGCAGTGGTGGTGGCAGCTAGGTGGTTGTCGCTGATTCGGTGCTACATTCGGTGCTGCTGGGTATGGTTTGGTAGTCGGTGCTTGCTGTGTGCACTGGTTTGGCAGTCGGTGGACTGAGTTGTTTTGTCGGTGGAAGCTGTCGGTCTGTTCTTGCAGGCTGTGGGTGGCTGGGGTTAGGGTTAGGGTTAAGGTTAGGCTCTGATACCAACTTGAGATAGATGTAAGTAAAAGGGATACAAACTAAGTGTAGAGCCCCCGTATATATAATTAATAAGAGTTACAATAAGGACAAAAAAAATAAAAAAGAAAACTTAATAAAACCCTAATAAACTAGACTTAGCGCAAAAATGTCCAACAACATGTAACTAGTTGTAACAACAATATACTTCTCCGCGATGGAGAAAACGAGGTACAACCTTTTCAGGAAATGTTCTAAAACTTTCATCAGAAACAAAATTAGTTGATTAGCAAAAAGTGGAGTTTGTTTGTGTAACATTGGTTTAGTATGGATGTAGCACCACCATGAGCTGCCAGTAGACCTATGCAATCTCTCTCAAAAACAGTATACTTCTGTTAAAACAGGAGGCATTCAATTGAGACAACAAAATATATACACACAATCCCAATAGATGTTCTTTATTCCAAACTTCTTACATTCCATGATACAACACAGCTATATGCTGTAAAGTTTTTGTTCTTCTTTTTACTTGAAGGCATACCATCACTGGACAAGCGTCTCACAGAAAACACGAGCACACGATGACTGTATATGTACATGACAATACTGTCTTTCGACATAGCACACATCAATACGCTATAAAGTTCTCCTTTCTTTGTAGGTAGGCATACACTGAACAGACATAACACAAAAAACATTAAAACCCAATCTTTCACCAAGCACGCGCTGATATTATACAGATGACGATACTTTCTTTTCACACAGGCATTTGGGTACTCAGCTTCATCGCTTCACATTCATTTTCTGGTTTAGCGAATTGGCTGCAATCAATACCCTTATCAGAAAATGCTTCTACAAGTTTGGGGAAGAGCTTGCCAAGCATGATCTTAAAACCAGTGGAGCTTCCCTTTGGATTTTCTTGCTCCTTTTTGGTGTCTCCAAAAGCACAACCTACTGGAATTCCTTCCATATATGTCTTGCAAGCCAATAGAATATATCTGCCATGATGGCGAAAGTGCTCCATCACCAGTGCCTCAAAATGCTGCACAAGTGCAAACCAACCAACTTTAATGTTCAAAGCATTCAACTTTCCATACTTCAGCAATATTCATTAATTATAACTACATAATTCATTTTTCTCAATAACCATACGCTATTAAGTATCTGTATTCTGAGTATCCCATAGATTGAGTCAAGCAAATTCGGCTACAATATTTATAGACATGATTCCATATTTCCAATTGAAAGGAGAACTAGACCCACTATAAACAAACTTCTCAAAGACTAGAAATTCATTTTACAGGATATTTAATTGCTTTCTAATTCTATAAAAAATATTTTTAATAAAGTTCGAGATCAAGCTGTGGAAGTTACCACCAAACATTGCAAAAAGGTAAGTTTGATTCAAGACAGAACTGTTGTACCTTGGGTGGCTTGCGCAGTAGGTATAACATGGACTTGCAGCTAACAAGGAACGCATTTTCGTTGTAGCTTTCTGAGTTTTTCTCCCCCTCAGCTCTTCCCATCTGGTTATCATATCCAGCCTCATTAAAATAAGGCTTTTCATTCAGTACAAGGGCTTGGAGCGAGAGGAGAACTTGAAGAATAGTGGAGCTTCCTGAATTCCACACTTCACTGCCAGTGCCTGTCCATGTATTGAGTAGACTCAGACAGACCTTTCCAGACTCATACAAATTAGGGTTGACACGAAGCCCACCAGAGTTGTAGTACACCATCTGCATACCCAAACAAACTGCATCAGCTTTTATTCTGATATAATACACAGTCTCACATGAATAAATGTAAGGGTAAGTGCATGTAGGTATACAAGAAAAAAATTACAAGCACTGTAAAAAAAATTGTACAAGATGAATGCTCCTTCAAATAAGGCCAAGTGAAAAATCTGTACATACATACATGTGATAAAAAGGGGTTTGCAAAGGACAACACTAATTTTTGTTATCGTGCATAAAGTTGCCAAACCTTCATTTACTTGATCAAGCATCTTGTTAATAAGCATTAGAAAGCAATACAAAACTACTTACAGGTGGTTCGCAAGGATACTCTGGAGGAAGAAAAATGTCAAAGAAGAAAAGCCCATCATGATATGGAGTTCCAGGTGCACCAATGATGGCTGCTCGTATCAAATCCATTCGTTCCTCATAGACACGGACATAGATTGTGTCTGTTCAGGTTGTAAAAAAAGGTTCTCATATAATAAATTGGTAACAAAGTATGCTTGTAAGATTCTGCAGAAGAATTGCCCCTAACAATTTTAACAGGTTATACCAATTCATAAATGTAACTGAACATTGCATCTCCCAGAAAAACAAAACTGAATAATGGAGGACACTTATAGTGGTCGTTTCAGATTGGACAATTAGACTGACTCCTGTGTCTAAGGCAGCTGATAACCGGCTAGATTGTTTACATTCATTTCACTACGGTTTTTTTTTTATTTTATCCTTTCCTACATCCAGAGAAAATATCAGCGGCCATCAATCAACAAAACCACTATAAAAGATGAGAGATAGCATTGCAATTTGCAATGTTTGCCTTGAATGGATCTTTAATTTCAAACTCTTCAACACTTCCACACTACTCTGTTTATTAATAGTTCCAACCAATCAATCATTAATGAACCACATAAGAACTTTTTACTGATCTATGATTTATATGGACATTTACTACAATTTACCAACCACAGCAAACTCAAGTTCATTTTTGCTTTTCATTTTTTTTTCTTTTAAATTCAATTTTCCCTCTTTCTTTGCCATCTATCAGCCATGACTCTTTCACAATTTCCAACTTCTGTTACACATTATTTTTCTACTTTCCCTTGCTCCAAATATATATTTATTATTAGAAATGGCAAAGAAAGGTATAGCTAGTGGTATACTCGTGTGGGCATCACTATTCCTATTTTTTACAAACTAGATAGAAGTCTTGTGCAAGTGATGTGGTATTTATTTCCATAAAAGGTTGGTCTACTCTTAACCTTTTTCTTGTTTACTTGGCAGAAAAACTAGCAGGAAGTCGTTAATCACCTAGATTTTCATGTTTGAAAACTAATGTACCACAATTCTTCACAACAAAAAAATGCTCTCTGGCCACTTTTGGAAGCCTATTAGGTACATGATGATGATGAATTAGAAGTGCGCATGTGCAAGGCTCCAAAACCAATCTGAAATCCTGGGAAAGAAGTAGAAGAAGAAGAAATTTTTTTAGAGGAGTACAATAGGATGTTCTCTTAAAGGAAGCTTGATGAACGCAATTTATCACATTAGGTAGAACACATTCCCGTATGACACTTTTCTACGCCCTTGTTTTACTTTACATTTTTCCTGGTAGTTTTGGTTCTGTTGGGGAGGGGAGTTCTAAAATGGTGCCAAGTGCACAGCAATTCAAGATGGCTAATGGAATATTTAATTACTTCAAACTCAATCCAAACAGTGACAGGGAAGATTTTTGATTCTGCTAATTCAATGCACTTATCAAACAACCAATCCTCCCTCATGTTCCCTGGAAGTTTTTAATTAGTCAAATTTTGCAATGCTAAATATTGCACGCAGAGAACAGATTAAAACAAGAACCCTTACCAGGAATATCTTTCTCCAAAATATTCCACTCTTGCTGAACCTTCTTCAGCCAACCTCTATTGACCTATAAAGAAATTGAAAGAAGCAAAAAATATTAATATGATATGGACTGTTGATGGAAAAAAAGAAGAAGATAACTGAACCTGCTTCTAACCTGACATGACATTAAGCTCTTGCCAGTACCATCGACAAAGTGGTGATCTGAGCAACCACTAACCATATCAAAGTGCTTAAATTTGTCTGGGCACTGGCTACCTGATAAGAACTTCTCATTTTTATCCTCCTGAGTTTCTTTGACTTTCTGCACTAAGTTTGTCTCTCCGAAGTTCGTCAAGTCACTTTCTAGTAATGGTTGCTCCTCAGTGCACAAATTGCAAAACTCCAATACCTCCTCCTCATTGGGGATCCCAGATCTTGCCCCATCTTCGGGCACGTGATTAGGTGCAACTGAAAATGATTTGGATCCCCGGGTGCCAAATAAACTTGCAGCAACATTCATGAAAAACCCAATAGCAGCTCGAGGAAAAGAAAAGGAACCAGAGTCCAAGAAATTCTTTTGGGAATCTTCCCCTGTACCACTAAAATCCAACAAATCCTGGGCATACAGATACTATTCAGTTCATACTATACCTAGATAAGTGGAGACAAGCATTCAACATATATTACCGAGTATTGAACCATGTTTAAATAAAAGCACTCTATCAAGTATTGCACCATGCTCTAATAGCTTACCTAGATGACATAGAATAAGAAAAGAATAACTGGAAGCTCATACTAGTATGGGGCTGAAGTGGCTGTCTTAATATTAGCAATATTATGTTCTCCCCCAACAACTTCCCAATAACTGAACTGAAATTTACAAATTGCATGTTCATTCTCTAGGTGAAAGATTCTTGAATCACATGGAAAGTTCACGCTGGGGAATGCACCAAATTTCTTACTGTACATAATCATGTAGGTAGGGGATGCTTTAAATTTAATCACCCCAATTTTGCAGAACTCCTTATTGAAGAACACTACATTTATCCCAAATTTCGGATAAATATCCCCTTTGACCAGGCATGTAATTCTGTGTTGGGCTCTTTTCTGACAAACCAGGCTCTTGCAGAAGCTAATCAATACAACAGAATTCTCAAATATTTTAACACAGCAGCATTTTCTGATTAAACTAAGGGTGGTTCCTAAGTGTCTATATGGACAAGCGTGCGCGTGCAAGAGAGAGAGAGAGAGAGTGACCTTTCCTTCCAGTCCTAAAGATTGGTTGTGATGCTCGGTCATCTCTTCATTGAGTTCCTCAACACTTACATCTTGAAGAACAGGAGCACCATGTAGACCTTCATATTTATCTGCCCCAGTGATCCCATAAGGTGCAACCTGTCGTGAGTTTAAAATGTTAAGAAAATGCTTAAACCCCAGTTATTAAGATCTACATTCACAATTTTTCAGTGATCAACGAAAACAGATGTTCGTGAAATAAACTTCAAAAGCAGCATTTGCATTGTACTAAAAGATCCTTTATTACTAATTACATCTACATTGAGAACATGATGTTTCATTGCAAATGAACCTTCCACTTGAGTCACTAACTCCTACCGTCATCCCAATTACTCTGTTAAAAAAAAATCAAGATGCTAAACCAATTTTACCAGGATCGTCGGTAGATATAGTACATGGTTTTCTTTGATACATGGTGAGATGGGGTAGACTTAGTCGGTAGGCTGTCTTTGGTCATGATTCTCTTTGGAAAAACTAATCAATGACACAAGCCAGAAATCCTTCCGTTCAAATTCTGTTTGGGTGGAACCCAAAGAAAATTCAGCAAAAGTTTCTTTCAAATAATTGGCCAACATATGACCACTAGAATTTTTTTATGAAAACTATCTTTGCAGTATATATTTCCTCTTCAGTAATCAGTGATATCACCTGTTTTTATACCCTTTCTGCATGAAAATGGTCCAATTTTTTGCAGGAAACTTCTAATGTACAAATAATGTCGACCATACATTATTCTACCAGAGAAAACTCATGACAAAGCTCCAGTCAATCAGGATGTATCACAGGATAGTCAACGAGAAAATAAAAAATAACTACGAATAAAATAATAGATAACATTTGTACCTTGGTAGTAAGACCAGAAGCCCATTTCACTTCGACATCCCCATTCTTAAAGCCCACCACCATCCCAATACGAGACAAGTAACTGTTGTTGGGGTATTGATTCTGATCATTATCATAGCATTTGCCTTCAAGATCGCACTTAACCATACCCGTCTTACTGGTCACTGGGTCCTCCTTGGCGTTTCCATCAGCTAGATCAACAAAGGGCCCCTTTTCCAGCCTAAATACCACTTCACCCAGGGTATATGAGTAGTCTGGGTGCTCAGTCAGTTCATAAGCACTCACAATCTCTTCCATCTGCTCTCCTTCACAGTCAGTCACTAGACTAGCTGCAAATTTTTTCCATTTTACCTTCACCGTTCGTTCTTTTGCATCTACACATTTCACAACACCACATCTCTGGATGCTAGGGACATGCGGATCATCACAACTTCCCTTTTCCAGCACAAACTGTTCAGGCCAAAAATCATGAGCATCAACAATATTTATGGGAATCAGAGATTGAGGATCTAATCCCAACAATTGCCGACCATCCTGCCAAAGAACGTCAACTTTGGTCTTTGTCTTCATGATAACACAGAGTTCTTGAAAATTTGGACTGAGGCTGCTCCTCTGAAATTTATTTTCTGATTCACTATGCCCTTTAATAAGCCCACAACTAGATGCCCCAAATAAGATCTGCTCCATAATACTGTTATGGTCAGCAGTTGGAAGGATACACCAATCACCAAGTTGCCAATTTGCATGAGAGAAAGATTGCAACAGGGTCAAGTTTTTAGAATCCTGCAAACATGACGGAGCAGGCATTCTCTCACCACCAACCAGTGCACAGCCAAGCCAATTAACATACACAGATCCTGCGTCCACAGTACAGACTGTTCCTTCATCACTTTTTTCCTTCCTCTTGCCACATAACCATCTAGCTGATTTGGGAACATTTGAGAGTTCAACCTTCACTCTTTGTCCAGGATAGTAAGGGTGTAGTGAATCTTCAAGTAAGTCTGGAGAAATAGGTACAAGCTTCTCAGGACCCATTGTTGTGAACTCACACTTCGTACCATCATCAAAGAGGATGGTGAGACGATCAACTATTTTATCAACTTTTCCAAGCCATGGCCCATGGACTACATCATCTCCCACTGAAAATGAACGTATTTTTCTAAGATTTTTGGAATTGACATCTTCTATTTTATTTCCACAAACATTTTCCAAGTCCACAGTCATGTCAACATTGATCACTCTTCCCATCTCTCCTGATGGGTCTTTGACTGAGCACACAATGTCTCCAGGAATAAAACCCCTCTCGAATGAGAGAAAGTCGTCAATTTTTCCGATGGTTTCCTCAAGACTTGACAGGATACAATGAGCCTGTCCACCATACATGATTTCAATGTCATCTTGATCTTCAGAGCTACTGCTCTCACTGAAACTATCAATGTCACTAAGGAGCAAATCCATCATTCAGATGCCTATCAAGCTATATCTGCAATTCAGCCAATATCGATAGTAAAAAATAAATATTAAAAAGAGAAAACAAATTATTGCAGCTCTAGAGGAGGAACTCAACTTAGCATCATTTCTCCCTGTTGTCAAAATAAGAGATTGGAATCTGATTTTTTTTGTCTAGTATTACTCATGGAAAACCTTAATGTTCTCCCCCAGATGTCAAAAAAGAGCAAAAAATATTTCCTTGAAAGGAGTAGCTTAAGAGAAAATGACATATGCGTGAGCATGAATTTAGAGGCCAGATGTATCATTATAAAAATCGATATCAAATACTTTTACAAAAATGATAGATTGAATGAAATGGTACAGCTAAACATGATGATTTACCACAATTAGGCATTATTCAAGCAGTCTTGAGCTATTTCGGATTTTCCTAAGGTAATACTTAATAAAAAAAGATGCCAGAAAAGAACATTAATGATAAAGGATAGAGAGTTACCATCAGATTTACACGCGCTGAGAAGTTTTTTAAAATCCAGCTGCACCAGTCCGAATGATTTCTTGAATGAATGGTATTTTCCAGGTCAATCTGATCTTGGAATACCGATTGAGATAGTATCTTCAAAAAATGAAGATCTCATGCCAGAGAAGATTTGCTCACAAGAGATAAAAGGGAGTCTACTCGAGACTCCCAACTGCCAAAGGAGATTTGCCCAACAAATGGACTGATGTTTCGGCTAGAAGGAACCCCCAAATGAGAATTATCCAACAGCAGAAATGGAAATTACGACAACTGACACCTTGAACTGCAAGGCTGCCAAGGTAGAAACTGAGTGGAGTTCCAGTCGGATTGAAAAGATGATGGTTTTTCAACAGAAGATGAATCCTCCGTTAGTGTAACCACCAAATGGCTTTGTCCAACTGCAGAAACTCACTTCAAGAAATTTGCCAAAGGAGATTTGCCCAACAGAGCTGAATCTTCAAATATTGATAGATATCTATATTGCTATTAGGTCTGAAAGAAATTTTCCTTCCAGAAACTAAACTTATATTGCCAAAGGAGATTTGCCCTAGTGAAGCCAAAGGTACAGCTACAGCCAGGTATGTCCACGTCCAAAGGAAAGAAAATTGCCTGGAATAAACAGATTACATAATTAAAAAGGAAAAATATATTCCTTCGATAAAGAGTTCAATCAAAAGTAGGTCTATTTCCATGCTTAAAGAGAGCAATCTACTGACCAAGAACCTCAGATTGGAACCAGTATATTAAAGCCACCAAATTGCAACAGGAAATCAGACAAATATATCTTGCCACTTGACCCACAGAACTTGCTATCTCAGCAACCTCTCTGCTTCCCAAAAGTCAAAACAGCTGCCATTGCCAGTTCAAAATATCCATGGGACTTGTAACAACCCAACCTGCAGAAAATTGGCCGACACTTTTCAACATGAAGAGAAAATGAAACAGAGGATCAATGGTCAGCTTTCATTACTCTACTGCTCCTAACCTTCTCAAGAAGATTTTAAACAAAAACACGAAAGCGGGTATCCGAGCAGATGAAAAGAGAATAAAGAAGGTGGATTAGAAACACGTAGGTAAACTGATTATGCTTTTCTAACATTATATTTCTCCTGTGTGTGAAAAGAATAGCATCTCCTGAATGGGTTCTAGAAAAGTCGATAACAGCAACAGCAAAATAAGAAAAACAATGGGAGCTACTCTTGTCATTCCTACCGCATTGCTTCCATACAGATGAATCCATAAAAAGCCCGAATTATATGCTTAAAGCGTCAAAAGATCTTACAACATGATCTCCTCTTCTTCTTTTTATCTTTCTTTCCTCTTTTTTTTCCTGCCTTTTGCAAGTCAACTTAGTCCAGCAGCCACTAGTTAAACATTTTAATTTGAGTACATTCTATAACTATGGTTAACATTTCTTTGGTGAGATAAAGACCCAGAACCATGCTCTACCATAAAACATTCTATTGAAGGATTCAAAAATCCTACTTAAGTTGATGCCTTATATGTGCCCAAAAGGATTCAAAATCCTATTGAATGACTTATTCATCCACAGACCTAGTCCAGAACCCATATCTTCCTACAAATGATTGTACACAACCATGCATGAATACAGTCAAACAGTTAAAACCCAAATAGAGTTGAATTGGAAAAAGTTGTTATAATTGTAAGAAGAGATTCACCAAATAAACAAACCACCTTCATTAACTACACAATATATCCATGAAATACATACAAAAACATAAGGTAAAAACATTAAATTGGAAAATCATGAGTTGCAAAGTGAAGAACTTTACCATTTGCAGCTGATCAACATCATTTTATCTTCTCAATGGGACTACATATACCCAATGAAATGAATCAAACCCAGAACATAAATTGGTGACAAACGCTGGGCGGGTCCTTCCTGTTTTTCTTCTTCTTTCGTGCACTTTCTTTCACTTTCGAGAGTTTCTTTGCCAATTTTCCTATCAACAGTCAGTGATCATCAGTGAGAAAGGGGAAGGTTTTGAGGATTCAGAGAGGCCAAGTCCCTCCCCAAATCCCAACCATCAAGCCATTGTCAGAGCTTGCAAACATGGCAGAGTTGCAGTAAGACACCTCTCTCACACTCCGTACTTTCTCTGTCTTCTCTCTACTATAATAACGTTGGGACTAGGGAGGTTTTCGGGTGCTTTTCATTTGCCTCAACCAATTAGATATAACCAACTATTGTTCCCAGATACGAGAAGAATATACCAACAGTATCTCTCCGTCTCTCTCTTCCAACAGTCTCTCTCTCTCTCTCTCTCAACTGTAATGTTCAAATGACCAAAAAAGCCTTTCATTACAGGACTTTTAAGGAGGATTGAATTAAATAATTCTTAGCAGACCTTATTCCATTTATTTCAAATTTTGCAAACACAAGTGTTAATATTCCCACATCTTCTAAATTTAATCCCACCTACTTGGTTGGTTAAAAGAATTTGATTGGAGTATTATTGAATTAAAGGATATTTGAATTCCTGAAAAATCCGAGGATTACATAATTTTGGAAGTTCATTGATAATTTTAATGGTTATATCATAATTTAATACAAACAAAGTGTTATGGGGTAAGTGTGAATTGACTACTTTCTAATACTTAAATCAAATAAAGAATGAGGGGACATTAATTTTAGATTTGTCTTCTTCTCTTGTTGAATGGGTATGAGATGGGTGAACTTGTCCAATTCGGTCAATCCCAACATTTAATCCAAACACTCCTAAATCTTTTGTTTTATTGGAATTTTACACTTTTTGTTAGTGTTGATCTCTATTATTTTCTTTGAGGTAACTACGTAGATGACCCTTAAACTATATTGTTTGTTCCAGTTAAGTTACTAATTTTTAATGTGTCAGCTAGTTGTTTCATGGTTTTAATTTGAGTTGCAGACCCCATTCTGGAAATTGAAATACCCACCTTAATAGTGGATCTAATTCCAGCATTGAATAGATCGACGGATAAGAATATTTGTCTATTAGTAATGGAAATTACATTAGTAGAAATATAAGCTGAAACATCTTTCAATTGAGTTTCAATTATTGGTAAAGCGGTCATACTTCCTTCACTTAAACGAGAACTTGATTTAGCGACGCTTTTCAAAAGACGTGAATGCACATAAAAAATATCCTTTAGATAAGCTTTGCGACCGAATGATCTTTATAATAAAAGAGACATTTAGTGATAAGCTTGTGCTTGTCTGGAGAGATCATCAGGGGGTGGCGCTCTACCACTGAGCTAATAGCCCATTGTGCGAGTCTCCTACTAAAGGCCCGCTATGCCAAAAGCAAGAGAAACCCTATCTCCCTCTTTCCTTTTTTCGTCCCCATGTAAGCATTTGGGACTAGGGATTCTACTGAAGAAAAGGAAAAAATAATGATTTTGACCGATTTAACTTATGATGTGTTTGGAAGCCCTCGGTCAAATGAGTATTTCATAGAGCCGACAAAGAATTCCATTAATAACTGAAAATTTTGATTCTTTGGATAATTAACTCAATGTGACTCTTATGTCCAAATTTGCAATTAATTTTGACTAACCATCTTGCGTGCACATCATGTGTATAATTTTAACTATCTTAATCCCTGACTCACGTGATGTGCACACGACGCTTTCTAGTAAAATTAACAATGAATTGAGATGGAAGGACCACATTCAATCATATTGCATAATTGAGAGGTTAAATTGACACAAAAATAAGTTCAGTGGTTTAATTAACGCATATAATATAATTTTGGGGTCATCTAAATAGCTTGATTTTTTTTGCCAAAATTTGAAAATGGTGATTAAAGACTTGGTGATATCAAATATTATGGGGTGGACACAAAATCTAGTATTTTGCTCTGTGGGTTTGGTGTTTCTCTAATTATTTGGAAGATCTTCCAATTAATTTTTTATAGTGAAGATCTGTCCACGTCAATAAATTCGATCTATCTTGGACTTTTCAAAATGTAAAATACACATTTGAATTTAAAAGGGGACAAATAGAGTGTCGGCCTTAATGGAAGGATAGGTTGTTCTCTTATGCATCACGAGCTCTCGAGTTGTGAACAATTTTTTCTATGCGTAAAAATTATAATTATCTCTTTTCAGACTCTACAGTCATAATAATGTCTTATACCCAACTAATGAGAAATTATTTGGACGAAAGACTCCATTAGTGTACGTAGCACAAGGTTTGCACTCTTGGGTCTCATTATCGTCACAAGTCAATTGTCGACAATTATTTGCCTACACAACTCTATATTGTTGGAACGATTCTATGTTATTCCATAGGCGGATTTAACTTTTTTTGTTTTTTGCGACACCACCACCACTAAACCAAAAAAGAGAAGTGATTTATAGATTCTTTTGGTCTCTTGTGAGTTGTGACATGGGTCAATACAGAAAGTGAAACTCCATTAATGTTTTTTCACATTTTAATTCATTGTGTTTGACACTGTGCTCATGCATTATGTCTAATAAACAAACAAGCAGTGCTTATGGAATTTTTTTATGGTCTCACAACGAAGAATTTATCATTCATGAATACCTTGGTTTCGGTGTGGATGACTACCGAAAAAGAGATTAGTTGAAATACACGTTAGCTGGTGTGGACACTCCTAACTATTGAACCAAGAAAAGAAAAAGAAAAAAAAACTATAGTTGTGGTTTCAAGGTGCAATTATGATATCGAAAAATTATTTTTTGGTATCATATTTTCTTCTTTTTTATTTGACAAGAATAGGGTACGCGTGATGTTGTCTTATTTATTATTTTTATGATCAATTGCTATAAATAAATCAATAATCCAAGATCTATGATTAGGAATTATTTTGGATACCATATTGAAAAATTATTTTCTCCACCATAGCCTTGGTTTCAGTGTCACCATAATTGATGGGACCAGCATCAAAGCTTTGCCAAACTGGAAAAATGTTGGTTTTTCATACTTATCCATTGTAGTGACACCTTGAAAGTTTAATTTGAGTAATTAACCTTTCTAAAATGATGATAAAATTGTATATTATTTATATTTTCAAGTCTCCATGGATGTCATTCATGAGAATGCGATACGATGGATGTCATTCATGAGAATGCGATATTTGAGTACGAGGTTGATGTATGTCAAAGTTAAGAAGTTCTATTTTATTAAACAAATGACCAAAATCTAAAAGAGGTTATAAATACTAATTTTTATTGTGTTGTGAATGATGAAAAACTATATTCAGTACGTAGAGCATGAAATTATGTATGTAAAGCATCACCTATGTCATTTCTCAAGTGTCAGAGAAGACGGGATAACATCCACTGTTCAAGTTATTGATCAACACAAAAAAGAATCAACTGAGTCGTATCCGACTCAATATCTTTCGATTTGATTTGATTTTACATTACATATAAACCATGAATTTCATGCAACTTTCCGTCTCTAAGTCACCTTTGAATCAACTCCTAGTTGTCAAGTTATCATTGTCAAATCGACAAATATCATTTTGCAATGTCACGATATGACCAAAAATTATCATCATGTTCCACTTCTTCTTTTAAGCAGTATTGTGCGATAAAATATAATTGCGCAATTCTATAACTAATGTATCTCATAACCTTCCGAGCTAATAGTCAATACTACAACTTTGATCCATGGTAACATTAGATCTACCAATGATTGTGTTTGGGGGGAGTCAAGATGTTAATTTATTATTTTGGATAAGAAGATGTATTGGTCTTTCGAAGTTCTCCAAACATATTTCCCTTTATGATACTTGTAAATCTTCATAACCACTGCATGTTACCTATTTTTCTTTTTTTCTTTTTTTATTGGTAAAAGTGGCATCATTGATCAAAATTTCAAATGCACAATCTAAGTAATCAAGACAAGGGCGAAGGTAAGAAAAAAATTTAGGGTGGACACATTAATATGTTTTAATTTTTTTTTAATTGATCGAAGAAGTTCATAAATTCATATTTATTAAAATTATATTTAATACTTAAAAATTCTGTAAAATAGAAAATTAAAAATCGATATGCATAACATGAACACAAAATATAATTAAAACTTCTTATCAATCAAGAATAGAACTAATTATTGTCATTTACAATAGAACTTGATATGTTTTTATTATTTGAAACAGTTACAAATCAAACTTATCAGCAATATTTCTTTTATATATAAAATTGTGGTAATAATCTTTCATTTATGATCTTATAGTTTATTAAATAACGACACACATTTTTATACAATAATAAAATAACCCTATAATTTTAAAAAATATAAAATAATCTCAACATGTTCAAAATATATTTAGACATGTTTGAAACGTGTTTAAAAGTTAACAATATTATTAATTGCACATAATTTGAGATTTAATTGGCGGAAACCTAATAGTTTGTGACCATTGACAAATCATTAGATAGATAGTGGAGTTTATTAAAAATTGAGACTTATTATTAGCCTTAATATTACAATATATTATGTATCAATAACATTGTTCGAAAAATTAACAATCATTTAGATAGAAATCTATTCAAATCGATATCACTAGAACATAATAACAGGATGAACATAATAAAACATGTTTAAATTTTATTTAAAAAAATACATATATGATATGAAAAAAAAAAATTTGAGCGGGACATGTGCGCCCACCCTACCCCAGGGGTGGTTCCGCCCCTTAACCAAGACATGCCCGATGACTTCCTGAGGTATAATCACAAAATGGGTATAATCACAAAATGGTCGTTCAAGAGAACAAACTACTTGCTCTAACAAAAAAAATATTCTTGTAACATGAGAAATTATGCAATTACTCCTTTCACATTCGGAGAGAATAGGATAACTAGTTGCGTTTTAAACAAAAGAAGCTAGATTTCTCTCCCAACTCGAGGGATTAAGCATAATACTACATACGCCTATAGAGACATAATACAACTTGAGAATTTGAACGTACTTATAAGACGAATACATACCCGTCTTTATAAGTGAAAAATAGGTCCCACCAAAATTTGAACTCGACTTGCTTGATTCAAGTCTAATGTTACCTTGGAAACTTCACTTGCAAAAAACAATTAATATCTCTAAGGTTTAGTTAATTTGGTGTGGATGAACCAAACCAAACTAAACCAAAAGACAATGACTTTCTTATTTTTTTTATGTTCCAATCTTTAGAGAATGCTTTAGTCCAACAGGACTAGGCACTATCTAGGCGGAAAAAAAAGGCATATTTGGCTATGAAAATGACTAGTTCCTAACAATTTTTTTTCCACTTACTTAAAAATAACTCAGTTTAAGATTATTGCACACTCTTTTTGTCAACTTTTTTGAGTGGATCACAAAGACTTGGCACTTTGTCACTTGTTCTGTATCTGTATTGGGATTAAGTCCTCATTCTTGTGGCCTCCTGGTGATCACAAGGGGCCAATGCATATAGGACATGTTTGGTTCATGGGCTTACTTGGAATTTGTAGAGTGAGTTTTGTTAAAATAGTTTAATACATTATTTTATTTTTTGTTTGGTTATAGATTTTAAGCTCGATATTTGAATCCTAGACCATAACAGGCCCGCAAGTAAAATCCATGGGGTGGGTGAGTTTGGGTGGGTTTAGGCAATTTCATAGTAAATATTTGTGATTAATCCATGAGTCTCATATGTATTTGTGTCACTTATCAAACATGGAATTAGATATGGTACATTGTTCAATCACATGAACAAAAGTTAAGGGTAGGTTTGGATCGCGGGTTAAAGATGGATAACTATGGTAGGATAGGATAAAAAAGCATGAGACATATATATTCCGAGTTTAGTAAGTAAAAAATGCATAGAAAATTTCATTTGGATTTTATCCCGACATGGTTTGAAAAATCAACTTTAACTCATCTACATGAGTTAAATGAAACTCGAGAGGGCTGGGATATTTTTTTGCTAGACAAGATATGTATTGCAATTTATGGACATGCCCACTCGTAAATCAAGAGATCTCCATATCGTCTATCACCGCCTTAAATAAGTCATTGTTCTCTTCTCTCGCTCACTGTAACACACTCTTGCTTTTTTATGTTTACAATATATTTAAAAATATTTATTTTATATTTGAATGAGCTATTAAAAAAATAGATATGAAAGTGTATTTATTTTGTTTAGAATGGGTTAGAGGCTAATTTATAAATCAAACATAGTGGTGAATTGGATAGGAAAAGATATCTTTTTAAATATTCAATCCACTCTAAACATGTCATCCAAACATACCCTAAAGGTTGTGTTTGGAATGATTTCATAAATCTAATCCAATCCCTATCTTAAAAATCATCCAAAACAGCCCCATACAGATTTGGATTTGGGTGGAGTGTGGCTAAGAGGAATGGCAGACCCTTTCAGTTTAGTGCCAATCCATTAGCTTAAATATATACCTTCTTTTATGATCTTTTGGAATCTTGAGACTTCATGAGGAAGAGGAATGAAAATTCCATTTTCAAACAAATATTTGGGCAAGATACTCTAATACAGGTATATGAATCCTAACCACCATCGTGTGTGAGCAATTTTATACACCCGAATTTATGTCGAAAATATGAATTTAAAAAATTTGTGGTTGTAATAATTCTCGTTACGTACCCAAAAAAAGAATCCATACACTAATCACCTTGGTATGGATAAAAGTGGGTCATGGATTTGGGTGCAGTGTGCACAATCACCTTGGCATGTTAAAAAGTGAGTCATCATGATAGAGTCAAGCTTCTTCCCAATTGCCTACAAAGTGCTCCTGTATTTCAACACAATCAGCAATATTCATGGTTCAAGTTTTTTCACATGTGGGTGTGAGAAAAAACCTCTTATCTTATCATTCTATACTTATTATTTCCTCTTGCAAGGGAGTGATGTCCAGGTGTTAGATACAACCTGTAGTGCAGCTGCAGATGCTGATCAGACACCATTAGTTTAGCAACAAAGATATGAAGTCAGTCTCAAGCTCCTTTTGGTTAAACTGGTAGAAACAAAATAGTTATCATGCTAGGAGGAATCAATAGCTCGACATAAGCCAAGAGAGCAGATCTTGTGCCACATCATCTAGTTATATGAAACTAGCATGCAACCTGGTTCCCGAGACTCTTTTTTAAAATTCTAACAATTTCTCCCGCTCCTCAAAAGCCCACAGGAATGGAGTTGATGCTCCCACATCCATAGCATGAATAGTTAAAGTAAGTGAATAATTTGAAATTCTGAGTTATTTCACGGAATAACACTTGTATATATTGAGCTTGTAATGGTACTTCAAAATTCAAAAGTCTCTTTACAGCTGAAGAATATGCGTGTTCTTGGACCATCGTAGAAACATAGAGAGGGTCGACGACGGAACGAACAATGAAACTTTACGATAGTTTTTCCGTACATGTTTACTTGCATCACATACACAAGTGCGCACACACACACACACAAACAAGAGACCAATAAATCACTATTTTATATACATCAATCGATCACTACCATAATAAAGAATCAACTATTACAATTTCCTATAATACATCTATAGTAGATACGATAGCACCCAAAGAGGGCTGAAGAGAAGCCCGAATGCAGGCACAATAGAATCTCCAACAAAGAGACATAAGTTATCAGAAGAACCAGTATTTAGCATGGATTAACTCCGCAACTGCTGAGTTAGCAGAATTTCGAAAGAATAAGAGTGACCAACTAGATTAAGCCAATTTGGTTGTTATCATGCTAGTTAAGTTCCAAACATTTTGAGCATTACTATAGAAGTGGACTCAAGAGGCTGTTGGATAGAAAACAACCATCTGTTTAAGAGCTACGTGCAAAAGTGCCTACTATTTATGCTCATTATTGAGTTTTCTTGGATGGGTCACATTGTATGAACAATGTAGTGAGATGAGATTGGTCTCAAGTTCTACATAGATTCTGTCATGAGTATGGGCAGGGTAGAGGGGACCAAATAAAGTAAGTCAACTTCCTATCAACACAAAGAGAAGTCCAATTATCCTTGAAGTCAATAATCTCGTCTATTCCCTTATTCTTCCTGATAGGATATGGTAGGAGAATACCTTGTAAAAGTGTATGTTCTAGCTAAATATGCTACGACTCTAATGGGGTTTAAATATTTTGAAGTTTTTAGTTCCTCAGTTTAGAAAGATGAAGAGTTTGGAAGAGCAATTAGACGCACAGTCGAAGAAGGGGATTCGGATCACCTTGAGCACTATTCCTTAAGTTTCCTCTTAGTAGATCACTTGCTGTGCATTAATGGGAGACCCACTTATGCGTAGTGAGTTCTACTTGAATTCATAGTAGATGATCTACAATTTTAAAAAAATTGGGGAAAAATATACTAGATGAAATCCCAATCCTTTAAGAAGGTAGTTTCAAATGACCAATATGCATATTAAAATGTCAAGTTTTGTCGAGATCTGTGAATTATTCACTTGGTATGTTTAAAGTGGATTGTACATGCATTCTGTCACTGAAGTTGAGTTGAAAAAGCTAGGTCTCTATACAAATGGAGGGGTATTGATTATTTAAAATGACAATAATAAAAGATAGAGGAAATAGCACCTTAGCAAACACAGCCTACATCTTGTTTAGTGCACATTTATAGGCGCCTAGGTTAATGTTTAGCTGCCACCCCCCACCCCCACCCCAAAAAAAACACAAACAAAAAAAAAACACACACAAACACAACACAACAGAGAGAGAGAGAGAGAGAGAGAGAGAGAGAGAGAGAGATGGTGGAAATAATCTTAGGTCAATCAACTAATTGTGAAAAGTAACCTCCTAAAATATTATAGGGAAAAGGAGATTTATTTGGGGTCTGCATGAAATGGAGTAAATGGAGGAACTGTTATGACTCTGAATTCCATTACCATAAACATATTTAAAACAGAAGTGGAGCACTCAAAAGAGCTTTAGAGAAAGTGTTTATGCAAAATTAGAGGGACATGTGGCATAGAAAGTGAGGCCACTTCATAGCACTTAGTTTTGTGAAGAGTGATATTCTCAGATTTGCCAAAGTTTCAAGGCTCTTCTACCACCCTGGGCCACTCTGTGTGTGTATATATATGGAAAGACTAGTGAATAGACTGAAAGGAAAAGACTTCAAGGAGAGAAACATAAGAGGAAAAGGAAAAGCAAGATAGGTGGCCATTTTGGATCACTATCTGAGCTGTAAACAAGTTCTAGCTCCCACAAACATTAATTTATGCAAGTGCCAATAAGTGCACAACAAAAAATCAAAAGTATACATCTTAAGGACCGATCCAAGAATTTAATCTATTACAGAAGTAATTGGGGTGGCAGGCCATTTTAGTTTTTTTGAAAACGTTTAGAGTTTGAACATAGATAGTTTGGAGATAAGTTATGAAAAAATTTCTATTGTTTAGAGTGCGGACATAGGTAGTTAGGCGTTAAGTTATGAAAAAGTTTCTTAATTTGGAGAGGAAAGGATTGTCCTAATTTGTCATTTCTTCAAACCCCAAGAGAGAGAGAGAGAGAGAGAGAGAGAGGGAACTACATGCATAACATGATTTTGATAGTGGGTTCCAAGGATTATTTTGGCTAAGCATTGAGAATAGTGAGACCTATCAAATAAGGTGGTGGAAAAAGGATAACTAGAACTATGGTATAGTTGCCAAAAGTGAAGAGGTTCATCGTGATCAAGTTTGAAGTCAACCAATGAGATATGTATGCTGTTTTGGCATGCTATTAAACGTACAAGACATCTTCCAAAATGGGTGGGACTGTCTATCACTATTTTTAGTTTGTGATGGAGATGGTATGCCGTGTCACTGTCCCTATCCCTGTGTTTCAAACAGTGTCAAGAAAGAGAGTGTTGGGGGGAACCTTCTTCCCAGCAATGGTGGTGGTGGTGGTGGGTGGTGACCCTTATGGGGCTTTGCCATTTATGTGCAGTCTGCCAAGTACGAGTATGTTTGAAGAGGACTAGTTATAGTTCATGTTAAGTTAGATTCGTATTATTATAACATGTGTAACATAGTTGTGTATATTCGAATAAGGGTCGTGTATAACTGGAATGCATCTACCCTTGCAATCCCCACTTAGTAAGCAGACTAGATAGGTCCCGGATTACTAATATCAGCTAGGGCCTATCGGGGTGGCTGCCCAGATAGGTCATGTAAGCAACCCGATCTCCAACTGGGTGTGGCTTTGGGCCATGTTTTTGGACCACCGAGTCCAATGGGCTAAACCAATTGAGGCCTACTACGAAGGCAGCCACCCCGACTCCCAGCCCGTGACCCACTCTAAGCCCTGAAGACCCAGCCCAGCCCGGGCCAGCTCATTGCCAACTTCCTCTGCTGGTAATCCGGGACCAGCAGACATTGATGTCGTTCGTGACAGTTGAAGGAATGATGGTTTTTTCCAAGCCATTCAAGCCCCACATTCCACTTTAGCTCGCCTCTAACCCGCATGCCTGAGCCACCGGTAGGAGTGATAATTGAACAAGCCCCAAGGAGCTCAAGCTGACTTTGTCTAGCTTTATTTTTTAAACGAATTTAAAAAATTGTTCAAATTTAACTTATTTAAAAAATAAGTTGAACCTGAACAAGTCTAAAACAAGTTGAATCCAAACCGAGTTCAAGTATTTACACGTAAACGAATCAAGTTTGTCAAGTTCAAGCCGAACTTGTTGAACTCGTTTTCTAAACGAGTTTGAAAAATTGTTTAAGTTCAACTCGTTTAAAAAAATGAGTCATTTGAATGAGCTCAAAACAAGTCAAACCCGAGCTGAGCTAAAGTAACTCGGTTCAATTATTAGCCCTAGTCACCAGTAACACTACAAATTCGGGGGTAGAGCTGAGACACGGAGACCAGCTTGTTAACCTGGCCGTGGAACATAATGCGTAAACTGTAAAGCCTCAAATGCGAGTTGCTATATCCTAGTATGCATGAATTTCCAGTACTAGGAACCAGTTGAAATTTAGAACTATCATGTTTATGGATGGTTTCACATTAATGTTGAGATTTCTCACGATTTAAATCCACTAACAAACACACACAATCGAAGAACAAATCAAGAATATAAAGCAATAAGAAACAAGAAAGAACAAGACACAGATTTTACGTGGTTCGGCAATTTGCCTACGTCCACGAAGCTGCAGGGATTTCACTATTGAGAGAGTTGAATACAGAGAACGGCTGTACCATCCACACTTAACCCTAATCACCAAAACAACAGGGTTTATATGTCCTACGCACTGGGCTGTATAACGGGCCCAAAAAAAATTTCCTCGGGGGCGTTGCCCCCGAACCCCCACGAGGCTTGTCCATGAGCGCTACGGCTTGGGCCTATCGGCCCAAGCCTTCGCTCCATGAACTAAGCCTAAAAAAATTTCCCATTAAAAACCATACAACATTATTTCGGGTCGGGTCATCATCCGGATCACATATACAAACTAGACTCCATAAAAATAAACCAACAATTAAGGGTGTGTTTGGATAGTAAGATAAGGTAGGTTAACACCAATAAAGAGAGGTTAATAATGCAGTGACACTCACAAATACTTTGTTTGGAAAGACAAATATATATATAGGATATAAATCTCAGGTCCAAGCTCGACCCGCCTGTTATAGTAACTATTAACCCTTTGTTAGAGTATGTGTGGCTCATATTTACTGTGTGCATAATGGCAAGGAGGCAGATGCCGGAACGTAGCCCGCGACGGCATCTGCCTTGCGGGATTTATATAAAGGGGACGCTGATTAGTTGGGGGTGCGGGGGCAACGCCCCCGCGGTACAGTACATGAGTATTTTTGTAAATACTTCCATATTAGGGTTATATAAATACTTAAGATGTAACCCTATTCTATAATGGAAAGAACGGCCGCTCGCTCTCGTGGATGTAGGCACATTGCCGAACCACGTAAATCTCTGTGTGTTATTTTCTCTTGCTTTCTTAATTGTTTGATTTCTTACTATTCACCATAATTGTTGCACGATCACAACAATTGGTATCAGAGCTAGACTATGATGTTTGGGATTTCCTCTACAAAATTCGACATCATGAAGTTCGATGGAACTGGGAATTTCAGATTATGGCAGAGGAGGGTGAAGGACCTGTTAGTGCAGCAGGGCATGGTGAAGGCATTATACGGAAAACAACCGGCAGGAATGGACGACATGGATTGGAAAGAATTGGAAGCGAAGGCTGTGGCGACTATTAGGCTTTGTCTGGCTGATGAAGTGATGTATCACGTCATGGATGAGGAATCACCGGCGGAAGTTTGGTTGAAACTGAAAAGTCGGTATATGTCCAAGTCGTTGACGAACAAGCTCTATCTTAAGCAGAAACTATATGGTCTTAAGATGTCAGAGGGCTCGGATTTGACCCAACACATCAACGTGTTCAATCAGATCATCAGCGATCTGAAGCGAGTTGATGTGAAGTTCGAAGACGAAGACAAGGCGCTGATGTTGCTGAATTCCTTACCGGCGTCTCCTACGTACGAGAATTTGGTTACGACTCTGATGTGGGGGAAAGAAACCCTCGAATTGGAGGATGTCACAGGTGCTCTGTTAGGTTTTCATCAGCGGAAAAAAGCCAGTGATGAGGCTTCACAAGGTGAAAGGCTTGTGGTGAAAGGTAACCAGGAATGTGGAAGAAGCAAATCTCGGAATGGATCGGGTAACAATAAAGCCCGGTCCAAGTCGAGGAAGAAGAAGAAGGACGTCTCTGTCTCGTGTTACAAGTGCGGGAAAAAGGGGCACTTTAAACGGGACTGTCCATAGAAAAAGAAAGGGGATTCAGAGAACAAAGAGGGTGTATCAAAGTCTGCAAACGTAGTGAAAGAAGAAGATTCAGAGAGTGGTGACGGAGATATGCTTTCTGTTTTATCTAGTTCAGATCGTTTAACAGATTCTTGGATTATGGATTCAGCATGTTCCTATCACATGACACCCAACAAAGATTGGTTTGACACCTACAGGTCAGTAAATTCTGGTTCTGTTCTGATGGGTAATGATGCATCTTGCAAAGTTGTTGGAATAGGAAATATTAGAATTAAGATGTTTGATGGTATGGTTAGAACGTTGTGTGATGTTAGACATGTACCGGATCTAAGGAAGAATTTGATTTCATTGGGCACTTTGGATTGTAATGGTTATAGTTACAAATCTATAAGTGGAGTAATGAAAGTAAGTAAAGGCATGCTGACAGTGATGAAGGGACAGAAAGTAGTAGGAAACATTTACAGACTGCTGGGTACTACAATTGTAGGTGGAGTTGCTGCTGTAGAGTCTGAATCAGATAATACAGTCTTGTGGCATATGCGGCTGGGTCATATGAGTGAGCGTGGGATGATAGAGCTTCATAAGAAAAATCTATTGAAGGGTGTCAAGACATGCAAGCTCAATTTTTGCAAATATTGTGTTCTTGGAAAACAGAATAGGGTGCAGTTCAAGACAGCCACACACAAGACAGAGGGGGTTCTCGACTATGTCCATACAGATGTTTGGGGACCAGTTAGCGTACTATCACGGGGAGGATACATGTATTTCGTGAGTTTCATTGATGATTACTCACGAAAGGTCTGGGTGTACTTCATGCGGCACAAGTCAGAAGCGTTTGCCAAGTTCAAGCTGTGGAAAGCTGAAGTAGAGAACCAGACAGGGAGGAAGATTAAATGCCTCAGGTCAGATAATGGTACTGAGTACACAGATTCAAAGTTCCAGGAGTTGTGTGAGCAGCATGGGATCAAGAGACACTTCACAGTCCGCAAGACACCACAACAAAATGGTGTAGCGACAAGGATAAACAGAACGATAGCCGAGAAAGCTCGGTGTCTCAGGTTGAATGCAGGGCTTGCAAAGAATTTCTGGGCAGAGGCAGTGAATATGACATGTTTCTTGATTAACAGATCACCGAGGGCAGCACTAGATGGGAAAGTATCAGAGGAGGTGTGGACAGGCAGTGAGGTAGACTACTCTGGTTTGAGAGTGTTTGGATGTCCAGCCTATGTACATGTTTCTAGTGAGGAGAGGTCGAAGCTTGATGCGAAGTCTAGACAGTGTATCTTTCTGGGATATCAGAAAGGAGTGAAAGGCTTCAAGCTCTGGGATCCGAAGGCAAACAAGATGGTGATCAGTAGAGATGTGATTTTTGATGAAAAAGTCATGTTGCAGCGTACTCAGGAAGAAGATAAACAAGTACCAAAAAACTGTAGCACTAATGACCATGTGGTGCAGGTGGAGCTAGAGAATCATGGTAGAGAAGAGGATGCTCAGCATGTAGAGCGTTCTATCTCAGGTGATCAACAGCATCATAGTATAGCCACAGACAGGCCCAAACGCAATATCAAGCCACCTACCAGGTATGGTTTTGAAGATTTGGTTTCTTATGCGCTTATTACTAGTAGCGGGGATCCTACAACTTTTCAGGAGGCAGTACAAAGCCAAGAGAAAAGTAGATGGATGGGTGCTATGGTGGAGGAGATGGAGTCTCTGCATAAGAACCAGACGTGGGAGTTGGTGGAACTTCCCGAGGGGAAGAGAGCAATAGGGTGCAAATGGGTGTATAAGAAGAAAGAAGCAGTATCAGAAAATGAGGGAGAAAAATTCAAGGCTCGTCTAGTAGCAAAGGGTTACTCACAGAGAAAAGGGGTTGACTATGATGAGATCTTCTCCCCCGTGGTCAGACACACTTCCATCAGGACAGTGTTGGCACTAGTAGCACATTCAGATATGCAGTTGGAGCAGATGGATGTAAAGACAGCTTTCCTTCATGGCGACTTGGAGGAACGGATTTACATGGTACAGCCAGAAGGGTTCAGTCTCCCTGGAGAGGAACATTTGGTCTGTAATTTGAAGAAATCACTTTATGGGCTGAAGCAGTCTCCGAGGCAGTGGTACAAACGATTTGACTCTTACATGATCCGAATTGGCTACAAAAGGTGTGAGTATGATTGTTGTGTCTATGTAAAAAGGCTTGATGATGATTCATTTATTTTTCTGTTACTTTATGTGGATGATATGTTGATTGCTGCCAAGAGTATGAGTGAGGTCAACAAGTTGAAGACTTTGTTGAGTAGAGAATTTGACATGAAGGATTTGGGTGCGGCCAAGAAGATTCTTGGGATGGAGATTCGCAGGGACAGAGCTTCCAGGAGATTATGGCTATCTCAGCATAGCTATGTTGAGAAGGTGTTGGACAGGTTCAGCATGAGTTATGCAAAATCAGTAAGTACACCTTTGGCGAATCATTTCAGATTGTCTACCGCTCAGTGCCCGAAGACAGATGATGAAGTTCATGACATGTCAAAGGTCCCATATGCTAGTGCAGTGGGGTGTTTGATGTATGCTATGGTTTGTACAAGACCAGATTTGGCACAAGCTGTCAGCGTGGTTAGCAAGTTTCTTTCAAATCCTGGTCGACAGCATTGGGATGCAGTCAAGTGGATTTTCAGATACTTGAGGGGCACTACAGACTATGGCATCAGGTTTAGCAGACAACAGAGTGACCCTTCAGTTATGGGATATGTGGATGCAGACTATGCAGGAGACTTGGATGACAGGAGGTCTACCACAGGTTATGTGTTTACTCTTGTGGGAGGACCTATTTGTTGGAAGTCCATGGTACAGCCTATAATTGCACTATCTACTACTGAGTCAGAGTATATGGCAGTAGCTGAGGCTGCCAAAGAGGCTTTGTGGCTTACAGGTTTAGTCAAGGAGCTGGGTGCCCAGCAAGGTGGAGTTCAATTGCATTGTGACAGTCAAAGTGCCATTTATTTGGCAAAGAACCAGGTGTATCATGCGAGGACCAAACATATAGATGTGAGGTTTCATAAGATCAGGGAACTGGTTTCTTCTGGTGAACTATTACTTGAGAAAGTTCACACTTCTGAGAATGCAGCAGACATGTTGACAAAGCCTGTTACTACAGACAAGTTCAAGCACTGCTTGGACTTGATTAATGTCTCTAGTTGCTAGATGGGAGATGCCTCAACTCAGCGTCCCCGGTGGAGTTTCCGAATACATGTCCTCTTTTTTTTTCTTCTAAGGGGTGAATATTTGCCAAGGTGGAGATTGTTAGAGTATGTGTGGCTCATATTTGCTGTGTGCATAATGGCAAGGAGGCAGATGCCGGAACGTAGCCCGCGACGGCATCTGCCTTGCGGGATTTATATAAAGGGGACGCTGATTAGTTGGGGGTGCGGGGGGCAACGCCCCCGCGGTACGGTACAGGGGTATTTTTGTAAATACGTCCATATTATGGTTATATAAATACTTAAGATGTAACCATATTCTATAATGAAAAAGAACGGCCGCTCGTTCTCGTGGATGTAGGCACATTGCCGAACCACGTAAATCTCTGTGTGTTATTTTCTCTTGCTTTCTTAATTGTTTGATTCCTTACTATTCACCATAATTGCTGCACAATCACAACACCCTCCTACATGGGTTAAAATAAACCCACATTCTCCCTGAGTTTAAATCCCAGCTGATAGGTTTTCTCTAGATAATGACATATGTAACCCTCTCCTTTCTCGTTCCACTCGTTTGACAAGAAGGCGACGACGAAGGCGAACAAGAAGCTGCTTCAAGCCATCTTGGTCTCTCTCTCCCTCTCTCTGCTTGACTGGTACACTATTATGACGAAGGTCAAGGGTTTTTGAATTGGGTTTTTTTATTGTGGATGGGGATGGGCTGATTTACAAAAAAATCAGAATGTCTGAGTTTATATATACACAAACACACACATATATATGTGTGTGTGTGAGAGAGAGAGAGAGTTTATACATAAGTTAGGTACAATAAATATATTGTGTATGAGTTTATACCCAATTGCCATGAGAGAGAGAGAGAGAGAGAGAGAGGGGTTGGAGAGGTGGAAATGGATGATTATGGACTGAGGTGTATGTGGCTGGGACATTGATGATGGATGGTTACGGATGTAAATTGATGTTTGTTGCAGTGGTTTTTCTTAAAAAAAAAATGTTAAGGGGTAAAATGGTCAAGTTAACCTAAATAATGTTTTTGATATCATTCATATCTGTGAGCTCCACAAAAACAAAAAATTACTTACAAACATCAGATAGGACATGACATATCATTATATCTAAACCAATGCAAGTGAGTGGTGGGTTAGACCTGAGTAGGAATAGACATAAATTTGATATCCTATCTAATCTTTTTTAGGCATTCAAACACACCCTAACGACCTATTTAGTTAGTTTTTTCGAAAAAGTTTAGATTGATTTGTCCAAACCCAAACTCTTCTATAAATATGAGATTCAATATTCAATCCCTTCCATATCCATATTTGATATGCGCACGGATATATCACTATTATGATAATATATTTGTATATAAATGATTATTGTAACCCTTAATCAATCTAATTCAAACCCATGTTTATATACATACATTTTCTTGTGTCCTTATGATTTTAATATTTGATTATTTGGGGTATAAATATTTGATTATTTGGGATATATAAGTTATATGAGAGTATAAATATTATTTTGTATGTTCAACCCTTTAACCTGCATATCCCCCTCACCGGGTTTCATAAAATCCATGAACATAGGTTTAAATTATGGGCCTAAAACGGACTAGGTTTGATAACGTGAATGTAATTGTCAAACATGAGTTTAATGAGTTTTATAGGCTTTTATTCCCGACCCAACCTATCTTCCAAGTCCTCCTTTGTCCCACATACTAAACAGGTACTAAGAGTAGCAGCTCCACAAGCAGTGATCCTCACCGGCCAGTTCTTGTGAGTTCTAACCATGAGGAACTTTAAAGCCGCCCCGGTGGGGGGGCGGCCGCGTTCTGCATCGCAGTTTGCCAGAAACTGCCAAGGGTTTGAAATACCACCCCAAACCACGAAGTACATGTTGCGAACCCCTTTTGCAATATGCCCTTGTACATTGAGTACACTGAGAGACACACGGTAAACTCCGAAGTTGAGTAAAACTCCACAACAGAGGAATGAGCAAAAAAAAACTACTGTCTAAAAGGACATCATCCAACTTCAGAGAAAAATGCTAAACTTATAGATTTCACCGATAAATAGCTGCTCACGAGGGTTAATGAACTCAACGTGTTATTAAGTACAAAAGAACTTTATCCAATGTATCCAAAACTACAACACCTGCTAACAAATGCTGGAATTTTTGTATGCTATGTAATCCAAGATGTACATTGGCAACGAAGCACCTTAGTCAGAACTCAATAATTATAACAAGATGAGACATCAATTACGAAAGAACAAGAAAAAACGGAAGTTAAAACAACAAAGAGATGCTATTGCCAATGGGCAAAATCTATACTCCTAAACAGCAAACGCTACCTTTTTTGTCTTCTCAATGGCTGCCTTTTTGGTGTTTCCAGATTCTGTATTTTCTGGCTTTTCAATTCCTTGTATGTCTGTTATCCTCAGCTTTGTTAATTCCTGAAAGCACAATCAGATGATAAAAAACAAACCAAATCATTCCTTTTCTTCTAGGTGCTGGGCCAACTGGTGAGAGTGGGGTGGGCGGTGGAAGAAGAGGAAGAAAAGGGGGGGTTAAGAAGTGGGGAGGGGAAAGACATCTAGTGTCCGAAATCAATCTTATATTACTCGTGATTTACCTGCCGATGCCCTTTTGTTCGGCGATAGTTCTTCCTTCTTTTTTTCTTGAAAATTATCACTTTCGCATCCCATGCCTAAATGTTCAAGCAAATTCAGTTACATCTCAAATTCTTTTATCACCAGTCACTTGTCAATAGGCGGAAGGCAGAAGGCAATGTCAACTATGTGAGTCTCTTTGCATGTATCATATTCACCTATCTCGGGCCACATTTCTCAGTTATGGTAATAGAACAACCTATCATAAAACCAACACTATAATCACTGTCAGGAAGAAAAGATTTGCCAGTGTCCATCGTATCTTCATTTTATATTTTTTGAAGGTGATAGATTTTCAGAAGGTGGAAGGTGAAAGAGAATCTTTTTAACATCCAACCATCCAGGATTTTTTATCTATGTGATCAAGATATATAAGCCACTAGTTTGCACATAAAGTTTATGCAAAGGATTTAGTAGATTTCTATCTTACATACAACTGCATGAATTGCTGCATCAGGCAATGCAGGCCGACCAATGATTGTCTGAGTTTTCGAGCCCACCAAGAGCTGTTTAAAATTAGCTGCAATAGAACACGTCATAGAAGCATTAACTGACACCAATATTAAGCTACTCCTAATTATACTGGCAAAACAGTAATTAAAAAATACATAGCCACGGTGTGATGAAGTCAATTTAGAATCGCAAGGCACGACTGTGTCACCTAAACTGCTAATATCAATCAGAGACAGACAAAGCCATGCCTAGAACAGCAATCACATAGCAAGCCATATCAAAAAAGGAAATTACCAAGAAACGGGATTAAAACAGTTGCTGTCGTGCAGCTTCCTGTAAGAAAATACTAAAGGAGCAACGTGATAAAAAGTCAAATTATGAAACAATATTTGGTTCAATTCACCACAGTATGCAAAAATGGAAATTCTCTTTCATATACACAAATTGTGGAGTCATGTAGCATCATCCTGTATTGGCAGATGTTACTAACAGCTTAATCTCCAGCACAGTATGCAATATGATTGTAACCACAGAAATCTCATCAACATGAAATCACAGAGAATTAGAAACACAATGAAGTGTGGACCACTAATTGTTCGGTGACATTGACACAAAAAAATATCCTGCACGGTAATGAATCACTGTAAATTGTGCAAATCAAGCAAAGAACCCAAAACTTCCCATTCTAGCCTGTTGAAGCACATTGTTCCACTGTGAGCTCACACATCACAAGAATATCAAGTGATGTGACAAGCTAAGAATGTATCCAATGTGCTAAAGTTCATAATTTTTGCGAAGGGCCCTGATGCAAACCAGTGAAACCACCATTCTATTCCAATAGGCAGAAGAAAGTTGTGACTGCTTAATGGATTAACTTCTTTTTCGATCATGTTAATGGATCAACTTAAAAAAGATGAAAATTTCAAGGGCATGTGTGGACATCAGATAATAGCACAATAACTAACTGGCCTTTGGTCTAACGATATTCNCAAAGGATTTAGTAGATTTCTATCTTACATACAACTGCATGAATTGCTGCATCAGGCAATGCAGGCCGACCAATGATTGTCTGAGTTTTCGAGCCCACCAAGAGCTGTTTAAAATTAGCTGCAATAGAACACGTCATAGAAGCATTAACTGACACCAATATTAAGCTACTCCTAATTATACTGGCAAAACAGTAATTAAAAAATACATAGCCACGGTGTGATGAAGTCAATTTAGAATCGCAAGGCACGACTGTGTCACCTAAACTGCTAATATCAATCAGAGACAGACAAAGCCATGCCTAGAACAGCAATCACATAGCAAGCCATATCAAAAAAGGAAATTACCAAGAAACGGGATTAAAACAGTTGCTGTCGTGCAGCTTCCTGTAAGAAAATACTAAAGGAGCAACGTGATAAAAAGTCAAATTATGAAACAATATTTGGTTCAATTCACCACAGTATGCAAAAATGGAAATTCTCTTTCATATACACAAATTGTGGAGTCATGTAGCATCATCCTGTATTGGCAGATGTTACTAACAGCTTAATCTCCAGCACAGTATGCAATATGATTGTAACCACAGAAATCTCATCAACATGAAATCACAGAGAATTAGAAACACAATGAAGTGTGGACCACTAATTGTTCGGTGACATTGACACAAAAAAATATCCTGCACGGTAATGAATCACTGTAAATTGTGCAAATCAAGCAAAGAACCCAAAACTTCCCATTCTAGCCTGTTGAAGCACATTGTTCCACTGTGAGCTCACACATCACAAGAATATCAAGTGATGTGACAAGCTAAGAATGTATCCAATGTGCTAAAGTTCATAATTTTTGCGAAGGGCCCTGATGCAAACCAGTGAAACCACCATTCTATTCCAATAGGCAGAAGAAAGTTGTGACTGCTTAATGGATTAACTTCTTTTTCGATCATGTTAATGGATCAACTTAAAAAAGATGAAAATTTCAAGGGCATGTGTGGACATCAGATAATAGCACAATAACTAACTGGCCTTTGGTCTAACGATATTCTTTACCTTATGAAGGCGTTGTCTTCTTGAGGTTAAGGGTTCAAGTCCCCCCTCCACCTCCCCCTCTCCAAAAAAAAAAAGGATAATAGTACAATAATACACATAATATCAAGGACCAGAATCCATCATCTCAAAACCACTTCGAAAGAATGGCATCCATTTCAACCCATATTGGAGTACTCAATTTTCTTACTTCCACATTCTACATAAAAAAATGTCTGAGGCATCCAAACTCAGCCTTGTACTCTTGAATCACGCACAACAAAAGTAAAAGCAGATTGATATGGCTGCTGAGAGGAGAGAAAAGAGATGGGTATAGCTCTAACATTTGGCATAATACACATAGAACGGCTTCCCTCTACTTCGCATTCATAAAATTTTGGCTGTTAGCCCAAGCCTTTTCCCATACCCAAAACAACAGAAACAATTCATTGTGATACACACACATGACACACCACTTGTATCAATTATCCATGCTAATCAATGATCCAAGAGCAACTTACAAACCAAAGAGCACCACAAATTTATGCAAAACACAAGCAAATACCAAATCAACTGACCTTATCAGTAACTCCACAGTACTCCAGCTTCTCTGAATGAACGCTATCCCCATTGCTCACCTTAAACTGGTGCGATCCTGTCTATACAAAGCACATAAACCATATCAATCACCTACACACACGCCATTTCAGTTAATTCATCAACAATGCACATACTTGAATTTCAATTACTCAAATCCAGTACAAAATAAAACAAAAGCTGACAAATTTCATCTGAACAACTGCGAAAACGGGTTCGTAAGGCTTGAAAATCAGGTCTGACTTATCTAGCGGTCCAATCACTTTATACCCAATAGCATTTGCCTCCTCTTCTCTCTCCTCCAATGAGTTGGACGTCGATACACCCTCATCATCACCACTCCCTTCGTCTTCACTTTCGTCATCATCGCTCTTATTTCTCTGATCAGAAAAAAAATGTTCAGAAAAAATTGGAACTTGGATATGAAATTGGGACTTGGATTGGTGAAAATGTGGTGAACTTTGGGAATTCAGTTTTGTGGGCAATTCAATAAATTTCGATTTGCGGTTTGTTGGAAATGAGAGTTTAGGGTTTCAGGTATTGAAGAGATGGGTTTGTGGAGAAAAGGAATCGATGGTGACGAGTTAGCGTTTGAAGTCAACGTCGATGAGACATAGTTGCTGTGATTTGGGTCTGCTTTTGTGGTTTTAGGGTTTTCAGTGTTAGAGCAACTCTCAAGGCAGTTACCATTTGGAGGCGCCAAATAATTTATTTGAACAATGTTTTGACTTTCCTAAATTATAAATTTATTTTAATGACATGTGCTAAAATAAAGTATTTTTTTTAATTATATTATTAAAAAATATAATTAAACTTATGCACCATAATTAAAATTTAATGCATAGTTTTTCATAAATAATAGAAAAATATTAAATAATGACTAAAAATTTAAAAATAATAGAAACACAATAAATAATGACTAAAAATTAATCCTATTTTTTCATAATCTCTATCTTTAGATTATTCTAATATGTTGCAGAAATTGGGTCCATCTACTAGTGTCAATTTCCATGATTTTTATTTCTTTCTGCATTTTATTTTGTTGCATCTATCTTTCTTCAATTTTTAACTGTACTCAAATGTTATCTCCTGTTGAGCATAAATTTTGTCGTGCCGCTTAATTTTTTGCTATTCCACTTTCATTCTTTGATTTCAGTGGTGATGATATAGTGATGTTTCAACACCGATTTATTTCTCTTTGTTTTTTTGAAATTTTTCTACCCAATGACCTATCGAGGTTGAGAGTGGACGAGCATTTAGTGTCATCCCTTAAATATGAAGTTAAATAAAAAAATTCAAAGATTCAACATGATTTGATTCAGCAGGACTACCAATTGAACGAATTTTTGCTTTCTTATTGCTGGTGAGATTATCAGTTCATTTCCACTCCATTTTCAATATATTCCAACAATGCTTGTATTGAAAATGGTTTTTCAATGATCTTAACAAATATTTTTTTGCTTCATCAACCTGAAAAACATATGAAATCATTTAGTCAATAGTTCAAATATCAAATCATAGTAATGTCTATCTAAAAAAGCTTAATAATTACATTATTTTGTTCGGTGTGTTTACTTTGTCGCAATATTTCAATTTGACTATAAAAATCGACAAATTTGTCTCATTTTGCATTTATATCAGTCTAACGGCTTTTAATAGAAGCTTGCAAACTCTCTTTCTGATTGCCTTGATGAAATTATAAGTATTTCAATATTCTATGCCAGAAAACACCACCTTGTTGTTCATTCGTAATTATTACATCTTTGCTCGTATTAAGCCACACAAACACAATTAATTTATCTTCTTCTAGAGAGAAGTTCTTTGTCCTTTGCGATTTTTTCACTCTTGGAGCGGCTTCATTTTGTGCTGGCGCCAATACTATAAAATTGGTCTGTATAGCATCATCATATAAATCGTTGTCGTTCATAAACAAATTAGTGAAAGAATTGTCAAATTGCGAATCCATCTACAAAAAAAAAATTATAATCAATTTAAAGGTAAGATAAAATAATTAATTAAAAAATAAATAAAATCACCGTTTCCCTTTCCCCTTTCCCCTTTCCTTTTCCCTTTCCCTATGCCCTCTGCGCCTCATTTCCCTGCCCTCTTTCCAACGATTTTCAGGGAGCAGTAGACACCAACGTATTTTTAGGCAAGCCTCCTTTTCCTTTCACTCTCTCTGTATTTTTATAGAATTTTTGGGGTGAATATAACTATTGAGAAGGAACAGTAGACACCAACAGCTCTTTGTAGCCTCTCACTTTCTCTCTCAAGAGTTTGCAAATTTGCCATCCAAGTCCATTGTTGTCATTTTTCAATCCTTGATGTCACCTCCCTTGGAGGAAATTTTTTTGATTTTGGGGTGGTATTTTGACAATTATGGGGTTGCCACCCCTGATGACACTCTCCCTTGGAGTTGCTCTAAGGAACAAGAAAAGTGTGCAATCACCAACGAGTTGTTAGTCTAGGTAAGAAGTGAAATTTTCTCGTTGCTTCAGATTGGGATTTTATAATTACGGTAGTTCGTTGAAACTAAACTTAATCTTCAGCATCCACAATATGTAGTAGGACTTTAGCTTCGATCCCGATCAAGTCTTTATAGTTACGACAATTTGTTGAGACTAAACTTAGTCTTCAACATCCACAATATGTAGTAGGACCCTAGCTTAGAACCCGACCTAGGTGCCGTGAGTTCTCTTGTAAATAGTTGTATGGAGCTAAATAGCAATGTTTCTTAATGAATAGGTGGAGTAGCCTATCCATATATCTATTTTAATGTACCTAAAAAAGAGTGTATAGTCACTGTATACTGCATGGTTTTATTCAGTTTGATTTGGAGGGTCATCGTCTCGGGTGTAGGGATGACAGTGGACCGAAGAAAAATCGATATTCATCCAAACCTATCCCGTTTGGACCGAGAATGGACTATGCGTATTGGACGGTAGACATATACGAAGATACCAGTATAAACCCGTGCGGGGGATGAATTGAAACTCATACCTATCTCGCCTCCGGTCCCCCTCGCTAAATCTGTAATATATATATATATATATTATTTTTGTAAGTTTTTATATTTGATCCATTTGTTATATAATGATTTTTCATCATTCTTGCAAATTTATTTGTGAGGTTTTATGATTTTTTTAAAATTGTTTTTCTTAAAATCATAGAACTTATTTTTTATGGACGGGGATGATGGTGGGGACGGGGATTAAAATTTCTCCCAAAATTTCTCCCACTAACGGGGGTGGACCGAAGATGAACGAATATTTTTGAAGCGAGTACGGGGGTAAAGACTACTCTCCCCCACCCATCCCCCGTCCACTGCCATTCCTACTCGGGTGGATGAGTTCGTGTTGAGACGGGTTTTTGTCGAGTTTTAACGAATTGAGTTTGTGTTAAAAAATTTAGACTCTGTTTGGTTTGCGTTTCAAAAAATAGTATCTGAAAATTATTTTTGCGAAGAGTTTAAAAATTATTTTTTGTATTTTTTGAGTCAGAATTTATTTGGTTATATGATTCCAAAAATAGTTCAACGGAATAGAAAATATTAAAACTTATTTGGACAGTAATCTAGAAAATAATGAAAACATAAATGTGGTGGTGGTGAAAGTGTGGTGGTGATGGTTGTGATAATGGTGGGAGTGTGGTGGTGGAAGTGTTTTCTAAATTTTGAAAATAGTATTTTCAAAAATATGCAAAACAACTCTAACTTATTATTTAAAGTTGCATTTAGTAGCATTTTGGTTTTCATGTTTTCAAAAAAAAAAAACATAATCAAATTTTTTTTTTTTTGGTGGTTAAAAGTTGAAACAGAAAACTTATTTGGATGCCGTTGTTGTTGTAGGAAATCTAAAAATTAGAACAGAAAACATGTTTGATAACTATTTTATTTTTTTATCATATGTTTTACCTTTATATTAATTCATGTTAATATATATCCGCATTATTTATATCAATATATCCATCAACCTATAAAATAGTGCACAATACATCAATCCAAATTAATAAAAGATATTAAACAGTCAAAATATCAATACAACAACCCATTTTTAATCATTTCAACGTAACATTGGAAGTTAAGAAAAATTATAATACCATTCTAAAGTAAGACATATTAATGATGAATTGTTCTCAAAGTATTATGTTTATTTCGCAGCTATTCAAAGTTGAAATTATATTTCGTCTTTGCACTAAGTTGCACTAAGATTCTGTTTCAGGCTTCCTTTTCAAACGTAGATGTGTCTTTAGGCCAATTTGGCACTTCCAAATCCATCGGTTCAATAAAAATAGTCTCATTTTTAGGTGTCTACGGCTCATTAGCTTTTTTAGCCCTGTAAAACCAAAAAAAAAAATTATTATTATTATTATTATTAAAAATCCTAATAAAATGGGTAAAATAATAATTAATTATTAAATTATGGGTCAAAAACATAAATTTCAAAAAAAATAAAAATAAAAATAAATTTATACTATATATATATATATATATATATATATATAAGTGGAAGACGTTGTCTTCCACTTTTTGTTTCTTCTGGAGAGACGGTAAGACAGAGTGTGAGAGAGAGAAAAGTGAGTGTTTTTTTTTATTTTTATTTTCCTCTTTTCTTTTTTCTCAGATCTACGAAAATTGGACCGTTTAATCGCTTCAGGCCAAGAACTAAAGTTGCTCTACTCAGCGAGAGTTACGCAATCACACCAAATATCGTATTTTTCTCCGAAAGAATATCAAAGCCGATAATTTAGGCCTAAAACTTAGGAAGCTAAATTTGAGCTTCCTTGGCGTTCTAGTAAGTGGGCTCACGCTACGAGAGGTAGAGTTTCCTCTATTTAGATTTAATTTCAACTTAAAATATGGCATATGGAATGGATAGGTAATGGGTATATACCACATGTTAGGTCTTGACTAGTGTGACTAGTGGGTCAAATATATAAATTTTAATTAATCTTGTGATTAANAATTAATAAAATTCTATTGTGATTAACTTGGTGTAAGTTAATGTTAGTGGTTTAAAGCATATTAATTGTATATTAGCATTACTTTATATTTTAATGGCAGATCAAGTTTAATAAAATTATTAACTTGTTATGTGATTATGAAATAATATGTATGTTAAATGATTATTTGACATATGATTATTTTGGTGGACTTGTGCTTATGTTTATATAATTAATAAACATGTTGTCATGTTGCAGGTCATAACATGCTAGTTGTGTAAATTGATGTATTCTTTAGGTGTTTGATTAAATGCTTAGGTGAATACAAGTATTTTAGTTGAGTTGATTATCTTACATAACATGCTTGAGATCATGTTAAAATGTCATTATATTGTATTCATTATGTAATGGACATTGTATTGCATTGTGCATGAGTTGCACTACATTCATGGGCATTAACATGGGTGGGAGTGTATGCATGGTATAAAATAAATCACCACATAGGTGGTTGATCGTGGGCTTGGAAAAGTCACACCAAGATTCGGCTGAGTCGCACGAGAAACTTAAATGAATAAATGTGTTGGGGACAGCAAGAAGGGCTAGATTCTCCCTCGGGTGCAAGACCCGCTTACCTGGTTTATACACTCTCTGGCGGTAAAATTCCAGAAAAGTGTAACGGTGAAAACGGAGCCGCAGATGGGATGTCCTGAAGATCCGTTGATGGTTGGTGTCCCATTGGTGTAATACCATAAATCACCTCCCCACAAATACACAAGAAAATAAATTAATTAGTCATTGAATGTATATAACACCAATGATGGGGGTTTGGAATGCCTGGATACATACGCATAACATTGCATGTGTTATGGGAGCTCAGGATGGGGCTCGGGGTTGGTATTGCTTGCGTGAGTCTCATCTCATGGCATGTCATAATTTATGACATTCGATCATAATAGACATGTTTGAATGAATGTATCAAATGATTGATGCATATGACATTCCATATGCATTTTAGTTGAGAGGTATTCTCTATAGAAGTTACCCTATTTAGCGTTGGCTCACCCTTTATGGGAACATTTTCCAGGTATCGCACAGGCGTTCACCGAAGGCGAGGCCATGTGCCCGCTTTGACGACAGAGCCGGTCTGTGGCTTTTATTTTGACATTGTAGTCCCTTGTTTATATTTATTTTTGGCATTGTATAATTTTTGTAACAAACATTTGTTTATATTTACAAAGGCATATATATGAGACTCTTTGTGGACATTTATTATCTTACGAATAAATGTATGTACTGATAATGATTATGGTAGTATTCGAGACTATACAATGGTGAATGGATGGATAGATCCGGTGTGATCAATATTGTACAGGTTGCGTTTTGGGTAGAGCTCCTCGTACAAAGGAGACTCTGTCCAAATTTTGTTAAGTTATGGATCCCGAGAAATGGGACATAACGGTGTGGTATCGAATTACACGGTATCCACAAGTATTCCGCGGGTTGATGGGTGATCACAAACCCCCACCTCAACAACATCGTCATCCTTATGTGCGTCAACCTCAACAATGTTTTCTATCTACGTACCAATTTCCAACTACGCCAAACATTCATCAAACATTCAAACTTATACCACCCTCTCAAATCACAACTAATTACATGAAGCATAATTCATAATTCAATTGAAATTCACAAGCATAATTTATAATTTCAATTCACAATTCATAATTCAATTCGAATTCATAAGCATAATTCGTAATTCCAATTTACAAAAGCCTTGAAGCTAGTTAACATTATCCTAGGATTGAGTCGATACAAAAGGGGGGCTTATGCATAAACTTTAAATGGGGCCCTTTTAAAATTTATTATAAATATATTATATGACAACATTTATGAAAGACCATTTTATGAGGTATCATCTACCTCTAAAAATCCTAAAAAATATTCTTTTTTTTATTAGAATTGTTGAAACATCCACACATCGTAGTATAAAAGTCATTTGTTCTTTATGACTCATATTGAGAGTACAATCAAGTTTAATTAAAAATAATTCTTAATAATGACACTTCTAATTTCAAGTGCTAACATGTGTATTAGTTCATTTTATATGTTAAGTCTAAGATAATGATTATGAATTTCACCATGTTGAATACGTCGAATATATTCTTGTATTAGAGGATCAAATTTTGCAATTATTTCAATTAAGCTTAAAAAATTTTCACTACTTTCTTAATAGATCTTTTCATTTGTTTCACGAAAATGCTAAGTTATATTTAACAAGAGTCTCTACAACAATAATAATTCTAAACAACATATTTTTCTAGTATTCTTTTTCTTTGTTAATTTGTTCTTGAACATTTTTCTCAATTGTTTGATCCTTTAACAACCTCATTTATAAATCAACCCCAGAATTCATATTTGTAATATGCTTGTTACTTATTTCATGAGTTTTAAGCTAAGTACTAAGATTTTTCCAATCTTGAGTATCTGCATTGGTTGGGCCTTTTTATTTTAGTTTGAGCTTTTTGTATAGACTTATTTGGACTTAAGTTTGTTAAGAAAATTTATTTATTATAAAATCTATTTTTTGTCAATTTTACCGGACTATCCATTCTATTTAGAAATGAAGTAAAATTAAAAATTAAAAACTTCTAAATTTTAAGAGTTTGACTAACATTAAAAAAAAATTTATTTGATATCTATCTATATTCAAATATAGGTTAGGACTATATATATAGGAACATTAAAAATAAAAAATAGTAACATTCAAATAAAAAAAAATATCATTTAAACACAAAAAATAATACCATTTAATCACAAAAAAATAGTAACATTTAAACATAAAAAATAGTAACATTTAATATTAATATTTTTAAAAAAACAATAGTAACTTGTTCAAAAAAAAAATAGTAACATATTTAACAAAAATAGCAACATGCTCAATAAAAAAAAAATAGTAATATAAAACATTGAACAAAATTAAAAATAAAAATAGCAGCATTCAAACCCATAACTAGAAGCCTCTACTTTTTCAACATCCAAAAAAGTAGCATTCAAAAAGTAATAATATGCTCAATAAAATATAGTAATATGAAAAAAAAATAGTAACATGGTCGATTCGAAAAAAATAGTAACATGATCAACAAAAAATGTAATAACATGAAACATTGAAAAAAATTGGGCATTATTTATCATAAAAATAAAAATAAAATTAGGGATCAAAGTAATAACATATTGAGTAAATTTTTCAACCTTTTTATTTTTTCCCGAAAATCAACAACATAGAAGTTAATGATGACCAAAACGCAATAGAAGATATAATAGTTGCTAATGATATTTCAAACCCTACTGATTTTGATGCTATTGAGGTAGAAATAATATTCAAGGAGAAAATTTTATTGTACTAGAGTGATGATCTTCTTCTATCGAGAGAGAAATAATATCAATTTCAATTTCAATTTCAATTTATGAGTGAATTAAGGGATAATAATGTCTAATTTAAGAAATTAATTTAAAGCTACTTTAAAGATCTTTAAGGTTTTTATAATTAAACAGAATAACACTGTTAAGGGTATTTTGAGATTTAAAAAAATAGTGGATTTAAATACTTATTAGTAAGACAAAAAACGAATTTATCACTAAATAAGTTTTTTTTACGAACTCAAATCATTATAAGTTAATCTAATAGGACTCAGCCCCAATTTCACCTAAATTTTTTGGATCATATCTAACATTATTTCTTAAAGTGAAAATTAGAAGTGAGTCCCCATAGATATACTTGTTTGGAGATAAGTCCTGCAAGAAAACTTGTAAGGGGTTAAGTCCATGTTTAAAATTATATGTAATGACTTAAGTCCACTTTTTTTTTTTATCTCAAAAATATCATTCCTTGAAAAAAAGTTAATATTTTCTCTCTCATATCTATCTATATTCATATATAAGTAAAGAGTTTAATTAATATTAAAATTTTTCCTCTTATATATATATATATATATATATATATAGTAACATTAAAAATAAAAAATAATAACATTCAAATACAAAAAAAAAAATTACTATGAATTTTTTCAAATTCATGTTATTATTTTTTTTGTTATGTTATTGTTCATCTTACTGATTTTGTTGAGTATGTTACTGTTTATGTTACTATTATTTTTTAGTATGTTACTGTTTTTGTTGAGCATATTACTACTATTATTTTCCTAAATATTAATATTCAATGATACTATTTTTTTTTTTTGAATATTACTATTTTTTGTATTTAAATGGTGCTATTTTTCGCGTTTGAATTTGAAAGAAATAATTATTATTATTAAGTATGTTATAGTTTTTGTTAAACATGTTACTATTTTTGTTGAACATGTTAATATTTTTGTTGAACATGTTGCTGTTGTTATTTTTTAAAAATATTAATATTAAATGTTTCAATTTTTTTAAATGTTACTATTTTTTTTTGTGTTTAAATGTATTATTTTTTGTGTCCAAATGATAACTTTTTTTTGTATTTAAATATTACTATTTATATATATATATATATATATATATATATATATAAATAAGAGAGAAATTTTTTTTTAATATTAGTCAAACTCTTAACTTATATATTGATATAAATAGATATGAGAGATAAAAGATTTTAATGTTAATCAAACTTCTAAGATTTTGGAGTTTTTAATTTTTAGTTTTATTTCACTTCTAAAGAAAAGAGATAATATAGTAAAATTGACAAAAAATGGACTTCATAATAAATAAGTTTCTTGACGAATTTAAGTCCAAACAAGTCTATATAGGAGGACCGGTCTCCAAATTTTTCTTTCTTAAAAACTATAATATTATTTGGGATCCTATTTTTTGGGGCCCTATGCAAACATTTAAGTTGTCTGCCTATTTGGGCCTGCATTAACTCAATGTTGTAATACAAAATGTATTCACAATACACAGAGACTACAATTGTCACGGGTAACTTTCGTTTTTCTTTCGAGGCTATCTGTGAAGGCGTTGCTATTGCAACCAGCCACACACAAACTCAAAAATAAGGGACACAAACTCAAAAATAAGGAACAAAAACTCACACAGAAGGCACACACAAATTTATTGGGACAAAACTCCTAAACCTTATATATTGAACTCAACAATTTACAAGGAACTCTTAAAGTTAAAACACTCTCCTCCTATCAGAATGCTCAAGCACCCCTATTTATACAAGAGTAAGACAGATGACACCCTCATCTGTCAAGGGATAGTTACACACGTTTTTGTTATTCAATAGCATACTTCGCTAGCAGACTTGGTCTATGTACGATACCTGGCAGACAGTTCCACCTCTTTCAGTAACTGATGTGAAACTGCTCTTCATCAGCATGCATCTGGACTGGATTCAGACTAGGGAGGTTCAAAACTGCCTCAGCAACTGTCTTGACTGTGTCTCAGCATCTGCAACTGCCAACATCCTCTTGGTCACATGCATTGAGCAGTCATGTGTCAGTTATGTGTCCTCATTCAGCAGCCAACTTTGCCTTACAAACCAATGTGCATGCTGGTTTCAACCCATGTCATACAATCCGAAGTTATGTACCCACATTACTTCAATTGAGCCCACCACGTGCTGACATGCTCAACCGGAGGTCTCATGCTGCCTTGGTTCGTCCTAATTTGTCGAACCACTTAGCCGCGTCACCTTGATTTCAACTTATGGCATGCCTTGGTGCAAGGTGCCACCAAAACTGACCATTTGCACCCAAGTCAGTTAGGGTGTGACAACAACTTTGTATAGAGCTTAACATTAACATTGTTTTTAGTATAGAGCTTCAGTAGAGAGAGAAGAGCTTCGTCGGATTGGTTAAACTTCCTCGGATATGGCATAGAGAAGTGATGGCGATGGTAGAGGCGAGAGGTGAGACAAAAGTTCAGAGAGACAATGTGGAGAGACGTTAAGACTTGCTGCACATGGGTTTTTATATGGTAAGGAAAAAAAATGCATTTTTTGCTATTAAGAGAATTCGATACGGAGACAAAAAACAAATTAAAACATTCACCAAACATTTTTTTATTTTTATTTTTTTTTCAAAAAGTAAAAACAAAAAACAAAAAATAAAATAAAAACACCTTATTAACAAACGCAACATAAATCTACTTAGTTTTTGTTCTCAATTTTTAAAAATAAAAAATAAAAAACAACTGGTCAAATAGTTTTTCTTTCAGAAATTGTTTCCGAAAATAAAAAATAATTTCTAAGATGCAAACTAAACAAGGCTTTGAGCCACGTTGGTTTGTTATGGATTGGTTCAGAATGAGTTAGTCTAATATTTTTAACCCGCTTAGTTTCTAAATCATTAAATTTTCATCTCTCTTTCTTTTTTTTTTTTTAACACATCTCTATTCCACACCTCTTCACCTCCCAAGTGTTCCCTATCACTTTCTCTCTCCCACGAACACTTGTTTTGTTCCTCACTTTAAACCATATTTTCTGTTTTGTCCAGTTCTGATTCATTTGACATTCTTCAAATACTTTTAGAGGGTATAATATATATTCATGTACGTACATAGTGCTATTTTCATGGCATAAACTCAGCGAAAATTTTGTTGTGAATGTTTGTGTGCATATGTAGGTGCCTCACAATGCAATGAATAGACCCTTTTCAATGCTTGCTTCATTATACGAACAAGGACCTTTATGTATTTTTCACAAGAAAAATCACTAAGATGTTCATATTAATTTTTTGATGGGTTAATCATTTGATGATATATATGTTCGTCAATTCTTTGGATGAGAAATTTGGATGTTTATTGTATCCTTTTTGATATTTAACTTGTACACATTAACTTATATTAATAACACATATAAACAATAACATAAAATAGTATGTGTGTAATGTACGAGTGTATCAACTGATACACCAAAATACACACACAACACACTAATATACCAACACACACACACACACACACACACATTTACTATTACACTAAAACACACACTCTCATACTAATACACCAAAATACAGACGCGCACATACACACTAATTCACTAAAATATTCACAAACATACTATTACATCAAAATACACACATATACTACACCACCAAAATATGAGACACACTAATACACTAAAACACACACATATTCATTCCAAAACATAACACCCTCGAGTTCACCTGCATCAAAAGAGGAGTTGGTGGTCCTTGCTAATCCACCATTGCAGTCCTCTATAAAAGATTAGATGTACCAAGCTAGAACTATTTTGTTTAGGATAACTCCGATACTAGTTGTTCTAATTATTTTGTGTCATTACTTTATTATAAAATTTAAGGATCCCAAATCCCTTGCGGGTGTTTGGATGGCTGGATACACCATGTTGGATTGAATAAATAAGTTGTGGGGCCCATTTATCCTTGTTTTGACAATACATTTTGAAGTTGGATATTTGTAGTTTTTCAGCCCCGTCATACCCTCTCATCTGGACAAAGACATCCCACCTAAACTTTGGATTCACTTTCAGCCGACAGGATACATATACTATTTTACCATTTCACCCTGTCCCGCCCAAAAGTTAGGTTTTTTTAACCTCTTCTCCCCCTATTGCACCGGTCCCCATTGAAGAACGGCCCGAAGATCCTATTGGCAAGGTATGTTTCTCTCTCTCTCTAACACAGTACAATGAATTGGATTTTCCAAGAAACCCAAGAATCGACCAAGAAAAGTTGTGAGTTTGCAGGATATATATTGCTTGAGTTGTGGATTTGTAGAATCGACCAAGAATCTGGAAAATTGCTTGAGTTCTTGTTTGTACAAATTGCTCATGTAGACCGGCATGGCCTAAATCAAGTGAATCGTTGCCATTTTGGACCTGGGTTGGTACCACCATTTTATACACCTTTACCCCAGACCATATAACTCAATGAATTGGATGATAAGGAAGAGAGAGAGAGAGAGAGATGAGTCTGTGGGTGTTCTTTCAAGGAATGAACTCGCACCCTTGACTCTTCCTTTCTCTGTCTTCCCTCCTCCTTGGAGATTTCTCTCTCTTGAACAGATTTCAAAGTACTTTTTTTATATTTTTGATGGATTAAATAATTTTGTGTTCGCATTCTAAAAATGTTTTCAATTTGGAACGTGTAAAAGTTTGAAATGTACAGTACATAGGTCTTCTTACTATTTCACTTAAATAGTAAAGTGGTAACCAACAATTCCCAAATCAAACATGACATAAGATTGAATAGTATTCAAGAGTAAAATTGTCAATTACTATCAAACTTATGAGATGCTTTAAAAAAAAATTATAGTTTATTCATAGCTCCATTACATTATAAATCCCTATCCAACTCTGGGGTAGGATTAAGTAATTTATTTTTATCCCACTATTAATCCCGGTTATTGGGATTTCATTAGACTAGTTAGGATTTTAAATCCAATCCAATTTAGTCCGTACGTCATTTGTCAAACATGCCCCTTGTGTATTAACTCTATCCTAATTCTCATTGTCAACATGGAGTTAATTCTAAGCTCCTTTTTAAAAGAATCTAAACCAAATCATATTTATATTACAAAATTGATTATTTAAAACACATGACTAAACAAGAGAAGAGGAAAGGGCATCAACTTGCTTAAACAAAAAAGTTCGATTCTAATTGTCTCAAATGTGTAATATTCGAATAAAGGGTGTAATTTACAACATTGATTGATTTAGGAAAATCAATCCAAACTTATTGAGGTGTGAGGACATATGGTATACCAGGGATAATCTGGGCTTGAAGGAACATCAAGTGAGAAGTAATGAATTGTTTTTGGAGGGGGGAGGTGAGGAGAATTCAATATGAATGGTTTTAAGAGGAATGTTGATAGTCGTGGGATAAATCTATTTGATACCGTCAAATGAACTTATTGAAGTATGTCCTGTTTTATATTATAGATTTTTATCTCATTTCATATCATATTAGAAAATAATAATGAGATAAGAACAAAAATATATATTATATATTTATGGGTCCCACAATAGAACATTAAATCATATGTCATCTTTGGCAAAGATGGGTAATTATGTTGACAATAATGCCCTTGGTTAATTAAGGGCGTATTAATAATTATGAATCCTAATCCAATTTCATTCAAAACATTGTAATGTAAGTTTAAGCTTAACCAAACATGTATAAAATTCAATATAATAAAACACAAGTATGAAAATAACATAACTAGTAATTGAGAAAGATAGAAAATAGAACTTACAATGCTTTGAATTGAAAACTTGAAATTCGAATTTATTGATAGATGAAAAATATTACAATTGAAAACGGAAACAATACACTCATTGAACAGAGAAGACTATACAGATCATTCTTACCAATCTCACACTATACTGTCAAACTTACTATCCAACACTATCTTCCATTCTTCCTAAAGCCTCCTTTATATTGGAGGAAAGCCCGGTACATTCTTCAATACATTATTCAATTGATATTTCTTAAAACATATTTATTACATCTTTTGAAAAACACTTTTGTTCTTTTACTTTTATTGTTTGGAACACCATATAAATCATGTGAATTGCTTTTGATATTCTTGCGGTATGTTTGGAATGAGGGATGAAAAATATGAAGGATAAACTTTCTATCCATAGAGGAAGAAAGTATACTTTCCCTTCTTTTTGTTTGGTATGATAGATGAAAAGTTGGAGGAATGAATTTTTTATTGTTCGATATCAGAGAAAAAATGAGAGGAAAGAAAACACATAAAAGACTAATTTACCATTGTACCATCACAATAAACTTATGAATAAGTTTGAGCATTTCAATTAAATACTAATTTTTAATCCAAAAATATTTAATTACCGACAGTTACGATAAAAATTCTAAATAACATGGTAGTAGATTTTCAAATAAAATTTTAATGTCTCAATAATATTGTTCATAAAGAAAACAACAAAAAAAAAAAGCCTATTATATGTCCACATGAAGAGCACGTGGCATATTGTCCCGCCAAATGGACAAGGTGAGCAACAACACAAAAGGGGCAAATTAGTAATTAAAATATTTCCCATTGGAGACTGCTACTTTCCAGGCAACTTTCCGCCCAAAATTGGACAAATTTTTTTTGGTGGGCGGGATGGATGGCCTTTCCATCCAATATTCCTTTCCACTCAATTTTCTTTTGATACCAAACGGTGAAAAATTATTCTTTTCTTCTCATTTTCCACTCTTCATTTTTGTACCTCTCTATTTTCCATCAAACCAAACAAAGGGTTAAAGAACAATCATTGGATTTTGAAACAATTTTTTTTTTAATTTATTTATTATTGACATTATTGCTTTAGCGCTGCAATCTTGAAATTATTGTTGATGCAAAGGCATATTAGTAGTCAAGGGACCTTGCTACAGTACAGTCTTTTGGTTTTTCTGTATAGTATCAAAAAACTAATGTCCACAATAAAAAAAATGAGTCGTTGATCAATGTGTCCTTTCAATTTAACCGATTACCCGTTGCAATTAGTTAATAGATAAGATAAGACAGTAAAATATATTGACTTTAAATTATTCATGTCTCCAAAGATTTAATCAAAATCTATTTTTTTTTATAAAGTTGATTGTTTGAGAATTATAATTTATTAGGGGTAATCGTGTCTAAATGCACGGTGTAATGTGAATGATTTTAAAAGGAATGATGGTAACCGTTGGATAAGTCTATTTGAGACTGTCAGATAATATTATTAAAGTCTACACTGTTTTATATTATAAATTATTGATACCTATCTATACCACTAAAAAAGATTAAGATCCTCTTTTTATTATAATTTTACTTAATTTTAAATAATAATATATCACCAACTATAGTTTTAAAGAGCAACTACTATTTATAATAGTGTGGATGATCTATTAGTTTTAAAGAGAAACTATTGTTATTAATTTTAAATAATAGTTGATCACCGACCGTTAAATAAACTTATTGTCCCAAGTGTACGAACCATTTAAAATAGGAGAGGAGAATAGGATCTATGAATATATACATTCCTTATTATAATTGAATACACAAAAACCTTAGTATTCACAACCTTTAACCCTTGACACAAATGAATTCTCTTTCACTAACCTTATTATAGTTGAATATCTTCTTTTTTTTCTCATTTTTTTTATTCTCAAGGTATGCATGTGTAAGACTGACCGATTCATAATGGGTTATTGGAAACCCAACAGTCCAACGGGTGTGCTATGTGTTGAGATTTAACAACAATTTAAATCTATTAACAAACACACACAATCGAAGAACAAATCAAGAATATAAAGCAATAAGAAATAAGAAATAATAAGACACAAATTTTACGTGGTTCGACAATTTGTCTACGTTCACGAAACTGCAGGAATTTCACTATTGAGAGAGTTGAATACAGAGAACGGTTGTACAATCCATCATATTAATCATAATCACAAAAACAACGAGTTTTATATGTTTTACGCACTGGTCTATATAACGGGTCTAAAAATTTTCCTCGGACGGCGTTGCCCCCTAACCCCTCGGCCCAAGCCGTAGCGCTCATGGACTAAGCCTCAGAAAATTTTTCATTAAAAAATCACACAACATTACTTCAGATTGAGTCATCATCCGGATTACGTATACAAACTAGATTCCACAAAAACCCAACACTATGTGCCTGATTTGTGACCACCTCTATCCTAGTTTGGCGGACCCAAAATAAGACTATCTAACCGAGACCAATCCATAAACACCACACGAAATTAACAAAAAAAATAAAAAAATTTGTTGGGATCCAATGTTTCTCGACTTAATAGTTAAATCCCCACCAAAATTTATAAATTCGACCTGAAAACTTGGATTTCTGTCCACCACAAAACTCTCAACACTCAAACTGTGTCATCTATAACTTGTAGTTTCGGAAAACTCTGGGGCCATTTTCAAAGTTTTGAAGATTTCGGATTACTATGGAATATATGGGTTTTATAGGCTTCTTTGGAATTTTCAATAGGATACAATCTCATATTACACACACACACACAAGAAAGGGAGAAATAGCAATGCCATTTAGAGACAAAACTTTAAGAGGAAGAAAAATTGAATTTAGAGGAAGAAACCTCTTGGTGTTAATACAATTATGCATCCGTTTAAAGTTGGGTTTTTTTGGGTGTAAAGTAGAGGTTTGAAAAGTGAAATAAAAAAATTAGAGTAAAAAAAACTCTTTGAACCGTTTGGAATATTTCCGGGAGAGTTGACTTTTCTTTAGAAACTTTTGGATAAACCCCATTTTTCAATTTTTTTCTTAATGCTGATAAAAGTTATTTGTGCCAAAAAAAATTGACCGAAAAGCTGCCCAATAAATTCGGATCCAAATAGACCAGACTTACTATTCTCTAAAATAAAAAAAATACTGATGTTTTCAGCCAGCCTCAAATAGGCCCTATATAACTTAACAGCACTATGACCAATCTCAAATCATAAGGGAAAAAAAATCAGCTCCATTTTAAAAAAAGTGCTTTTTTCTGAGATTGGTGCTATTAAAATACATCATCACTTTTCTTAAAAAAAAAACTCACTACTACAATCATTGAAATATTCCATGTCAAATAAATAATCTGCCAAATAATGACAAAAAATTGCTAAAAGTTATGAGCAATGTCATTTGAATTTAATTTGTTGACTTAATTATTTATAATTATTTGATTGACAGTGAACTCCAGTATTTATTGGAACTCACAACCAATCTAATAATTATAATGAATTAGATTAGAAAATTATTTTAACAAATTAAGCCCAAATAACATTATTAAAAAATTTTAGACATTTTTTGAGTCAATCATACAAGTTGGATATTTTTATAAACACATCTTTTTCTCTTGACAAGGAAGTAAATATTATAAGCCCTCAAAAGAGTTCAAATAGTTGATGTTTACATTATGAATTTCTTCCGAACACAACTTTACAATCAGGTTTATGTTGCCATCAAAAAACCATGGTAATTATTGTTCAATTAGACAGAGTTTATGATTAATTTAAAAACAATATTTTGATTTGACAACTCCTACATCACAATTGATTTGACATCTCTTACGATACTTATTTTTGTCGCATCACTGCACGCATCACGTTACTATCAGTGTTAAATTGTCGGTATTAATTTAAAACAATACAATTTGTACAAATTTGTCAATGTTATGTCATCAACGTCTATTTTATTACAACACTCTAGCAGTGTCTAGTCGCTATCATCGTTCATTCGTACCTATATCCTCCCAGCAATATTTTATTACTCAATTCATTGAATGTAATATTACAATAATTTATGTTCCTGTTTAAATACAACTACTTATCTAAAGTGTAACTCATACGTACACTATAATATCAACAACATCACCAAATGGGTCTTCAAGCCAACCTAATGATGACTCATTCTCGACCAACCACTGTCACCATGAAACAATTTCTTCATTCAGCTCACCAGAACCCGGTAATTACACAAATCCCCATGGAGTTACATGGTATGAAAATTTACATTCTTTTAAGAATGAGTCAATCAACATTCATAACCCTTTCACCGAAGTCGGTCATGTAATGATTGGGCATGAAACTTTTGTTCTGCCTTTAGAGTTTTATTACCACCTACAGGGATCAAGTTGGTTGAAATCTTATTTTAAGCATTGTGAGTTTGAAGTATATTGTTATTGGCATAGATTATGAGTGCCACAAGCACGTTCAGCTGAAAATGTATGTGGAATGGTACACAAATAACTATAATGATATCATTGCAACATTGGCTCATGAGAATGATCAGATGGAACGATGTCCGATTTCTAATAAAAACGGGTTTAACAAATTAGCTTTAATTTTAAATATTAGTCTTTAAAATCGAGTTTGATAAATATACTTTCAATATGAAGTCGGAATTGATATTTCAATTTTACAACATAATGTTCTAAGTACAAAATGATATGACAATATGGATTTGTCTACAGTATCAACAACAACAAAATAAAATACTATTATATCTTAACAATTCATTATTTTAATAAATATTTTTATAAATTTATATGTCCTTTTATATAACTACAAAATTTATTATTTTAGTGGCCGAGTCTATTACATTTATGGATATTTTTATCAATATTGATATAACTATTTTTACTATTTATGTTATAAAAAAATTATTATTTTTCTTTATTAATTTTGTGCTAATTAGTTTTATTATTTTTTTATATTAAAAATAAGTATAACATCATAATTTATTTTTTGATACGGTACTCAACTGCTGGTACTATTACAAACATTTATATTACAAAGCATATTTTTTACGACCGCTTTCATTAGAAAGCGTATTTGGTAAGCCCGCTTTCTAATGAAAGCGGAATTGGCCAAAACCGCTTTCTATTGAAAGCGGATTCGGTACAACCGCCTTCTGTGGAAAATAGTTACAGTTTTTCATTGTTAAAAGCGGGCCTGGTACATATGTGTTCAATTGAAAGTGGAATTGGTAAGTTCGCTTTTAAATAAAATTGTAATTGGTACATCCGCTTTCTCTAATAAAGTCAAATTTCGTACTTCCACTTTTAAAACAACAGTAATTTAGTAAATAAATTCAAAACGGTTGCACATTGATAAATAAGTTTCAATTTTGGGGGTACTTTAACAATAGATCAGAAAGAGAGAGAGTTCTTGATGTTGAAGGGAGAGAGAGAGAACAAGAAGGGAAAATTGTACCACAAGGTAAATGACTAACCTATTATTCATTGGGCGGTTATTACATATTGTGTGCATTTATGGTTAAGAAATAGAGCAATGCAGCTTAGAGCTAATTTGTTGACTTAATTTTTCTCAGTCATTGAATTAATAGTAGACTCTACTATTGGCTGGAACTCGTTACCAATTCAATTATTATAATCTATTAAGTCAACAAATAAAATTAATAAATTAAGTCTAAAAAGTATTTTTATAACAAATATAAGACGTACTAAATCGACTGGGACTTAGTTGAGTTGTCATCTTGATTCTCTGAAAACAGGGACGGAATCAAGATTTTGTCACAAGGGGGGGAGCCAATAAGACTCAATCAAAAAAAGTGCAGTGTTTAAAATTATATTAAATGGAATCACACAACAAATTACTATTAATGCCACACTTAACCTATCAAAATCAGTTTTATATGATAAGTTTAGGTCATAGAATTCAAAAATTAATTCGTATGTGACGGTAATTTGAGACAATAACATGATTAATTGTTCCTTTGATAATTTTGTAGTACTTTTTTTTTTGGGGGGGGGGGTCATCAAGCTCACCTAAGTATTCTTCTTCGTCGATAAAAAAAGTACTCGTTCGATTAATATCTTCCATTTGGTTATCAAAGTTAGGTCATTAAAGTCTTTGAATATACTAAAAAATATTTTTTACTGTAGATAAACATTTTTTTAACATATAAAAAAGAGACAGGATTTTCAAATACTTAAGAAAGTATAGGTAATTTTGAAAATATGAGGGGGCCATGGCCCCCCTAGTCTCCATATAGTTTCGTCTCTAAACAATATGTGCCAATAACAGATCAATTATTATAAAGTTTGATTTCTTTCTTACGTTCTTCTCTTTGGAAGGTTTATCATGCAGTTTTTTGAGCTTTTCTTCACCCTAACTATGATTCTTTTGTCTTCTGTTGCGTTGAAATATAAATATTTAAGTTACATCAGTTATAATTAATAGTTTAAGATAAATGTTTAATATAAGGGAAAGACGGTGATACCTACCAAAAATTATAACTTTTTATAGCCAAGTTAATTTTTTTTGAGGTATAAGTTAGAACTTATAAAGACATGATCAATCATAAAACACTNTTAATATAAGGGAAAGACGGTGATACCTACCAAAAATTATAACTTTTTATAGCCAAATTAATTTTTTTTGAGGTATAAGTTAGAACTTATAAAGACATGATCAATCATAAAACATTGTGATCGATCATAGAAGTTACAATTTTCAAATGTTAAGTTACAAATTTTAAAAGTCAAGTAATAACTTGCAAGAGAAAAGATATAACTAGTAACTAGTTGTAATTTCATATTTCAAAGGTGTAACTTTAATATTAAAAATAGTAACTTTTGGTACGGTACCAAAATTTATTTTTCGGTAACGTAGATGTTCCCTTAATATGCCACATGCATGTATCCATTATTTGAAAATAATCGATTTGTTGTAATTAAGAGTCTTAATTGAATCGAGTCTTTCAAGCTTTGGTATGTTCAAGAAAGGGTCGAATTATTTAAAGGGTGTTCCACCTCTACTCGACTCGGACATCTAGCCTACTTTTTGGTTCAAGTTTGACTTGCCACAAACTTGAGCCGAGCTCAAACCAAATTCGAGCCCTAATGCTAAATCTCGAATTCAAACTTCATATATTTGAAATCTCAAGTTTACAAGTGTCAATTTAAAATTTTCAAATTAAAATTCACAAGGGCGGAGAATACTCTCCACATCCCTCTCCTGGGCCACTGTCGGAGAGGGATGCATGGTAAATATTGCAATTTGAATATATTTTATTTATAAAAAAATATACCCTTATATGTCTTAGGGAACTTTGTTTTGTACCGGGGTGAAAATGTAAAGAGACAAGAGGGTCCACGTGAAAGTCCGGACAAATAGTAACTATTAGACATACTAGAAACGTGTTATTTCACTATTAAAAGTCTATATCGAAGTTGTTTTCTGTAGGTTCAATTCTCTCTTGGTATAAATACTCACCAACTCAACAACCTTCAAATGGTGAGTCATAGTATCTACAGAGGTGCTTTAATGGAGGTAACAAAGGAGATATTGGGTGCTTCATTCATGCTGAATAGGTATAGTTTAAGTTCACTCACTCCAAATGTTCAGCAAAAGAACAAGTTACTCCCTTGTTCTTCTTCTTCTCCTTTTTTCCTCCCTTGTCCTTCTTCTTCTCCTTTTTTCCTCTCTCCTCATGGGAGGAAAGAGGTACAACTGAGGAAGATGGTGAGAGCAGTACCCATGGCAGTTCATGAAGAAGAAAAGTCCATTGCCATGTTTGAAGTAACAGCTCTTGTGACAGTGAAGAACAGTAAAAAGCTAGGCATGAAGGACTTGATGCTAAACTGGTTTGATTCTTTCAAGAATGCTGTGGACAGAAGTGTTGTACTTCAGCTTGTTAGCACTGAAGTTGACCCAGGTAATTCAGCTATTGGATAAAAATTCATAATTAGCCCCTGAATTTTGCTTTCGGTATTGATTTAGTTTTTAAACTTTCAATTCTCTCAATTGAATTCATCAATTATAAATTTTGTTTTAATTAAGTCATTCCATTTATTTTTACCATTAGATCAAATGGATACTAGTCCTATCTGATCAATTTCCATCTTTAGATCATGTATTTTCAATTGATCTAACAGTAAAAGTTGACAAAATGACTTAACTAAGACGAAATTGATAGTTAGAGAAATTAAATTGAGATAATTGAAAATTCAGAGACCAAATTAAAATCAAAATCAAAATCAAAATTCAGAGACTAATTATGAAGTCTACCCTAATACGTTTCCCTTTTCAAGAAACGTTAGCCCAAAAAAAAAAAAATCAGTATTGTACCACAAAATATTATTTTTAGAAATTAAGTTGCATCGAACAAAGGATAAATTATAACTATTTATCATTAATTATAAATATTTTGATCGATCATTAGCAACCTTAATTAGTTGTAACATCACTTTTTAGAGATTTAAGGTCTAAAAATATTTTCGAATATTTTTTCAGTTGTAACATAGACCACCAAAAAAAATAACGAAGACTTTAAAACTTTGTAATTTTTGATATCTTCACTACAGCACCCAAAAAAAAAAGGGTATCGTACTAACATTTACTATTTTTGTAACATTTTTATCACTATCACTGCTGTGGGTATTTTTTATTATTATTTTAGTACCGTAGAAAATGTGATAAAAATACTTACCATAAAATTTATAATTTTTTTTTGTACCGGAAAAAAGTGGCAAAAATGGTTACTAGAAAAGTAGTCAAATTCCCACATTAGTGATAAATTATCCATAAAAAATGATAAAAAAAAAAAAATTGTTATAAAATGACCCCAAAAATTATAAAAACACCCATTAATATAATAAAATTCTGAAATACTTTATAAAAAAAAAAATTCCGATACAGTACTCAAGTCCTTGATTCTTGAATGTTTCTACATTGATCACTCATCCGTGTATTGATGGATGCCCACCTATAATTATTACTTATTTTAAGCGTGTGCAAGACTTTGAAAATCGGCCTCTGACTCCGACTCCGACTTCGATTCAAAGGAAGAACTCAGACTTCGATTTGAGCAAGAGTCGTAGCCGTAGTCGGAGTTTAAAATCCTTTCCAAATTACTATGACTCTGACTCCAATTTTTATTAATTAATAATTTTATATAACTAAGTTATTTTTAAAATTTTGAGTTATTATTATACGTGTAAGGGAAAAAATTTGCACCTATCAGAATACAAATAGTTGTCTAGAATGAATACTTGGGATCACCCCTAACCAGCAAAACAAACGAACTATCACAGACTAGTGGGGTCCCAGCCAAAGACACTTTGATGTTTAAGTCAGTAAGGACACGAGAAAGTGTATTTAGTTTACTAGAGAGAGTGTGTGTACCTTAAACTTAAGTTTTACTGATATTTATAGGGAGCTTGCTCTCGATTATTTAGGACTACAATCCAGTCCTGGTTGGAATATGGAGGCACACCTAGATTCCAATCATACCTTTCTTAATTTGTGTTTAAACCTTACATGGTTTCCATTCTCCTTAGTCGATTTAGGCCACATGTTAATTATGTGTTTCTATGATTAGGAGTGTTCACTCTATCCTACAGGTAGAAATTATGGCATTTTATCTTCTTACTCGATACTTTACAATTTTTTTTCTTCGCCTACCCTATCCGATTATTTGTACTATTTCTATCCAAATTCCATCCAAAACAATTGAATATGAAGTCGAGTGAACACATATTTTTTAATTATTAATTTTTAATCATTTTAATAATTTAATTAAGTAACTTGCATCAATAAACAAACCCAATAAACCGATAACACTAAAAAAACACAAAAAATTCGATAATACATAAAAAATTATAATAAAACACAACAAGAAAGGTATAAACATTAATACATCATATATAAGAAAGCATAAATATCAATAAAACATTAATGTTTCTAGATTTTTGGATTTTAATTTTTAAGGAGAGTAGAGTAGGAATACAAAAATTTTGTAGGTATTCTACATTTCTACCCTACCTTATTCGCTCGCGCATCAAAAAATTTTGTAGGTTTTTTGATTTACAAAATACCAAAAAATCTTCTATTGGCCTACCTGATTCTTTCGAGTAGCCAATCAATAAAATCGGGTAGGGTAGAGTAAGGTCGAAATTTGCGAGTAATTAGAACTGTGAACAACCCTATCTATGATTTCGACAATTTCTTTATTTTCTGCCTAGTATCGCTTATGATTTTTCAGGATTGTCTAACCATATGCTCGGTTGAACCAATTTTTGCTCGCCCAGGATAGCCTAGCTACTTGCTTAGTCGGATCTTATCTTATGCTCGATCAGACCAACTTTAGCTCGATCGGGGTAGCCTAACTATTTGCTCGGTTAAATCTTATCCTCTACTCAGTTGGACCTACTTTAGCTCAGTTGGGATAGCCTAGCTACCTGATTGGTTAGAGCCAAAATTTACTCAACCAACTTATAGTCTTGAACCTTTATTTGCTTGGTCATAGTAGATTCATTCTAAATAATTTTTTTCAGCAAGTGCAACTTATCACGTATCCAAGTCCAATTGTCAAATGATGATCAAAATTAATTGTTCAATGCGCATCCATATTTATATATGTCTTTCCTACCATTGGATCTTTAATCCAATGATACTCTTTATCTTGTAAAGGTTTCGCCTTGAGGTCAAGGATTCAAGTTCCCATCCTCCTTCCCCTTCCCCTTCCAAAAAAAAAAATTATATATATGTTCTTCCTTGTCTGTTATTCATTTAGTGGAATGATTCAAAGTATACAAGAATAGTTAGGGCTACACTTTAGATGGGTTAAAAGGTCAACTCAAGCCCAATTCAAGTTAAAAAATTCTCCGAGTCCAACCCAAACTCCACTTTAACTTGAAATATCTTAACCTGGGTACTACGCTGCTCGGACTTGGGTTGAATTTGGGTTGTGCCCAAGTTATTAAATTGAATTCAATTTTCAAGTTAGATTTGAGTTTCTATATATGTTAACACATTTAACTTTTTCATTGAACTCACGTAAGCCTAATGAAAACCAGGCACATTAAAGACACAAGCTACATGAAGTTTGTCGTCTTTACATACAAGAGGAAGGAGAGATTTTTTTCGTGCGCAACCAATGTGAGATTTTAATTTATACATCTTCTTTTGCTCTTTATTCAACATCTTATATCCGTTCAACTAAGAAACTTGCACTCTCTCTAGTACGATAAAAGATTCTTAATGAGTGTGAATAACACATAATATTTTATTGTGTGACCCTTTATATATGTATTTGTTTAATGCTTAAGTAACAAACATTATTTTTAATGCTTAAATAAAAATTCGGACTGAACCCAATTTTAATAATTCGGTTCAAGTGGGGTTAAAACCGTGAATTCGAAGTCTCAACCCAAGTCTAACCCGCATTCAATTCGAGTTGAGAATTTTTAGTCTAAGCAAATAGAAAACTCAATTCAAGCACTGAATTTTTTTGGTTGGATCCTCCAAGTTACACCTAAGGGAAAATTACACTTTTGTCTCCTAAATTATAAACTGAATTTTACTTTGTCACTTAAACTACTCAATTTTTTACATTGCCCCTTTAACTATTTGAATTATTTCATATTCATATTACCCCAATCCTACGTGTCCGCTATCTTTTCAAACAGAAATTGCCAACTTATCAAGACCAAATGAACAACATTACATAGTTTAGGTATAAAATGTACAATCCGTTTAACATGTAAGAAGCTTTAATAATTGGGATCATGTAAAACTAATCACAGGATATTGTGAAAAGCATGATAATTAAGAGGAATAAAAATCTTCCCCTGAAACTCAAATCTAACTTGAAAATTGAATCCCCTACAACTTGTGAATAAATCACAAATGTTAACCGAGATAATAGTTTATACAAAAAAACTAAACTACCTCCTGATTGTAATCCAATTTTCTTTGTGATGCCATCATTATAGAACCCTTATCTTTAAAACATAAAGCTTGTAATTAGCACACTTCTATCACCATAGTCGCACCTCATCATCACAACCCCCCTCCAACTCTGTTACCACTACACCCAACAAATTCCCTTGCAAACTGTGGAAAAGGCTAGAACGAAGGAGAGAGAAAGAGAGGTAGAAGAAGGAGAAGAGAAAGAATTTTGAGGTTTTGATTCAGAGGCTTACAATACATAAACTCAACATGATTAGACTTATTTTTCCATGAGAATTTCATTGGTGTGATTAGATTTAAGTTTCATACTATGTGTGTGATCAAATTTGTGTTTGAAGCGTAAAGTGGTTATGAATTTTTAAATGAGTTACATAGTAAACAACCATTTCTTCCTCAATTGAGGCTTAGGTTGTAGTATGGGGTTGTAGTACAGTGTATTGAAGTGCTTAGAAGCCATGGCCGAGATGTGTGTATGGTGAAGAAACCCACTAGAGTTTGAAATTTTGAAAATTAAAAAAAACTTATTAGAGCTTCAAAATGGAGGTTGGGTCTAGCTAATATAAGAAAATAAGTTCAAAAAATGGACTTAAATTTAAGAAAATAAGTTGTTTGATGGGTCAAAAAATGACTTTGCAGGCCTAGAGAAAAAGGAAGATGATGGGTAAAATTAGTAATTTAATTTTTTAATGTAAGAAAAAAATTATTTATTTTATAACATATACTTAGCTAACGCATGTAATTAATGCACCATTACAATAAATATATTCAATTAATTTTGCAGTTTATTCACAAGGTGGAGGGATTAAGTGCAACCCATGAAAGAGGATTAATGGGATTTTTTTTGTTTTTTACCCAAAAAAAATCTTAGTTAAGGGATCAGAATGATAGGATCTAAGGATCCTGTGAAAAATTGATTCACGTCAAGGGGAATCGTCCTCCAACTTCTATTAGTATTCTTTCTGCCAAAAACAATGTTTAGGAAGCTATAAATAGAATAGGCCTCCTAACTAGACTTCTACTACTAACTAGACTCCTTGCAAATTACAACTCTTAGTTCAATAAACTCCTAATCTAACCCAATTAGTCATAATTTCTATCCACACAACTAATTTAGGATAGAAATCCCAAAACGAAATAAAGAATAAAAATCTAAAAAATAATCATGTGTATAGAAGTGCAGGTGGCAGCTCATACATATGGGGTGCCTAACATCCACCCCTCCTTGAAATACCAACTTGTCCTCAAGTAGGAAAAACTGGAAAACGAGCAACAAATTCTGAATAATCCTCCTAAGTTGAATCAGTAGCAGAAAATCCAATCCACTAGACAAGAAGGCGTGTAACTGGCCTGTTGTTGCGCTTAAACAAACCACGATCTAAAATGTGAAGTGGCAGCCAAATAGTAACGCCACTATCAGAAATGGGAGGGAGATGTGGAGCAGGTTGCACCATTTCTCCAAGTTTCTTTTTGAGGCAAGAAACGTGAAATACTGGATTTATACGATACTCTATAGGCAAATCCAGTTTGTAAGCGACTTCTCCAATGCGGGAAAGAATACGAAAAGGTCTATAAAATCGTGGCAAGAGCTTATGTGGCCCGCGGGGGCCCAAGGAAATTTTTCGATGTGGCTGAAGTCAGAGAAAACCCCAATCTCCCACACTAAAAGAGTGTTCAGTTCGATGACGGTTAGGAAAATATTTCATGCAATACTACGTAGCAGTTAAATTTTCTTTGAGTAGTCGCAATATACTATCACAATCACGAAAGACAACATCTACAGCATGAACAACAGTAGTATAGGGAAGGTATGAAGCAATGGGCAATGGAGGCCGATCATAAACTGCTTGAAAATGCGTCATTTTCAATAAAGATTGAAAGGAAGTGTTATACCACCATTCAGCCCATGGTAGCCACATTGTCCAACTGGAAGATTGTTGGCTTGCAAAGCAACGCAAATAAGTCTCAAGGGACCGATTAACCACTTCAATTTGCCCGTCTGATTGGGGATGATAAGCCGAACTTTGACAAAGACTAGTGCCCTACAATTCAAAAAATGCTTTCCAAAATTGACTCGTGAAAACAGGGTCTTGATTACTAACAATAGATTTAGACATCCCATGTAAACGAGCAATTTCCTGAACAAAAATTTTAGCCACCGTAGTTGCTGAATAAGGACGCACAAGTGCACTTAAGTGGGCATATTTGGATAGTCGATCAACTACAACCATAATAGAAGTTTTGTGAAATGAAGGAAGTAACCCATCAATGAAATCCATAGAAATATCAATCCACACTTCCTCCGGAATTGGTAGAGGTTATAGCAGCCCAGGTGGAGAGATACTTTCAGATTTATTATGTTGGCTAACATCGCACTCGGCAACAAACTTCTTAACAGCCCTTTTGAGGCATTTCCAATAAAAATTGTGTTGGATGCGCTTATAAGTCCGTAAGAACCCGGAATGACCACCAATTTGGGAAGCATGGAATTCCCATAGAATTTTGGAACACCAAGGAGAAGAAGAGGGAACCACAACTCGGTCTTTATAACGTAAAACACCATCAAGAAGAGAATAACTCGAATTTGTAGACACTCCTCGTCGTAATTGAGTAAGAATAGGGGACAAATTTGTAGACACTCCTCGTCGTAATTGAGTAAGAATAGGGGACAAGGAAAAATCAGTCAAGCATTCAGCAATGATCTCACTAATGGCCGAAAATATAGGGGAAGAAATAGCATGTAAGGTAGATTCTTCAACTTGCCTGGATAAAGCATCTACAGCTCGATTTTCTGCCCCCTTTTGAAACACTATTGTATAATCACATCCCAATAGCTTGATAACCCACTTTTGTTGCTCAAGTGAGGAAACACGTTGATCCATAAAAAATTTCAAACTTCTATGATCAATAAAAATTGTGAAGTGACGACCTAATAAATATGGTCGCCATTTGTTCACCACAAAGACTATGGCAAGCACTTCTTTATCATAGACCGAGAGATTTAAATTTTTTCAAGAAAGAGCTTTACTGACAAAGGCTAAGGGTCACCCTTGCTGCATAAGAATGGCACCAATTCCACTACCCGAAGCATCACATTCTAGAACAAATTCTTGGGAGAAATTGGGCAACACTAACACTGATATGGTTGTCATAGCATGCTTTAATTTCTCAAAAGCAATTTCTGCATCCGAGGACCATCCAAAAGAATCTTTTTTGAGCATGTGAGTTAAGGGTGCTGCAATTTGACCTTACTTTTGCACAAATTTTCTATAATAGCCAATGAGCCCCAAAAAACCTCGTAGAGCCTTAAGAGTATTGGGTTTAGGCAACTCAATCATGCAGCGAATTTTCTCGGGATCCACCATAACCCCTTCTCTAGAAATAATATGGCCAAGATAGTACATAGATGACTTGGAAAAAGAACACTTGGACTGTTTAGCAAATAGTTGATTATGGCGCAAGCATTGTAACACTAATGACAAATGCTCCATATGGACTAGTGTATCATCAAAGAAACTAGTGTATCATCAAAGAAACAAGGACAAACCTCCTTAAGTAAGGCCGAAATATATCATTCATCAAACTTTGACAGGTGGATGGTGGATTAGAAAGCCCAAAAGGCATGACAAGAAATTCATAGTGGCCATCATGAGTGCGAAATGAAGTCTTTAGAATATCTGGTGCATGAATACAAATTTGATGATAATCGGAACGAACATCCAACTTAGAAAAAATCACAACACCATGCAACTCATCTAGATGCTCATCAATAATTGGAATGGGAAAGTGATCCTTCACTGTAATAATATTAAGGGAGCGATAGTTCACACACAACCGCCAAGAACCATCTTTTTTTTGCACTAGTAGCACTGGGGATGAATAAGGACTAACACTCGGTCGAATCAAGCCAATAGCCAACATTTCCTTAACCAATCTCTCGATCTCATCCTTTTGAAAATAAGGATAACGGTATGGTTTTGGGCATTGGTTGGAACACTACCAGGAATAAGTGGAATACGATGGTCTTTAGTGCATGTAGGGGGGAGTCCCTTAGGGTCACCGAACACATCCCTAAAATGGTCAAGAATACATCTAATTTCAGGAGGAACCTCTCTCTCCATTACAACAACGTTTGCAGCCACCAATTGTAACAAGAATACACCATTAGTTTGGAGCCTTAACTTGTGAAGTTTGCCTTGATCAACCACAGTGTTGATTGAGGATCTATTACCTACTAACTTGAACCCTTGGCCATCCAGAATAAACTTCATAATTAATTTAAAAAAGTCCCAAGAAATGGCGCCTAAGGAACGAAGCCAAGCAGCCCTCATGACAATATCACATCCACTCACCGATAATAAGAAAAAACTAGATTTGAAGCAATAACCGTGCAAATTTAGGCCAACTCCATTACACTTAACTTGACTATGAAGAATTCCTCTGTTGGCAATGGTTACGTGAATCGGAGTAGTGTTGCGCACAAGATAACCATAACGTCAAGCTAGCGAAGGATGTAGAAAATAATGGGTGGATCTAGAGTCGACCAACACTATAACAAGCTATTTCTTTAAATAGCCAGTAATTCTCACAGTTTTGAGCTGATTGGTGCCATTAATTGCATGAATAGAAATCTCCAATCCGGAAGAGTCTTCCTCAATTTCCTTTTGGTCGTGTTCTGGTGCATCATCTCCTTCTATGAACAGCAGTTGAGGACGCTTGCAGCAATGGCTAGGCTTGAAAAGTTCGTCACAATTGAAGCATAGCCCCTTTTATCGCCTCTCTTTTTGTTCGAAAATAGTGAGACACTTGATGGGTGGTAAGCTTGGGGATGCAGTGTAAGGAGAAGTTGAAGATGTATTTTATTGCCTCTATTTCTGTTACATTTTCCTAATGGAGTAGTCTTGTAAAGCCCAAATAGACTCCTCCTGACAAATAGCCAAATCAAAGGCCTTTGGCAAAGCCGAAGGATGCAAAAAACGGACCCCAACCTTAATGTCTACACGTAGTCCCGAAATGAAACAACTAATCAAATAGGATTCAGGTAAATCATTTACCCAATTTGCTAAAATTTCAAACTTCATTTGGTAGTCTCGCACAAAACTAGTCTGCTAAAGCTGCAGGGTCCATATCTTCTCACGAACCAAAACGTAAACATAGAGCCTTAGTGAATTATGTCCAAGACATGACACCAAGTGAATGAACCATCTAGCGATACCACGACGTAGCCATTCCAGTTTGGTGAATGGAAGCCAATGGCACCAATTGTGCATCGGTGAGTCCATGGAGGTGTTGATATTGCTCAACTCAAAAAATTCAACCCTCCAAATCTTCGCCGTCAAATCTTGGAAAATCAATACGAATCAGTCGCCCTTGTAAAACCAGTCTATCTTGCAAATTCACTGGTTGCTGGTTCGCCATTTATGGTGCAGCAGGAGCAATAGGGGCCTGTCAGTCTGCCCGAAGGGTCATCGCCAGTTGATCTAAGGATGCCTGAATCACATGAATGGCTTCTCTGATTTCTTGAACTCCACCCACAAGTTGATCCATTCGTGATTCCAATTGCTCAACACGTTCATTCAATTCCTTCACAGTAACCATGATGATAGCAGAAAAAGAACTGCTTTGATACCAAATGATAGGATCCACGGATCCTGTGAGAAATTGATTCACTTCGAGGGGAGTCGTCCTCCAACTTTAATTAAAATTCTTTCGGCCAAAAACAATGTTCAGGAAGCTATAAATAGAATAGACCTCCTAACTTGACTTCTACTACTAACTAGACTCCTTGCCAATTACAACTATTGGCTCAATAAACTCCTAATCTGGCCCAATTATTCATAATTTCTATTCACACAACTAATTTTGGATAGAAATCTCAAAACTAAATAAAGAATAAAAATATAAACAATAATCATATGCATAGAAGTGCAGGCGGCAGCTCATTCGAATGAGGTGCCTAACACAGAATTTAATCTTGTGAATTCTTCTCCTTGATCGTAGATGGATCAGCAGAACAATTTATTCTTCTCTTCCTCCACTCCTTTTTCAATCTCTCTTTCCTTCTCTGGGGCTTTGAATGCTTTCAAATTCTGAATCAAATCAAACCCATAAAAAAATTTGATTACAAAACCAGTTTTTCTCACTCCATTCTCTGATTTTTTTTCTCTTACATCAAAGAGAGATTGGGAAGCAATGTGTGTTTAAAGCTCAGTTTGACATTATATTTTATGTATTTGGTGCATTGAAGAGACATTGAAGCCGAAGCTGAGCAAGGAAGCTGTATTAGATTGGTCCAAGAAAGAAAAACTCGAAGCAGAGAGACTCACTTTCAAAGTTGAATTCAATGTTGATTATAGTTTTGGGAAGCCAGGGGCCATCTTTGTGAGTAACAAATATGAGAGAGAGCTTTTCTTGGAAAGCATTGTATTCGAAGGGCTTGTCCATTTTACCTGCAATTCTTGGGTTCAACCAGCTGGAGTTAACAAAGAGAAAAGGATCTTCTTCCCCAACATGGTATATTTTTCATTCTTGCTTCTTTTCAAATATAGGGAACAAAAAGAAAAAGGGTTTCTCCACTGTTGATAAGATTTGATAGTTAAAAATTTTAGAGTACAAGTTATGACTATTGTGTGTATTTTTTGAAACAACTTTTCTAGAATTTAGACAACACCACCACCGTCACACTCCCACCACCACCATCACCACATTTTTGTTTTCATTATTTTTTGGATTATTGTTCAAACAAGTTATACTATTTTTTTTTCCGTAAAACTGTTTTTTAAATCATATAACTAAACAAATTATGTGACACAAAACACAGTTTTCTAAACCTTTTATCAAAAATAGTTTTCGGGTCCTGTTTTTTAAGAGGCAAACCAAACAGTGCAACTTTCAAGAATGTTTTTTGGAATTAGAATGGTAACAGATAACTGAGAGAGGCATTTTGATTTGGATATAACAGGCATATTTACCTTGTCAAACACCAGTGGCACTAAAAGAATTGAGAGAGAAGGAACTTAAGGAATTGAGAGGTGATGGAAATGGACTCAGGCTGCTTTCAGACAGGATATATGAGTATGACATGTACCATGATCTAGGGAATCCAGATAAAGGACCTGAATATGCAAGACCGACTCTCGGAGGCGAAAAAAATCCACATCCCAGACGGTGTCGCACTGGACGCCCTCCGACCAATACCAGTGAGTTCAACTTAAACTAAGTATTTCAAATAAGTAGTTTGAAAAGCGTTACCAAACGAAGGCTTAAATTGAAGGCTTCTACTGCTTTATATGGCTTAACATTGAGAATGAAGCTTTTGGGATAGTCTTGTAACCTCATAATAGCAGCAAGCAGGAGTGTTTCAAGGTTATGATCCTAGTTTTCAGCTAACCAGCCTACTTTATGATCCTACTACTTCTTTATATAGCTTTTGATTAGCATGCTAGGTTGATTTACTTCAAGGTTCAACAAAGAACAAAACTGAGCTTGATTTCTTGTTCAGTTTTTCCTGAACTCGTCTGCGTTTACTTAGCCATACCTGAGTGCTAATATATGTGATCTGTAAATGATCAGTTGAACATCTAAAGATCGTGATCTAAATATGAAGGAAGTGGATCCAGGGACAGCTGCTTCTGTAAACACAAGAAACTGTCTAAGTTTCAATCCAGATGCAATAAAAAAAATTCTCCAGTAATTCAAGCAATTGGAATTTGTAAGAGAACTCCTAGAGCTAATACTTTTCTTTGTGCATCCCCTCCATGATCTAGACTTAATGAAAGAACCTCATTACATGCAACTTTTTAATTATTTTTAACTCTAAATAAATTCTTAAAGTTCACCCTTAGTTGGACTTAAATTGAGGGGCTAGATCAAGTAGGCGCTGCACGACTTCATGAAAGAGAGTTCATATATTAGGATCACATGCATTGGGGTCTAACTATTAATCATTGTCAGGAATGAACTTGAGCAAATTTTCTGATAAAAAAACTCGGGCCGATTTTGAGAAAGATCAGTTAATTGAATTACTTTTTTATGCCAAAATATGGTTGACAATCAATTGACAAGAGCATTGATGTACATAATTTGCCTCAGACATATACGCAGAGAGCCCAGTGAATAAATTGATACCAATGTATGTGCCTAGAGATGAAGCACTGGAAGACACAAAACGTGAAGATTTTTCAGTAGCAAAGTTGAAGGGACTGCTCCGTAATGTGATTCCATCTTTAAAGGCTACCCTTCCCATGGAAAATGATGTTTTCAAAGGGTTCTCTGACGTTAAGAATACTTATAGAAATAAGCCTCTCGAAATGAAGTCACAGAAACAACGTCTGAATAATCTTCCATTTCCAAAGGTTTTCAGCAAACTTCAAGAGTCCATGGAAGAGCTGTTCAAGTTTGATCCTCCAAAAAATCTCTCTGGTAAGTGGTTAGTCAAGCCTGCTTTTTTTATTACTAGTAAGGAACTGCTCCATAATGTGATTCCATCTCTCTGATAAGGGTTCTTTGCCCGATCTCGAGGTTATAACTTAACGATATCTACTATTACTTCCTCTCAGTTGGTAACTCTGTCAGGCTGTTAGCATATCCATCTGACCAGATTTTAAGATATACTGGAGTGGCAGACCTGCTAAAGCCTAAAAGAATCAATCTCGGTTTTTTCCATACTTTCCCTCATGCTAAGTTAGAAATGCAATAGACAGAACAAGGGAAAAATATACTAACATCTCAGCATAGAAATTCAGCATCATGAAATGAAGAACAGTAATAGGGGCCATTGAAAAATCAGAAGTCATTAAAAACAATTTATGTAAATTGTTAAATAATCTATGTAAATTGAACTCATTTGATACCTGTCTGACAAACTTCATTTACTCCCAGGGGACACATCATGCAGCTTACGAGACGATGAATTTGGTCGTCAAGCTGTTGCAGGCATAAACCCTCTAAGCATAGAGAAGCTGAAGGTTCGTGTGAATGAAGAGATTAACATTTTGTATATGTACTATTGATTTTAAGAAAAGTTAATGATTCTCTTTTATAAAAACTCAAATGATGAAAACAAATTATTTTTCTCAAGGTTTTTCCTCCAGTAAGCAAACTTGATCCTGCAGTCTATGGTCCACCAGAATCAGCTCTCAGAAAAGAACATATCTTAGGCCATCTCAATGGACTGTCCATACAAGAGGTAAGCAAAAGCAGGCAGTTGTACTACTTGTGCACATGAAAGAGGTAAGTTAGACTTTCAGAGAAAAAATTAAGTTCAGTAAGGGACCTTATTACTAATCAGATATCGTGGCACAATGTGCAAAGTATGCTAATTAGTAGTTGGATACTTCTTAGAATTTTTTGAAAGTTTCTAAATCACAAAGGATGTGGAGTGAGGCGTAGAAAGAGAGATGGATAGTACTGTTGGGAGAGGGAAACTGGAGACAAACCCCTGCACATCAAAGGCTCTCTCTTAGCTAGGAAATAAACATATTGTAACATCACAATATACACCACTAATACATGAATTATATGCTTCTGGATATCTTACATAAACCTACGTCATTTTTCAGGCAATAGATGCGAACCAGTTGTTCTTGCAAGATTATCATGATGCGTACCTTCCATTTCTGGACCGGATAAATGCTCTTGATGGTCGTAAAGCCTATGCAACTCGTACTCTCTTCTTCCTGACACCAATCGGAACTTTGAAGCCAATTGCAATCGAGCTGAGTCTTCCACCTGCAGATTCAAATTGTTCGTCCAGGCGAGTTCTCAGCCCTCCTGTTGATGCCACAACCAATTGGCTGTGGCAACTAGGCAAAGCCCATGTCTGCTCCAATGATGCAGGAGTTCACCAACTTGTTCATCATTGGTATGTTTGATCTTCTTCTGAATATTGTGCTAAATTTCAAACCAATCTTAGTCAAACTAAGTGAGTCACAAAACACTAAATTTTGCCTAGATAGAGTCAATGGTTGATATGGGTAGGGGTGATCGCCCCTGAATATCCAAACTATAAGCTCACCCCTTCTCCACCTCAAACTTTTTTAAGATCTAAAATCCATCCCTATGATAAATTCATAGAACTGTCCATGATTAGAGTGATTCTAGTCTTTAGCTATCACTTATACAGTGAGATTCAATTGTCAAGTAAGCTTAATGAACGAAATTAAAAATAAAGTTCTTATAAGGGAAAATTGGACTGATCAACAGGTTACGGACTCATGCATGCATGGAACCATTCATCATATCTGCTCATCGACAGTTGAGCGTGATGCATCCTGTCTTCAAGCTTCTTGATCCCCATATGCGTTATACGCTGGAGATCAATGCCATGGCACGCGAGTATCTCATTAATGCAGGAGGAGTCATTGAGTCGAGCTTTACTCCAGGAAAATACTGCATGGAGATCAGCTGTGCAGCCTACCGGGATTGGTGGCGCTTTGATATGGAGGGGCTTCCTGCTGACCTAATGCGAAGGTTTGTCTCAGAATTCTTCTTATTCTCACCAATTCACATATTTTCATAGCCACCTCACGTATGATTCAAATTTTTGTTGTAGAGGGGTGGCGCTACCTGACCTAACACTGCCCCATGGTCTGAGACTACTCATCGAGGACTACCCTTATGCTAATGATGGACTACTTATTTGGTCCGCGATCAACAGCTTGATTCAAACATATGTGAATTACTACTACCCAGAGGCAAGGTTGGTGCAAGAAGACATTGAGCTTCTGGCCTGGTACAATGAGTCCATCAATGTAGGCCATGCTGATTGTTGTCAAGCAACATGGTGGCCTAAACTCTCTAATGCAGATGATCTTACTAGGATTCTCACCACCCTCATATGGCTTACTTCTGCGCAACATGCTGCACTCAATTTCGGGCAGTACCCTTATGGCGGTTATGTCCCAACTCGGCCACCATTGATGCGGAGATTAATACCCGAAGATCATGATCCTGAGTATGCAGATTTTGTTGCAGATCCCCATGGGTACTTCTTACTATCCTTGCCAACTTTGTCCCAAGCAACAGAGTTTATGGCTGTTATTGACATACTCTCAGCACACTCGCGTGATGAGGAATATATTGGACAGAGACACGACTTAGCGACGTGGTCAGGCGACCCTATAATCCTTGAGGCATTCTATAAATTTTCAATAGAGATTAAGAAGATAGAAAAGGAGATTGAAAGAAGGAACTCTGATCCAAGCCTTAGAAATAGATGTGGCGCTGGAATTGCACCATATGAGCTTCTCATACCTAGCTCAGGGCCTGGGGTTACTGGCAGAGGGGTGCCTAATAGTATATCAGTGTAAAATATATAAGTCATATGAATTTTGTTAAACTATAGTTTTATATCAAGTGAAGTTTTAGCTGCATTCTCTTCTTTATTCCAGTTTTTGGGCAAGGAAAAATTGTTCCCATCATAATTACCACCCCGAACCTCAGCTGCACACAATCATCCGTAAAGCATGTGTATCAGTTGAACACAAATTTCATGCAGTTAGATTCGAAATCAAGATACGTGGATTTACACCGTGCCATTGTTAAGATTTTTTAAAGAAGATTCACACTTTACCTTTATTCGACTATTAAACCAATTTGTGTGGATGCTCTCAAAACGGTGTTAACAATACTCCCAAGGAACTTCAAGAAGATGATAGATTGTACAAAAGTAACAGGGGAAATGAACAAAATATCAGTAATTTCAACAACATTTTCATTGATAGCAGAGCTCTGACATTAACAATTGAACAATGAGTTCCAATACAGTATTGCTACT